>CM076686.1:80979647-81554647 GCA_038501925.1 Xenopus petersii
ATTAACTGCCAAGTGTATGGTTTAAGCAGACCCGAATACCATAGCATACGAATGTTAAAAGGGACATAGAGAATATGTTAGTATTTCCCTCATCATGTGGAAAATGATACATTTATGGCATCAGATGTAAATTTGGGCTAAAGAGAATCATTATCTTTAAAAATTACACATTATTAGAGCTTCACATAGAGTTTATCTAGCCCCTGTATGTGTTACATATTCATAGCAAGTCCATCCCAACTGTGTGTCTCTAGAATGACAGTTTGATTGCATACAGGCAAAATGAACTGCAGTTCCCAGTCAGGTCCGTTGAGTCATTTGTTCACTGCCACAAGACGCAATTCCATATTGCAAAGCCCAACAGCTCTCATGAAAAAGCCAACAGAACTGAGATAGATGACAGGTGATGTTCCCACTTTAAAAAAAAAAAACTTCAGACTAGTACAAAATGATGAGTTTTTACACAAAATTGCGTACCCAAAATGCATTGTGTGTGCTGGTCTTAAAACGTGTTGGCAAAAGCATGTCTTAGAGGGAACATTGGTGGCTGGTGCTAGTAAGGTTTTTAGAGATATTTTCATTAACGCATTACAAAAAGGTAACTTTTAAATAGGGATGTGCCAAATCCACTATTTTAGGATTTGCCCAAATCCCGAATACTGAACGGAATCAGAACCCTAATTTGCATATGTAAATTAGGGAAGCAAGGGGGAAAAAGAACCATGTGTGCAGCGCGCAGTTAAAACATTTTTGACTTTGTTTGTGTGATGAAAAGTCACTATTTTTTGGATTTGGTTCAGGCCCTTGGATTCGGACAAATCCGAATTCTGCTGAAAAAGGATGAATCTTAGCCGATTCCCGAACTGAATCATGCATTCGGTGCATCCCTACTTTTAAAGCACATTACTTCTATTTTTAGAGGTGGGCAATGCAAATCATATTAATTGTATGCCTGCACATTTTTGTATATTGGGGAAAATCTTTGTAAAGATACTTGTAAACAAGTAAAAGAGCAGAGCTGTTTAATTACAAGGTTTGAAAGTTTCCCCCCAACATATGCACATATATTTTACAGAGGAAAAACTTCTTGTATGTAAAATTGCAAGCTCTTAAAGGCACAGAATCACTGTATATTTATACAGTACTTTCTTATTTACTATAATAATGTCTTCTCTATGTATGTTCTCTTCTATATTAAAAAAATAATACAGTGCAGTGTATTCTAGTAGCAGCATTATAAATAAAGGTATACACACACAAAGTCATGTTCACATAAGCTTATCTGGGCAACCAAGAGAGACAGTGGCCCAGCTTGTTTTAATAGCATTTAATATAACAACGACAAACTGGAAAACTCAACGTACCTTGGTTTAAATACTTCTTAATCTCTCCTTTAGCTTATTTTTCTCCTATAAAGATAAAAAAGTAAAATATTTATACAGTGCAGAAAAAACGGTATATAATTGTGATGATTAAAACACGTGCGCAATAAAGTATGGGAACTTGTCTTTGTGCTTATTGTACATATAGGGGTCTCAGAAGTTGGGAAAGTAACTTTAAATCTGTGATTATTTTTCAGCATAAAAGAAAGCCTGACATGCCTTCAGACCAGTTCATCAGATATTCAGAAATCTGGCATCCCATGTAAATGGCAAAGCTGCATTGTGAAGCAATGGGAACACTGAACAACAAGGTTGTCTATTTTGTGTGACACTGTATGATACATGCAGACAGGAGAATTCAAAATATTTAGAATGTGGGACATAAGAATCCAAAGTCTGCCAGTTTAGGTTAGCTAACTTGTGCTAGATTTTACTCATGCATTTGCAGCAGGGTACTAGTGAGACTTGTCCATTATCATCATCATTTATTTATATAGCGCTGTCAAGATACGCAGTCCATTATACATTGGCTTTATTATTTCCCTGGAATAAAGCATAAGTAATAATGTCCATGTATGTACAATAATGCACATGTATGGGCGTGGCATAAATCCATGACATATGTGCATATGAACAGTGATATCCAACGTGGAGGTAAAACACCCATAATTCTCAACCAGTCATGAAACTTGTAAAATGATAAAGTGAAATAAACAGAGCCTCACTTCTCTGGTACAAGTATAGGTAGGCTGTAGCAAAAAAACAAAAAACAAAAGTACAGGTATAGGACCTGTTATCCAGAATCCTCAGGCCTGGGGTTTTCTGGATAACTTAGATCTTCATACCTTAAGTCTACTATATAATCATGTAAACATTAAATAAACCCAATAGGCTGGTTTTGGAAATAATTTAAAAAAAATGGGATTATTTGAATAAAACGGAGTCTATGGGAGACGGCCTTTCCGTAATTTGGAGCTTTCTGTATATTTAACTCTAAAATAATATTTAAACTAAAGAATTATTATTTGGTCAGTGCAAATCATAAAAATAGTTGCGTCTCTGACAGATGTAATTTATTACACTGTGGGATACAGGCTGGCAGGAATAGACTATTGAATAGGAAAAGATCACATCACATTGTTACCACTATTTAAGGAAGTGAACTGTGCAAAGGAAAATTCCTTCCCTTGCTAACAAACACTAATCGCAGGACATTCTACATAAAAAAAAAAAAAAATTACAAAAACCAGGTAAAATGTTATCTTATGCAAATAGCACTTTTCACACTGCTGTCCATTTAATCCTTTGGAAAGGTTAATGAACAGTGACAGGAATCCACTAAAGGAAATAAATGCTACTGCACACACCCACACAAGACATTCTGAAGGAAGTGCCTTGTCTACCTGCCAAACCATTAACATGCAGCTAAATAGAGGGCTCGATTACTATTCTCGTTTTAACAATGTAATTGTGAGCTTTGTTTCCTATTTTAACTCCGAGGCCACATTACAAGGGTCACTTAACTGCTAAAGCTTACAGACATAATAATGACATTAGGGTGTCTAAATGGGGTTCTGCAATCCACAAAGCACTGAAAGCCTCTCCCTGAGTCAGCTAACAAGTTCCTTCAAGTCTAAACATCTGCACCACACATTCCTTGCATCTGGTTAGCAGAGGCACAGCACACTCATACTCTTGTGTATTTTCTGAAATTGTAGGTAATAAAATGTTGATTCTAACCAAATGAACTGTTGAATGGCTTATGCATACTTGAGACTTTGATAGGCTTGAGTACAGCATCTTGCTTTCAACTTTGTCGGCAACTTTACTGCAACTTGATTAAAAGATTTTACAAAGGTAAGTTGCACAATATCAGGAAAATGTCAGTGTGAGAGTTTGTAAGAAAAATGCATTTACTCATAATGCAAAAAAAAAAAAAAAAAAATGAAGTCTGCTGAAACTATAAGCTGAAACTTGTTGCGGTGTAAGCAGCTCCGTATAGTAAAGTGAAATCTAACTCTTGAAATGTTCACCCTAATGCAGCACACAAGTGTATCAACATGTGCACATTACCTCCTTTATAAAACAAATATATATCACAGGGAAAAAAAATGCCTTAGAGCAATGAATGACAACCTATTTTTCAGTAACAGCAATTTTGCGTACATTAAATCAAATCCCAATATGTATGCAAAGAGTTCATGTAAAAGCTGCCACTGATTGCAGAATCCAAGCCTCTATCCAATACTAACCCAGCTAAAGTGGTGGCCAGCACAGCAACACTATATGAAAACAGCAACATATATTTGCGAAGATCATGAAAAATGAATTGGCAGGAAAATGTTATCTACCTTGTGTGAGGCAGCAGTAGCACCGGCAGCTTCTGTGTCTGCTTGAGTGAGACAACAGACAGGTAAAAAAAGAACACAAGAGTATATATATATAGGGCGTTTCCTTGTGAGTCAGTAAATGTAGGCAGAGCAGAAAGAACACCTCCTCAGCCACACCTTGGAAGGCTTTACGATACACACGCTACTGTGTAGGTTAGTTGGTCTTTACGTTATGGCAAAGGACAATGTGAGCTGAATGAAAGAGCTGGCTAAAAGACAATATTCTAGGGCTAGCAGACAATGAGAATAAGCAGTGCAGAAAATGCAAGAAATGGAATCATTTCAGGAAGTTCAAGACCATTTACAAAGTAACAATTTGTTTGCACATTCAAAAGCACAGGGTCAATGAAAAACAAGATGCATTGTTGATGGAAAGCTACTGATCCATTATTGGCAGTGCTTAATGCAAAACAAAATCAAATGTGGTACCCCACACCAGCTACTGCAGCATAAACTGTCAGGAGACGGTACCCTGAGGCTGAATAATATCACAATACACTTCTCATGTACACATGCTCATTACAATCTGTGGAAACCTGCCAATGTTCCACACTCATCATCTTGATACGCCATCCTCTATGTCTTTCTGTATTTAGGACAAGTGGGTCACATATGTACCCAGATAGCATCATTGGGCTTGTGAGTGATGTCGGCATCACTGTGTAAGGCCAATAAAAATATTTATAGTGAAAAGTTGACGCAGTGCCAGGCCAAATGTAACTTGTGCCCAAGGCAAACTTCTGCCATAAATTGCCCTACCAGTGAGGTGCAGAGAGTTGGGGATGGAGTCTGACAAGTTGGAAGGTGAGCCTCTCCTCCCCATCGCATCGTCGTTCCCTCTGCTGGACTGAGATTGAGAATTGAAGGCAGTTAAAGTAAGGGTAGGTAAGAAGCTAAGGTACGTGCCTAGTAACCCCCCCCTCACCGAGCCCTAGGCACATGCCTCTTCTACCTACCCCTAGTTCCAGCCTTGCAATTGGTTTAAATTATTAATGTTCTATTATTTTTTTTAGACAAAAGCATTTTAAAATAAAATGTAACCAAATTCATGTTTCCATTCAGGCTGATGCAGCTGATGCAAACCTCTTAGTAGTAACAGCTTCCTTATTCATACCAAAACAGTACTGTGCTATTGACAATATGAATTGAAAAAAAAAACAAAAAAAAAAAAAAAAAAAAAAACTTTTAAAAAATGTCATCTTGCTCAAAAAAACTGCAATGCAGTATTTACATTTATCCTCAGCTCAAACTTGATCCCCAGCCCCATGCCCTCCAGCCAGCCTGCTTCTTTCATTTACCCACGGTTTATTAGCTATTCTCTGCAGACAGACAAAAGCTGATGGGGCCCCTTCTTACATGATGTGAGCCTGTGAGTACACACACACACACACACAGTGGATTTTTGTGCAAAAATAAATAGTTTTGCAACTAGATCCAGACCCGGATTTGTGGAGAGGGCACCCAAGGCCCAGGCCTAGGGCGGCATGCTGACCAACCACACCCACATTGGTTCAGAAACACTGGGGATGCGCAGGAGATACATTCGTTTTTAAATTTCCCATGCGCCAATCCCCACTGCTCCAATCCTGATGATGAAAATTTGAGTGAATTGAGGGAGGGGACAGGGGCGAGGAACGACCTAGGGGGCCTAGGGACGCCCGCTATGTAAATCCAGCCTTGACTAGATCTGTAAAAAAAATCTCTGTGTGCAACTTGCCTTTAAATAAAGTATCAAAAAATGTGACAGGTTTCACAAAAAGCTTCAGACTAGAGCCAGTGCACAATAGCTTGGTCAGAAAAAGGTGATGCGTCTGTTATTAGCAACACATGTGGGATTCAGATTTGAGAAAGAGATGCCAGATTGTTGCTGGAATTTATAAGTAATCTCTATGGAATTTTGAGAAAATACAGAACTTGGATCAAACTTTACAGCAACCATTCATATTAAAGCAGGTGAAGTGTGCTTTAAACAAAAGATTTTTTATAGGACTTCTTGGCTACCAAATTTCCTACATCGTTAACACCTTCAGAGACTAACTTGGACTGAAAAACCTTTGATTGGAAGAGATTAAATGTGAGCATCTTTTTGAGGGTTTTTTTTTTGCAGTTGGATGAGCACCCTAAATTTATACTTTTCTCAACAAACTGGGTGACTATACTGTATATGACTCTAAACATATCACAAGCGCTGTGGAGTCAGAAGCAATTTTGGTTATCTGGAGTCAGAGTCGCAAAAAAAATTTACCGATCTGACTCCTAATATCTTTAAATACAAGCACTGAAAATAATCAAATCAAGAGCTTCTATGAAGGAGGATATGGTAGGACATAAGCAATTCTGTTTCTAAGAACAATACTTTAGTTAATTCTGGATTGTATTTAACAGCTATTCTACAGCTTTATGCCAGGATCAATTAATATGTAAGTTAATGTGTAAGTTGTTTCAGATTTTAAAATTGTTTTTGTCTTACGTAGTTTAACTTTGATTTAGGATTAGCAATGGAAGTGATTAATATTTTTGAGCTTTCACGGTGATAAAATAGCTTGTATGTTGTGTGGTTCACCTTTAAGTTAACTTTTAGTATATTATAGAAAGGCCAATTCTAAGAAACATTTCAATTGGACTTCAATGTTTCTTTTTTATATTTTTTTTAGTTTTTGCTTTCAGTTTTTGGTCTTACTGTTCCTTTAAAAACAGAGGAGTCTGAGGTACCATAAACTGAGGAGTTGAAGGATTCATGTGCCAACACCCCTGATATTACTCTTCTGTGTATAATCTAGAGAATGTCTGTCATAAATCTACTCACTTTAGCCACTCTGTTTAAAGAGGTGGTTCACCTTTAAATTACAATTTAGAAGGATTCATATTCTAAGACTCTTTTAATTGGTTTTCATTTTTATTCCTTTTGTTTTTTTTAATTATTTAGAAGCTCTCGGGTATGGAATTTCATCTGGATGGCCCCGTTTATCATAACAACCAGGCAGTTATTTAAATGGAAGATAAATAGGCGAGGGTCAGAATAGAGAAAGTAATAAAGCAGTAATAAAGAACAATAGGACTGTTTTTTCTTTGGTTGTTGGGGGTTAGTGATCAATAGAAGACAAATAATTCAAAATATATATATATATATATATATATATATATATATATATATATATATATATATATATATATATATATATATATATATATATATATATATATACACACACACACACACACACACACACACACACAAAACAGCACAATGGAAGCTCACACTCACAGGTCTGAAGGTGAAAAAGTAGATTTATTTAAGTAGAAATAAGACTAACGTTTCGGCCAGGTCCCTAGCCTCTCTCAAAGTGAACAAAACAAACAATAGCAAACATTTTAAAACACCAGTGGCGGGAAAGGGGTAGGTGTGATGTCATACAGCATCATTGACGTGGGAGGGCTATGTGCATATACATAAAAAAAATAGAAAGCAAAAGGATTGAGGAAACTCAAAATACAAAGTAATAAAAGGAGTATGAGCAATACGATAATTAACCGTGTCTGGGACAGAAATGTGGTACCACTATTCTGGCTTCTGCTACATCTGTAAACAATCTTTATACGGACATACATGGGCAGATCCCACATTGGACCCATTTGGGCAAAGAGAGGAATGGATAGATACCACAGATTCGGTCTTACATAGTAGTGGTTTATATTTAGTTATATATTTTTTTCAATTTCTTTTTTCTCATGTTCAGGAAGTGAAAAGAGCTACAGCTCCTCTTCTATTCCTCAACTGGCAATGAACAATGCAGAAGCCAAAAGTAGTGCTTTTAAAGTTAAAATTTTCCAAACTGACAGACTGACAAAACCAACTGCTATCCATGTGTAATGCTAGCTTTAAGGTGTACATTCATACCTTGTCCCAATATAATTATATTTATAAAGACAACACCAACTTGTGTCTTTCTCCACCTTGGGAATCCCACATCCCAATTATTCGACCTGCTCCACTAGTTTGTTCAGAGGCCTCTTATGTCATAGCTTTGTACAGCTTTGAAGACTATGCTGGCTTGAGAATCAAATGGCTTTCTTTTGATAAAGCATTATGATCTCTATATACCATTTTCCCCCAAAATGTGCAATGATTGAACTTCAAAAGAATGTGTTAATTTATACACAAAAGAGCTTGTTCAGTCTTCATTGAAACCTTCAACAGCCCCAAGGCTTGTAAGCAGATACTGCGTATGAGCTTACTATGTGGTCGATACGCTGTATGCAAGAACTAGTAAAGACATATTAATGAAACCAACACAAGCTAGATATATAAATGTTTCAAATTAAAAAAAAATAACAATTTAACCCAGCCCCCTTGCATACTTTGTCTTATGGCACATGTAACGGTTCTCCACTGACATATTCCAGCCAGGGGGAAAAAGCCCAATATCTATTCAACCAGTCTTATGGATGTTGTAAGGTGGTAAAAATAACACCTTCTTGTATGCTGATTAACCAGACTCAAACATAGGTATGTCATTTAAAGGGGTGTTGAGATGTCGGGACAAAAGAGCTCTCCAAGTTACTGTTAAGGCCCTTAGTCTTCTCAAGAGCTAAAATGACCACATGGCCTGATTATTTGGCCCTACAGTTATGCAAAATGACAAATAACTAACCAACTATATGTGAAAGTTTGCACAGCACAGTATTTAGATAATTTCCCTGAGCACCAAAGATCATTAAAAAAAAATTAGGAAACAAAAGGCGTTCGTTCCCACTAAGAATTTATTTGAGGCCCATTAGGCACATAGAAAGTGCAACCGATAAAATCCCACAGATGATAACAGCTTTCCTGTTATGCACAAAGATACGTGAACCAAAATTATAACAACATGGCAAGAAAATAATAATAACCTGCAATGAGCTTGTGCCCAAATCTGGTGTTGAAATATGGGCTGTCCCTCAAAAACACCCTTTTATAAGTGTTGTAATAAGATTCCACCTGTTTATATAGCCATTATCTAGATTTTAGACCACATACCGGTATATGAAAACATAACTCTGGGTTTTCAAAAACTTTTTAACTAGGTATCTGGAAAATCCTGCGACAGACTACACAAGCATCTCACATGTCCAGCTGGGTCAGGTTACATGTCCCAAACAACTAAAGCTCTCACAACAAATTTCCCTACATTTCTGTATTAGAAAAGGTTTACCCCTTGCAATGCTGGTGTGTTTGTGATCATGCCTCAGAACCATGCCCCCCTTTTGTCTACCTGCACGTGAGCTAATAAAATCACTAAGTTGAAAGTGAACTACAACTAACAGTGTGCTGCAGTCATTGGATTTTGTATTGTACAGAAGGCAGCACTAAAAGAGTTAAAGGGAAATACATGCTCGCACAATGCTTTGTTGCCTCATTTTCATAATTGTATAGAAGGAAACTGTATGTCAGCATCAATGAAGATAGCAACCATGGACTATAACGATGATTCAAACAAAGCATTTTGGAAGCCAATACATTTAGGAGCACCAGCAAATCTCAAGAGGAAAAATCTTTGCAGGACAACCCCCGTAACCCATTTCACAGCAACTAAATTATGAAAAAGAGAACCTAGGAACCAAAAGTACCTGGCATTGTACCATCAAGCCTTTGCTTCTACTGTTCTGTTACAACAGTCAGAACCAGCAGTGCATTCATTAGCAAGGAACACACACAAACACACTATACTTTCAACAGCAATATTATTTACCACTTTAAAGGGTGGTTCACCTTCAAACAACTAGTAGTTTTCAGATAGATAACCAGAAAGATAACCAGAAATAAGGACTTTTTCCAATTACTTTATGCAATTTCTATGTGTCACAGTTTTTCTAATATTGAAGTGTCAATTGTCATTTTTCATCTTCTAAAGCAGCTCGGGGGGGGGGGGGGGGGTTTTGCCGAAAGTTGCCAATATTCATATTTTTATTTTTACCCCTTTTAGAGTAAGGTACGCTATTAGTAGAAATTAAAACTGGCAAATGTTTAATAGATGCTTTACAGCAGTTCATAGCAATATGATGAAAGTGTCAGGGTAATTATGTATATTACACAAAAAAAAAAAAAACACACACACACACACACACACACCTTAGCCAACAAAAACCCCTTAGGCATGTATCGCAAGCATTATCCATTGCGTGCAGGTGCGGTATTTCTATACATCCTGATGTCACAGAGGAGAGGGTGTAGTTGGTGCTGGCCCTCTATAGGAAATGGTTATGTTCACTCTGCAAACATTTTAAAAAAAGAAAAAAGTATAATCCCTGATAAAGGTGACCCTTAGAAATGCAAAGAAATGTTTGACAGGTGATCTCCATATAGCCGCTGCAGTCTACATTAGTGCAAACACAAAGTCTAAAGTTCATTACAATTTTCATATTAATGCTTCTGAGCTTAGGGACTCAAATAGTGGTAAATTTGATTATTAGTGCATAACTGATGTATCAAATGTAACTATTAATGGGGAAGTTTACTGTAAAAATGTTTCAAAGTGTGCCATAGACAAGAAACATGCAATTGTTCTAAGTTTGGATTTAATTTATATTTTCAAGTTATATTTGCATTTAGTGGGCTGGTGGGTGCTTTTTGGGCATGTGTGTACTTGAAATTAGTGATGTGCGGGCAGACCCACAGGTCGGAAGGGTTTGGGCCAACCACGGCCATAGTCTGTCAGCTTCCAACTTCCTGCTTTATAGACTCGCACATGCCCCACATGTCTGTCAGTGCTCACAGGGGGCCAATTTTAAGCTAAAAATGCATTCTTGTACAGGTAGGAGTGGACTGGCCTTTTTATGCCTGGTACGATATTAGCCTTAGCCAAGCAAATAAGAAGTGGTTTAAATAAATATATAAAAGGGGATCAAGAGAGGGTCTGAAAATACGTATTTTAAAGTACTAAAAATAATAAAAATTTCACTTTATTTTTTAGGGGAGAGAATGGCAAAAATTAACAGAAAAATACTATAAAATATACATTTGTTGACTTGGCCAACATGTGATCAAGCCATTTTTCTGAGACATAGGGTTAGAAGCATTGTCAAACCAATGTTTTCAATACTGACTTCAAGACATTAGAATATCATGGTGCTTACACTGAATAGAGCACAAGCCACAATATGAAATTAATGTTCATAAGTACAGTTTGCGCATAATAAAAGTGGCCCAAAGGCCTATTCTTTTGTTAGGGGAGATATATATATATATATATATATATATATATAATTTACTAAACTGAAGAGTTGGGTGCTGTTGGTCGCCAAAGATGTGAGTTTAGAGCTTAATAAATAAAAACTCACCCACGTTCTATTAATTCCTAAGGGCTGTTAAGAACCATATTTATCAAATGTTGATTTCTAACTTTTACCATTGATAAAATGGTTGCGCAGAAGGGTAAGTAACAAGTTAGGGGCACTTGCCCAGCGGGACGGGTAGGCCAGGGGGGAGGGTAGGCAACAAACGGGAGGGGGGGTGGGGGGTTTGCGCCGACTAGGTTTCCTTCCCCTTTAAGGTAATACCTTTTCTCACTTAGAAATCTGGCAGTTGCATTAGTAGATCGTATTATTTATTTTCTAAATAAATTATGTAAATAGTCTCTCTTGTTTATTATCTAAACAAAGATACTATTTACAAATTAGCTTGAGATAGTACATAAAATCATGGACTTTAAAAATTAAACTATTCTATAAACCTTTTCTCAAATAGGTATAGATATTTTCTTTAGCACAGGGAGCTCTTAGGAGAATTGATTTGCATAATGCAATACTAGTTTTTGGAACAAACAAACGTTGGCATAACGTTTGGAATGGTTACCATTAAAATGCGTCTTTAATAAACTGGCATGTTGTTAAAGCGAAAGCATAAGGAAGTTTCTATATGTGCACTCATTGCATTCAGTCCTAAGAGGCCAGTTAAAGCCAAAAACCATTTAACTAGCAAAGATTGGTCTTGGCAAGGTTAGTTTTTCCAACCCATTCCATAATTATCTACTACAAAATAGGAGTGATCTAGTACTGGCATTGTCAGTAGGACAAAAGGAGTTGTCCTGTTTGATGTAAAACATACACACCTTTTTTATAAACAGCCTTGTGTTTCGATGTTAAAACTGTTCCTACCTGCCATATAAGTCAGCAAACCTGAACTAAAAGCAGAAGAGTTCAACATCTGTCTCTACCAGTTTCCACACGAATTTGGTCTGTTTGGCAGAACATAGAATTTAGCAGTATAGAAGAATACACCTAAATAAAAGTACACTTCCTCTCCCTTTCCTTTTTGTGCACATAGCTGTAATCAAAGCATCTTAACCCTAATTAATACTTTTTATTATTAAAAAGAATGGTATTAAGCAATATCCATGCTTTTAAATGGCATATTGCTGAAGCGCATTTTTCATTGAGTTACAAGATAGATATTGTTTTTTATTACATTACCGTATAACTTTTTTTTAGCTGTTGTATGCTGACAGGATATTTTAAAGTGCAGAAAAAAAATTAAAACTCTCTTTTGTACATTTTAATGCTTTGAATTATTGCCAGACAATAGTGAAGGCTTGCTATACTGCAAGCAGACAAGGAGGTAGCGTCATAGTAACAGGTGTGTGTCTGCTCTTAGGAAATATTGACAAAAGCATTGTGTAAATAGATGATTTCACGAACACAGCAAACCGCCTACCATCTCTGATGCAATAGGCTGGATTTTAAGCTTCTTGATGCATAGAGATCAAATGTGTCAAATGGCCATCCTGCAATATTCTATCAACTGGAAATAGCAATCAGTTCAGTTTGCTGAATCCATAAAACATTTAATATGATAGTAGGTGATAAAGAAACCTAGGTACTTGTGCAAACATACAATGTTACATTTAAAAGTTGGACTTGTGTAAGAGAGGTGCTAAACACTATTTATACAGACACGCAATTCCTTAGATTGAAAGAAACCAGGACAGGGACAACCCCCTCCCAAAAAAGAAACCAGTCATTCAAACCTTCCTAAACTTGTTATATTTTGAAGTGGTTTATTATAGGATATGAAGTCAGTCTGATTTCCATGATGGGTAATACAGGTTCTGCCACATTTGCTTGGGCAGTTTGGTTAAATACTGTATAAACATACTGCCCTTGTGACCATATATATCGCCCACTGGCCTGAACGAACAGGACACAGGATTTTGATAACCCTGTGTATGATCTGGGGGGTGGGGTCTGTGTGCCCCACTATTTTCCAGCCACACCCTGTTCACTCAGTTCCACAGGCAAATATATGAAAATAAGGTCATCTGCACATCATGTGCACCAATTTTCAGTAAACTTGACCTGAAAATATATGTGGACCCAACCAAGCCCCTTGGTTCAACCACAAGACAGCAAGAGAGCTGAACAGAAAAACATGCTTTGCTGGAAGTGTAATTCAAAGAATACTTTAGCCATATATAACACTATTGCAGTGTTATAGCAAAATATTTACAATAAAAGGTTACAGTGCAGGACTAATTTGAAATATATAAAGCTTAATAGATATAGGATCCTGGTTATTTTACTAACAAACCACCTGTTGCAAACATTTGCTAAGAGCACACATAGCGTATTGTGGTTAGGGGTAACACATGCAAACACATCTGTTCAGAGCATTAAAACTATAAGCCTTGTGGAAAGTAAAAGCACATTCCAGTATATATATAGGCTGCTGGTAATAAAGTTGGTGTTTTTTAGAAACATGAACACGCTTGCAGATCATGCCCAGAAATACAAATTTTTAGAATTCACCCATTGACAGTAAAAAAAAACAGTAGCCCCAACGCCTGACTATAAAAGTGTTTACAGTGCAAATCTTACTACTATGTGCTGACTATACAACAGAATGTACTTATGGACAACGACATTCACAAACAAATTTATACATGCAACTTGGTCTAATAATCGGCTAGATTTTACCTCTATGTTACAATTAGCAGAAGAGTGTTTTGTATTCAAGTGGTTGTTTGCCATATAACAGCTGGCTTTACATAGACTGCAACGGATAATCCCGTATAAGCTTTGTAACAGACACCATTATGGATGTTCCATTAATTTTTAACACTATGGTGCAGATTTATTATATTTATTATTTGGATTAAAAAAAGTGTTAGTTTTTTCTTGTAAAAACTCGAATTTTTCATGATTTATTATATCATTATGTCGAGATCATATACAGTAGAAGTCAATGGCAGAGGTCCCTTGGACCATTTGAAGATAATAGTATTCATGATGTTAGAGTTTTTTTCCAGTGTTTTTCTCAAAAACCCGATCATTTTGAGCAATTCCATTTTTTTTTCAGAGAAAACGCAAGTTTTTGGGTTGTTCATCTCGACTTCACGGATTCAAGTTTTTTTCATTTGAGTTTTTTCTTAAATTAGAAACCATTCGAGTAATGCGTTTATTCGAGGTCTAAAAGAAGCTCACATAGCTCTAAAATTTGACCTTTGATATATAACCCCCTTATAGTAGAATTTTTTTTATTATTCACAAATACAGACATCCTACAGTGAGACAGCAACTACCACCGGGACAATATTGGTAACCTTGCCCTGTTGTTCAGATCTTACAAAAATTATGGGCTTTATATGCGTCTAGGCCATCAATTGGACAGTCTTGTCACAGGAAACTTCATGTGATGTGTGTTGCAAGCCATTTCAATCTACCATTGATTCACAGACAAAAAAAACATTGTTTCTAAGCACTGAAGCTTGAATAGGCAGGATCTGTTCCATTTGCATTCTAATGAGAAAGAGTTGCTATATTGTATCTCAAAGGATGCTGGGGAAGAGGATTTGTATGTCAAAATAACTTCACCAATGTCAGAAATATTTACAAAATGTGAGCATTTCATAACCAAGAATTGCATTAATGCTTCTAAACACATTATAAATTGTATTGAGTGGATTGCAGAGAGTTGGCATTTTGTATATTTAAAAATAGCAAATTCACTATTATTTCCCACAGGCTTGTAAAATAAGCCAAGGAACCTTCTAGATATGGTGCAAGTAGTAAACACAGCCACATGCCCTGACCCCAAGCTACGAACAATTCCATTCAACAAATACTATTGGATATGTTTATAGGCAATCATTTCTTTACTCCTACAAAGGTATGTGAACAAACAAAAAAAAATGTAATGCTATTTACATGTACTATGTGACTGCATATTTCACTGTTGGGAACTAGGTCAACTAACTTACAATGGTTACATGGGTCTCGTGATTAATATGACACATTCACCTTCAAATACAGTGTTGCAGTTATAAATAATCTCAACAAATTTACAACTGGTCCTTATTTAATGGCTTATGAATTGCTGAACTTTCTGTTTCACCATCTGCATGATTAGACTGTGAATATCAAGCTTTTGGGTCAACTGGGAGTCAGTGCTTAGTCATTTAGGGTCACCAAAACTCTGGGCCTTCAAAAAGAGCCAAGCTTGCCTAGCAATAACAATGTCTACAATGGCCAAGATGTCAGGTGCCCTTTAAAGGTTAAGGGCTAGTCCACACGGGGAGATAGCGACGCGTTTGCGGCGACAAAGCGCCGCGACCGGCGCAGGCGACAGTTTTGTATGGGCGCCTATGGAAAAACGCCTGTGCTAACCACACGAGGCGATGCGCTTTTCAACAGTCGCCTGAAAAAGCCTGGCGAGGCATTTTCAGGCGACTGTTGAAAAGCGCATTGCCTCGTGTGGTTAGCACAGGCGTTTTTACATAGGTGCCCATATAAAACTGTCGCCTGCGCCGGTCGCGGCGACTGTCGCGGCGCTTTGTCGCCGCGACCGCAAACGCGTCGCTATCTCCCCGTGTGGAATAGCCCTAAAGGGCTGGCTCACCTTTACTTTAACTTTTGGTATGTTATAGAATGGACACTTCTAAGAAACTTTTCTTCGTTTCTTCTGTAAGGCTACACATTTATTGTTACTGCTACTTTTTATTACTTATTTATATTCAGGCCTTTCCTATTCATATTCCAGTCTCTTATGCAAATCTATGCATGGTTGCTAGGGTAATTAGGAACCAGACTGCTGAAACTGCAAACTGGAAAGCTGCTGACTAAACAGCTAAATGACTTACCACAAATGATAAATAAAAAACAATTGCAAATTGTCTCAGAATATCACTCTCTACTCTACATCATACTACAAGTTAACTCAGAGGTGAACAACCCCTTTAAGATGTCAAATTACCTGATGCAGATTGCCCCGATGAGGCTCATCGATTGGGCTGGACGGAAAATTTTGATCGGGTGCCTTCGAAAGCACCCAAACCTCAGCTATTGTTAAGTGCTGAACCGTCAGATACAGGTAGAATTCTATTGTTTCTACCTGTATATCAGATGATTCAGCTCTACACGTGTGTATTGGAACGAACAATCTTTCTTGGAAAGATCTTTTCCAAGAAAGATCATAATTGTTACGTCTATGGCCACCTTAATAGTTGTAAACAGATGCAGGATGAGGTTGCTAGAAAGTGCAACATGCCACAACTACAGCTTGAGCTCCCTGGATTACAGGATAAAACGAATGAGAAACCCAAGGATTTCCGGATTAAAGGATAAACACGTAAAGAAACCAACACTGGCTAAACACACCTGAATTTTATTTCTTCGCCTTAACATTTTGACTTGTGAACATTTTCGTCACATATGCATTTGTCGTTTTCCCCTGGAAACTGTTATAAAGCAAAACACAAAACAGCCCGATAAATGAAATATAGCAGTTACCAGGCTAATTAGATTTCCCTCCATCAGCTACAGGCACTGATCCCAATCTAGAAAGTACAGGCCGGCTGCCTTATGTCTGCAGAACAGAGAGCTGGTTGGGAATTGCAGGAATGCAGTAAAGTTAGTAATTGGACACCAGAATGAAATCGGATAGGAGAGCAGCAATAAAGGTAACACATACTTGCATTCATTCAGGCAAAGGAGAATGAACTCTTATGCTTTACTTGGGGGGACCAGGGAGATGCTTAAAAAGTCAATCTGCATCCAGACTGACATTTCTATCACTAAATCCTAAATGACACAAATATTTTATAGATTTTTTAAATTATTTTTACCGCTATGTTCCTTATTTTATACAGAGCAGACAGATTTTTTCACGACACTGTTTTAATTCTCATTTTTCCCTGCCCCAGTGGAATGTACAATTGTGTCCCAGAAATTATGGAACTCTGGGTCCCCAGCACTGTAAGGATACACTGATAATGATTGGGCCTCTAAACCACTGAAATCCTATATATTATACAGACAGGAGTAAATATGACTATACAAGTCTGGAGGGTCACATTAGATGCGGTTTGGCCCAAGTATGGTGCCTTCCTGAACACCTGCCTGATTGGTCGAACCCAAAAAAAGAAAAAAAGGCCAGATATCTATCAGGCAAGTTATAAAAACCCAATGGATGATGACAGCAATTTATTTGGGCCTCCCTAGGGTCCTCTTATGATCCGATCATTGGCCTAGGAGTGACCTATCCAAATAAAAGGATGCTGCAGTGCACGCTCCAAAATTACAGATTGAACATTTACATTTGGCAGCTAGGAGAAGTTATAGAACAAGGGAATACCAGGCCAAGTTCATTTCCTTGCCATTAAACATACCGCAAATCATAACCCAAAGAACCGACTGAATCTGAATATAAAAAAGAAATATGTACAGCAAACAAAATAATCGGACGTAAAATTTCTGCAATAAAATGTATTCTAACAAAAGAAAGAAATACTGTAAAAGTATTTCTTTCTTTTAAACTAATACACAATAAACCAACCAAATATTACCAGTCAACACCTTGCAAATCTGCTTTCATTCAGTCCCAGGCAGTCTCCTTCTTGACTTCCAGAAGCTCCAAACAGGAAGCCTAAGGCTGCTGAACACATTCCACTGGGATTATGTAACTCAGCATGGGCTGGGGATTGTTTGTTGCTCAGGGGTATAATAGTGAAGCAATTAGCAAAGACCAAAACTTTAATAACATGCATAACAATATTTAAATTGGTATTCCCTCCTAATGAATGCAGATTAGTCCCATATTATAATCAAAAAAGTCCCTTTTCCAGGTTAAGCATCCCTTTATTTGTACCAGAACAGTTCAAGGATGCCTTATTTAAACAGTGGTAGAGAGCTATAAATTTCCACAAGGAAAAATAACCAAACTTGTTACAGCAAACAACTGTTTGTTGAACATGATTTATTTTGCTTCCTAGGCTGAAGCAGTTTTGCAGTGTTAACTATTCACAGACTAGAAACAGAAGAAAAAAAAATAAAGAAACATAGCGATATTCTGAAAGAATTTGCAATTGGTTTTAATTTTCTTATTATTTGTGGTTTTTGAGTTATTTAGCTTTTAATTCAGCAGCTCTCGAAGTTTGCAATTTCATCAATCTGGTTGCTAGGGTCCAAATTACCCTAGCCACCATGCAATGATTTGAATAAGAGACTGGAATATGAATAGGAGAGGGCCTGAATATAAAGATGAATAATAAAAAGTAGCAATAACAATAAGTCAGTGACCTTCATTTGAAAGCTAGAAAGAGTAGGAAGACAATTCAAAAATGATAAAAAAAACCAAGGGCAATTGAAAGGTTTCTTAGAATTAGCCATTCTGTAATATACTAAAAGTTAACTTAAAGGTCAACCACCACTTTAATATATTTCTTAAAATTAAAGGACAATCTGATCCTAAAGGAGACATACACAAGGCAAACTAAGTGCCCTGCAGATATGGGGGGGGGGGCAGTTGCATGCTATCCACATCAAATGCAATTGCAAGCCCTAGGGTGCAATTGTGTGTGGCAATGAATAGCATCAAATCAGTGTCGGTTAGCAAGATTCTCACTTTAGGACATGATAATCTGAGAAGGCCTACTGCCCATAATTTTTTTTGTATGCATTTATGACTTGAATAGTTCAATATTTTAAGTATAATGACATTAAAATAATGATTTCTGCAGTTACAGAGAAGAAATGTAAATCACTTTGCCCTGTAGACATCAACATATGCACACACCAATCAGATATACAGCACCTTACTGTGATTCTCAGTGTCATAGGCAAATAAAAGATGATGTTTTGGCTGATGAAAATTGTTGGGAATCGTAGTTTAATAACAGCTGAAGGTATGGGCTATATGGCCCTTAAGACAAAATGAAAAACGTCTTCCAACATTATACTATCCAAATGATATATTTTATAGTATAAAAGTACATTGTTGTTCTGAGTCAGATCAGTAAAAAAGCACATCTGTCAGGTAATTGGGATGAATAGTAACCCCTGGCTTACTGTGGCTGTACAGCAGATGAGCATCAATCCCTCAGCTGATAGACTGAATGGCTTTAAAATATTATACCTGCCCAAACAGGCCTGGACTGGGAGTCAAAATAGGCCCTGCCATTCCAAGTACACAGAGGCCCAAACAGCCCCCTACCAGCCCAAAACAGCCTCCTACCAGCCCACTATATGGTAACTTTCTATGGAACCATACAGCAGCCCCTCTGGCATTTGCCAGTACCCACAGATTGCCAGTCCAGGCCTGTGCCCAAATTACACCTCTGCACACAGATCAAAGTCAGTTTGTTAAGGAAAAAGGAGTCCATATAAAATTGTGTGTACAGTAACTAGCAAAATTACAATACGACTTTCACTGTACAGCTAAGGGCAGGTACCCAACTTCCTTGAACTACCTTGAAATGTTACCATGACGGATGCAAGAGGTCTGAATTTATGTATCCATTTTGCTTTTGGGAATTAAAAATAGGAGCGGAAAATCAATGTTCCTCTCCAATTTGGATTTTCTGAAGTTAAAAAAATGATTTGTCAAGAGCCCTAGAAACATTATGAATTACACTTTACTTATGGAGGGGTAATAAAATACAGATGAAAGCTCAACTTTCCAACCTACCAGATACAAGTTGGCAACACATGGGTTAGCTTGCACATTTAATATATATATAATATAAATATATCAACAAAAAAAGCGAACACATGATTTCAGAAAGGACAAGGTGTGGCAGTTAAGTGGCTTGACTGGTACAGGTTTGGGCCTGTTGCTGAAAGGGATGGTTTATTTTTTCAAAATTTTAGTGTCATAGAATGGTTAATTCTAATAAACTTTCAATTGGTGTTCATTATTTTTTTTTTTACAATTTTTTACTTATTTGCCGCCTTCTTCTGACTCTCTCCAGCTTTCAAACGTGGGTCACTGATCCCAAGTAAAAAAACAAATGCTTTGTAAGGCTACACATTTATTGTTATTGCTACTTTTTACTTCTCATCTTTCTATTCATAGTCCAGGCTCTTGTTCAAATCAATACAGGTTGCTAGGACCCTAGAAGCCCCATCATGGAAATTGCCAACTGGAGAGCTGCTGACTAAAAAGCTCAATAACTCAAAAACCACAAATAGTAAACAATGAAAACCCAATTGCAAATTGTCACAAATCACTCCCTACATCATACTAAAAGTGAACAAACCCTTTCATCTCTTGGTGCTTCAACAACAAAGATTGTCAGCTCTGCTGCCATATTTTGCCTGGAAGCCACTGTCTAAAGAAATGGTGTTAAACTAATGGCTGCTTTATAAGTATCATATTCGGAGTAATTGCCAGTATAATCATTTAGGATTTAGACACACAAGAAAGCATAATGATGAACTGGGAGACTGCCAAGCATAAATTCCTGCTACTTGGATGTACAGTATGTATTCACTTAAATCAGTTTTAAATTGAATGCTGCAGAACAGGAGCTTCCCTTATTTTTGCTAATAAAAAAAGCATATGACCTGTGTTAGAAACATTCATAGCACTAGCCACAACTAGCTCTAAAGGTGGCCATACTCGGGCCGATAAAAGCTGCCGACATACAGAGTCGGCAGCTTATTGGCCCGTGTATGGAGCCCTACGACGGGCTTCTCCGATCGATATCTGGCCAAAACAGTGTCGGACTGGCCCACCAGGATAAGTCCCGATGGGCCCAGGTGTCAGTGGGCCCTCCTACTGCTAAACATTAGGCCTATTTCATGGCCATTCCCTATTTCTATGAGGATAAAGAGGCTAAATAGATGGGAAATAGTGTATAGTAGGTAAAGAAAAGACACTAGGAGAATAGAGGTTGAGTGAGGAGAGGAAGAAAAATAGTACTAAGAGTGGGCCCCTGGTCAAAGGTTTCTGGGTGGGCCCCTGGTGTCCCAGTCCGAAACTGGGCCAAAATTCGGCCAGATATCGATCGGACGGGACTAAAAATCCCGTCGGATCGCGGCCGCATCTGTCCGTTGATGCAGTCCAGCAATCCAACCGCCCGTTATCCATCGTTAGGATCCGATCGTTGGGCCCCAGGGCCCACGATCGGATCAGCCCGATATTGCCCACCTCAAGGTGGGCAAATCGGGGAGAGATCCAATCGTTTGGCGACATTGCCAAACGAGCGGATCTCTCCGTGTATGGCCACCTTAAGTTAGTTACGCTAGACAACAATCAAGTTCTGGGTATACTGAGGAGGACTGAATGCTGAATCTGCATTATTTGTAAATGTGTTAAATTGCTTCATGAAGTGGCTCACAGCCTATTAACCCTTAGCTACCACACAACTTCTGCATTCACATTCCAGCTTTGAGGAACAACAGCCATTGCTTACACAGGAGCTGAAGACAGACATAGAGCGGATTGGGAAGGGATATAAATCACTCCCTGCTTGTCTCAAGGCCAAGTCTAGAAAGTTTTTAATACCAGGAACTGCAACCCAAAAATCACATGTGCTCCAGAAGAGAGACAAAGGGGTACATCATTTACTTAAAATGAAAGATCCCTACAGACCCAAGTGATTACAAATCATTATGCATGCACTACAGAGGGCACCATGCAGTCCCATTATTCATCAGAGACATAAAGGTGCAGCTAAACAGTTACCTAAGGGGTTAATGCATGCAAGTCCACACCCATGGTATCACTACAGAGCCTTCATTAATTACCGCTTCCAATATGTCATCCCAACCAGCAGCATTAATGCTGGAGATGCCCCAGAACTACGAACCCTTGTTTGGCAGGGAATGCTGGGAGCTGTAGTCCTCGCACACATAGAAGAGGCGCAGTACTGAATCATACACGTGAGCATGCCATTAGAAGGCGAGGCATGGGCTACAGGTAGTTAAATGCTGCTCACGTACCATAAAAACGCTTCGAAAATAAATTTTCGGGGGAAAAAAAATACATACACACTTAAGTGTATTTCAAACAAGTACAAAAAGTTGGCAGATGCGGAGCACGTGTCAGGGGGAAAGAAGAGAAGCAGCTGCAGCAGGTCCGTATTAAATGGGAGAGCCCATTGCTCAGTGGGAGCCAAGTCCCTGGAAGGGCAGAGATGTGCTCTCCCTGCAGTGAGGTGCTTAGTGCGCTGCCCTGGGCTTACGGCTCTGCCATAGAATAAAGTAGAAGGATAGACAAGGCCACTTACATGAACTTTCCTCAATCTGCTGCGTGTCGATGGTACCCACAGTGAAGCCGGCTCCCTCTTCTCTCCAGCACCTTCCTCCCCCAGTGCCAGCTCAAACCCCCACACACAAGCACCTCAGCCCCACCAAGGCACAGCAACCCTAGCCCCACCCTTTCTCCATTCCATTGGCTGTTCGTGCACACCCAGCCCATCAATCCTTGCCCTGTGATTGAGCGCCGTGGCTGTCAATCTGAACTGGGAATGGTCAGGAATGATCCACAATGGCTGGAAGCAGAGGGCGGGGGCATGATGGAAACAGATAATACGAGTTTTGCCGTCAGAGTGATGGAGGCAGTTCTGCTCAATGGAAATGATGCGGAGGAGACGCAATGAATGGCTTAAGTGGGAGAGTGGGCTGATATACGTTGCTGTACTAGTACAATTATTTTCTAATTATAGGAAATGTTTTATATTCACTCTTCTCATGTATGTTTCTCACTCTGCATTGTCACTTCCCTGTGGTCTGGAGCCCTGGTAGATGCTGTGAGGGCAGAGAGCCCCTCCTGATGCTGTTGGCTATGCAGTGTAGTTGTTGCCTTATGTGTCAGTACTTGCCCAGAACTGTGGGTATATTAGGGTTGCCACCTTTGCTGATGGCTAAACCTGAACATTGGAGGCGGGGTAGATAACATTGGGGGTGGGGCAGTGATTTAATAATAGGCATGATGACATCAGAGGTGGGCACAATGATGTTGGTAGAGTTATGACATCAGGGCGAGGCTATTGCATCACTAGGATACAACTGGTTGGATTGGAGTGTTGATGCCCAGTTCAAAACCACACAGGTGGCAACCCTATCTCTAGCTACATTCTGCTTGATAAGTAAGCCCAATCATTTAATCAGTGGCGTAACTACCGGGGGAGCAGGGGGTGTGATTAGGCCATGGCCCGCACCCCCTCAGGGCCCCCCGGCAGCTTTTGTGCCGCTTATTTCGGCCAGCTGCGTGTCCTGCGCCAGGGCCTGCCCCCCTCTAGTTACGTTGCTGCATTTAATTACAGGTATGAGATCTATTATACAGAAATCAGTTATCCAGAAAGCTCTGAAATACAGAAATGCAAATTTAGTAAAAAAAACAAACAAACAAACTTATTTTTGATTGATTTGCTTTTTTTGTATCTGTAATATTAAGAAATGAACTGTACTTGATAGTAATCTAAGCCATGTTGAGGTGATTATCTTGGTATTAACATTTTTTTCATGTGTTGGCCATATTATTGTTCATTTCATCAGGCTGAAAACCGAAAACGGAAGTTGAGCCCCGAACAGGCCTTACAAAAACCGAACTGTTCGGGTGAAAACCAAACAGATGGCAACCATAGGGTATATAGTAAAAGCACAGTCAAATGTTTTCTTGTGTTGCTCCTGGTTTGAAACACTACAACTCCCAGAAGTCCTAGGGTTTGGGAAATGCTGAGTGCAAGTGCATAGTGTGTATATACAGTATGTGTGTGTGTGGCAGGGTTTTCAAAACCAACTAGCCAAAAGCTACTTCAAAAGTAGCTCAAAAATAGCATAATATGTGCAGTGATTAAAAGGAAAAAATAGAATAAATGTCAACATTTGTATACCTCCCAACACTTGGATACGTTACTAAGTGCCGCTTGTAGAGCGATAGAAAACATTTTTACATCCCCACTTTGTGGCCACACCCCAATATACCACACTACACACTTCATGACACCACGTGGCCCCCACAGTTACATCACAAACTACGCTCCCCAAACCACACTATGCTTATTTTCTCTTTGTCTCTTGGCAGCACTGCTTTATATACTGCGAGTGATCTTGCAAGACTTTGACCAGGCTGGCAGAAAAACTGGACATTAAAGGGGCAATCATGAAACAAGGGCTGGGCAACAATATTCAGGGCTGTCCCACGTAAAGTGTAGCAGTTGGGATGTATATCACTGTAGAAATGAATTCATAATAATGCATGACATGATTGCCAAATGGGTGTGCTGAACTACAACTCCCAGAAGCCCCAAGATATCCTGAGAGTTATAGTTTAAGAATCAACTGCAGAAACAAATGTAGGCCCCCACATCACATTACAAAGTAGTAGTATACTAGTACAATCACATACCCAGTGGCGCCTGCATATACCGGATGCAGTAGGTTGCAGGCTGTAGTGCAGACAGGTTGGGACTGAGATGCTAGAACCACAGCAAAGAGGAATAAAAAAGAAAAGGAGCTTCTTTCTACATCTACATTCAGCGTTTTCATGCTGGGTATTGTAGTTTTACATTAACCTTAGCAATTGGCAAAAAAAAAATTACATTAACCAACATGCACTGGGAAAGGGAGGAGGATGGGAAGAAATCTTTGGAATGTTTCCCAAGAACAAACCAGCCAAAGCTCCAACAAAACAACCCAAATCTGTACCTTGGCTAGTTTGTAATATGAAAACCCACCTGGGCTATACATTTGTAGCCCAGTTTGGCAGAAAAACCACCAACTTGGCAACCCTGGTGTGTGGCAGTAGCATTGGACTTGGCCAGATAACTAAGTGGATTGTCCTCTATCCTCCACAGGCAACATCAACGAGCCATTGCGTTCCTCGCCTCAACGAGATTTTTAAACCTGTCTAAATTATATCTGGCCTATTTTTGTCTAGGTCTGTCTAGCCCACACAAGCTTAATAGGCCTATGTATGGTCACCTTTAAGGACAGGATAACGGAATGTTATTACAGTTGCTCTAATACTATGCATTATAATATGCAGGTGCCAATAGTGCATGCTTTCTGTGTGGGTTTTCTATCATAATTTAATTTCACCAGTAGAGAAGATGGTAGTTAAAGTACAGAAAATATGTATGGATAGTTTATGGGAGCATCCTCCCCTGGCAACAAAGAAAATAAATGTTGTAGGCTGCAATGAGCAGGGCCTTCTTTACTTCTTGTACCAGTCAGTATCTATGTGGGATTTTATTTTAAAATATTCACCCTACTCTTGCGCAGCACTGCAGAATGATGACCCTTTAAACCTTCATAATAATAATAATGCTCATATTGTATGGGAGGAATTTTCCATGGTAACCAGGAAAATAAATGTTCACATTGTATGAGAGCAAATAACCCTGATAACAACAGAAATAGATGTTCGTAATGTATGAGAAGAACGTCCCCTGCCACTGCTTACCAGGCAAATATATGTTCATAAAATATGGGATGATCTTGTTCTGGCAGAAAGGCAAGTATTTGTTCATAATTTATAGGAGAAACTCCCTGTTAACCCAGCAAATGCCTGTGTGTAATATATGGAAGGAATGTCCCCTGACAGCTAAAGAAAAACAGGTTCATGGTTTATGGGTGAAATTTCTTGATATCCGGTGTAATTTGTCCACATTTTATGGGAGGAACTTCCCTCTGGTAACCAGGCAAAGTCATGTTGAAAATGTATTGGATGAACTGAACACTTATTTGTAATATACGGGAGGAGTTTTCCCTGATAAACTGGGAAACATACTTAAATGTTCTTATTAATGCCCATGATGCGGAGTGCAGGTACCCGGGGAACTACAAACTCATAAGGTAGTCATGGAAAAAATCCATAATGCATTGGAAGAATGTAGTTAAACATATGTTCACAGTGCAAGTACATATTGACTAAATAACCTTCAGAAAAAAAAAAATTTTCATAATATATAGAAATACCTTCCCTTAGTAGCCAGGGAAAGGCAATGGAAGAGCTTGTTATGTAAGTGCCTCTGCTTAGAAAATACATGTTTAGAATACAAGGGGTGAACCTCCTGAGGTAACTAGTGGAACATGTTTATATAGCATAGAAGAGGCTTGTCTAAGTAAGCAAACTGATTATATAACATGGGAGGAGTTAGAGATATAAATGCTGCTGATGCATGAGAAATGAGGTGGTGCATAGCCTTTGGATGGTGGCATGCATAGTTCTTGCTCTGCTACTGAAAACATTGGACTCTGGATTAGCAAACACATAGCTGAAATCTGAAAATATGTGAAGTTAAATCTTGCTTGAACGATGGAATGTGAAAACTGACCTGAACATACCATGTAGAAAACACAGATTTCTTCAGTCAAAGAATGTAATGCAAACACAAAAAGGCTGTAATAGGATATTAAGAAAACATGCTTGTGCTTTTAGTTTTGAATGTGGCTAAACTGTTGTGCTTGCGTTTAGTAAAATGTGATTTACCTCTCTACCTTTGAGTTTGAGCATTCCTTTTCCTGACTGAACTACTTTTTGTGTATGGTGCAGATAGGAACTAATTACCATATCGGTGCTTGTTCCTATTTACAAGTCACATGGCTGAGGGCATGTAGGAAAGCAAGAAAATGACTTGCCTCACATCAAATTTCAAAATTAAATATGAAAAAATCTGGATATCCTGCTGGAGGATGCATTTTGAAAATGCTCGGGACCTGGGGTTTTCTGGATAATGGATTTTCCGTAATTTGGATCTTCATACCATACTGTTAGTGTTCTAAAATATAATTTAAACATTAAATGAACCTAATAGGCTGGGTTTGCTTCCAATAAGGATTAGTTGTATCCTAGTTGGGATCAAGCGCAAGCTACTGTTTAATTATTAAATAGCAAAAGGAAATCATTTTGAAAATGTATTCACTGGAACTGGTTTAGTTGGACTAAGTAACATCAGTAGATCATCCAGTGGATTGTGTTGGAGAAGCAAAGAATAATTGGGACCACATTGGCCTATTGATGCATTCCTCATTTGATGGGTCTCCACACCCCCAAACAAAAGATCAATTAAAGGATTAAAGGAAATATTTTTTGGGAGGGTGTTTCCCCCTTTTTTTAAGAATGTTGCCAATAATAAAAAATGATTGAAAAATTGAAATGTTACACTCTGCACTGTAACAAGGCTGACCGGATATGGAACTGAAACCCATCTTTGCTTGTGTGACTGCAAGGCTGTGATTGTCTGTCTCTTCTGGTAGGGAAGATAGCCAGAAAAACTTCTGATTAGGTGCTCCATGCAGTAACCATTGTCATCAAGGTGAAATTGTTAAACTGGATGTCCTTCTTACATTTTGCATGATTAAATTAAAGAGGAAGGTGGCTGAATTTAAATGAAAGTAATAGAAGTGGCAAGGCCGGTAAATTAACAGACAGGTGGCTTGTCTCTATTCTCTGTAAAGCTACATGTATAATTGTGAAACTCATATGTCATATGCATTTATGTCCGAAAGCACAGTGGGCAACTTGCCCTTTCCACACAGTGAGTTGCGCCTAAATCCACTTTTATTGAAGGTACTTCACACTTCAGTATAGTTACTCTCAGTGCCACAAAGTCCTTCCTGCCTTCCGCCCCTCATTGTATGTGAGTCCTACACTATTTGTGAGCATAATAAGTTTGTAGTGCATTTAAAATCAAGTCCCCCAGTAAGACCATTGTGCACTTACCCTTAGCTCAGGAGCTCTAGTGAGAAAGCTGGGAGCTTTCAAGCCCCAGCCAACAAACATACACCTGTGAATAATTTCCTTCCTATACTTTTAGCATTTTAGCTTTGTAGAGCTTTTAAAATCCAGTCCCCCTTCTATTGATGCAGGGGAACCCTGGATCTACTGTCACCCCCTTACCAGGCAGTAACTCCAGGGTTCATTTTGCCCCAGCAACAATAGGTTTCCCTAAAGAATCAGATGCAGACACCAGAGATTATCCTGGACAAGCTTCCAAAATATTCATTTTTGTAATTGCGATTTTATTTGAAGGGACAATTTAATCCATTGTTTAACATATATTCAGTGAATAGAGCTTGTGCTTAACATACTTTTTGCCTATTGTTTAAATCATGAAAAATCTTTGTCCCAGCAAGGTGGATTATGATTACCAGTATACAGCCCCCTTTACCCTTTTTTATGACTGCTTTGTTAACAGGACTCAAGGGGTTTATCTGTGTACTGGCATTATCAAACTTGCAAGAAGCAAAAAATGTCTTTGTTTCCCTGTTTAGCTCAAGAAATATAAAACGACAAGCCCTATATACTGAATTCATGTTGAAGGGCAAGAGGGCATGCTGCCCCTTTAAACATAACAGATGGACACCCTTTTCTGGACAAGTTTTTGGGGTAAGGTTTCAGCAGAACACCACTATGATTATCCAGCCTTTTAAACAATGCTCTGTACTGTGCTGTACTACACCTGTTGCTACTTAGAAATATACATTTGACATTTGTGTAGATGGGAAGAAGCATGCTGAAGTCATTATAAATCAATTGGAGGAACTAAATGGATCATTTGAAGAGTTCCTATGAATTCACTCGGACATGTTAGGTGTTAGAGATACAAAAGCACTACACAGCTAATAAAGGGTTGTGAAAAAAATAGGAAGAAAATGGATTGAATAATTAATTCTTATTTTTAAAAATGATTACTTGAAGTTACTAAGCTGCATGAATCTATATTGTAAAACAATCCTATTGGGTTTATGCTATGCTTAAATGAGTTTTAGCAGATTTGTGGTATGGTCATCAAAACGGATAGATCCTTTATACAGAAAACTCGAGGTCCCATGCATTCTGGATAACATATCCTATACCTGTACTAACTGCATTTATTCCTGCAACTGACCATATTAAAGTACCCATTGTTATCCTCTAGCAGCTAGAGGATAGAGTCTAGCTCTAGTCCCCATAGTTGCAGGCTAAACCGGCAGATCTCAAAGTGTTTACAAGTGTAATATAGCTTTTGGAAAATGTCATCCATGTTCTACAATCCCATATTTTCTGCATATTTAATAGCCTGTCTCTCCCTCCGTATAAACATTTTCGCACTCCCAACATGGTTGTGTTATATGCAGTATGTTATTGATTGCCAGTGTAGATACCACAGTGGTTCAGCAAGAACAAAAGTAGACCGAACAGAGAAGCACCATTAACAGGATGCAAATATTTTGAATATAAAATGACAGCATGAATCATGGCAGGGTAATAACTAAAGGCCAACGTTCCTTGGTGCAAAATTTGGCCCCAGACCCCCTCTTTGATAAACATGCCCCTACTGGCACTTACCCAGTTTTTTATTCCCACCCCTTTCTATCAATCCAAATCATTTTATAGCTTTTGTTTATGGGTTCTTTAGGTCGAAGTGCCTTAACCCTGTATTTATGCAACTGAATCTAGTCCTTTTGACCTACTACTTCCTGTTTTGGTTTTTATTAGTGTGTATAAAAGCTGACGGATTGTATTCTTCCTTTTTTTCAACATAAATTAATCTCATACTGACCTGTCACTTCCATAAATTAGGGCTGAAGGTTGTTACAATAATACAATTGTGTTGTCACAAATGTTCCCTTTTTCCTCATGAAGTGAGAAATCATGTTTCATGGTACATCATTTCTTTACATATGCTTGACTGCAAATAGATTAAAGATATATTTTACAGGGAAGAGAGAAAACAATGGGCCAGTTATTGTTACAGAATAATTGTATTATAGGGAAGCACCTAATCCCACATTTTTGAATTGCTCTTGAATACCAACTCTGTCTCTCTCCATAAAGATTCACAAAAATTGAAATCTGGACTCTCCAAAGTGCTGCTCATATTCTTAGTCAAATTTTTAGAGAGGGGGACTGCCGGGAGTCGTGCACCTGAAACATGCTAACTTGCGTGCAGAGTGGGAAGTAGCTGTGGAGAGCATGTGAAGGTGAGTCTGGAATGGCCTATACCTTTCTTTCCTTGCATAGAACTTTGTCTCCCCTCTAAAATGATAGTTACAATCAGAAGCACATCAAATAAAAATCAAGCTGCCAATACAAATAGCTCATGGGTAGAAGAAAATCATTATAATATGGACAAAAGTGAAATATTTCCAAAAAGACATGACAATATTACAAACTTTTATATGTGCATCATGTAGAAAGTAGAAGTTTCACTTTATATTCCTATTCCTGTATAATTGTGTTTGCTCCCCCATTTTTATACGCTAATGTTTTACATTTAGGATAAGCACCAATTATCTCTTATTTAGGAACTAAAGAGACAGCTGTTTCTGAACAAGTGGCTAGTCGGCATGATTTTTCCTTTACCCTTGACCACATTATTTCCTTCTGGAGTACAAGCCTGTTTTTTTGAAATATTGGAAATTCTTAATTTTCTTAGAATCAGGGTTTATTATGAAAATAGTATAAAATAATCAGTGACATTAGTTTACTATTACTGCAGTGTTTGACAAGCAAGGAAAGCAACTCTAGGCTCATGTAATCTAAACAAACTTTATAAATCATTGGTGTCTTTTTTTCTGCTTCAAAATGATGGGACCCCTATTCATTACATATGTGTAGTGATCTTAAAAAAACACAGTAATGGATGTAATTGAAGTACAAATATATTGAAAAACTGCTGACAAACCTGCAGAGACCTTATTGTGATGGTTACAGCCTGCTTCGGGATACCTCCCTTTATCAAGTGAAAAACATACAATGTTGTACATGTCTTAAATACCCAAAAGATGGAATTTTACACTCCACCCTGTAGTGTTTGCTCTGTGTTCTAACCCCTCTAGTCTTTATATCAAAGTCCTTAATAATTCCATTATAGTTCATATCCACATCAAAGATGCTTGGAAATAGCTAGTAGCCTATCGACACTGGAAACTGAAAATGCAACGTATAAGTCTATTAAAGGAAGTTTAACAAGAACATAATTGTGAATTACTTGTTCACACTCATATGAATGAGTATATATGTTGAACTTCTCTACTTCTCTACCAAACAACTATAACTAGTCTGACCAATCTGTCTTTCAGTTTAGGGTGGCCATACATCGGTCCTTTAGACCATCTCGGCAGCTTATTTGCATGTGTGGGGGTGTTCCAACAGGTCTCCCCAATCGATATCAGACCAAAAATCAGGCAGATATCGATGGGGCTGTTTGATTTTTCTTGGTGATCAAGGACCGCATCGGCTAATCGATTATGTCCTCATCCTGTTGGCTCCCATTTATTTAGTTGTAATCCGATCATTTCGCTCTAGGGCCTACCGATCAGATTAACCCAATATCGATGTGCCTTTGGTGGGGATACTGGTTTAATATCCGCTCATTTGGCAACCTTGCCAAATGAGCCGATCTTATTGTGTATGGCAAACGTTATTTATAAAGCTGGTCTTGCTCACCATTGTGTAGTTGCTTATTGTAAGTTATAAATGATTGTATAATACTATACTTTATTTACTGCTATAGGATTCTGTCCAGTGTTGATGGTGGGAGGTATGACATCATGATACCATTCCTGTTGGAAAATCTTAGTTATTAAACAAGAGATCACTTTCTTCTTGTTGTTTGCAGCCTGTCATATTAATAAACACACACATACACACACAAGCATGGATATGGATATCTTATAGAATTTACAATTATCTGAATATTTAAAGCAGCAATAATTCAAAGTTACCTGAAACTAAGAGATATTTTCCAAAAAGCCTGCTCATTCTGTTATTTGGTTGAAAGGTTATTGTGGTTCCATTCATGATCTAACCTTTCTATGTACTTATATAAAATCATGTGTACCAACTTGACAAAGAGCCAAGAACAGGCTCTTGAATAAATGAACTCTATCTATCTTTCTAATTACACACACACAATGGGTTTCTGGATATGCATCCAACAAGTGTCCCATAAGGATAAGGATCGCGTACCTGGCTGTACTGATTTTTTTGTATTGAATGTATTAATTGTGTGACATTTATATCGGTATATGCTATATACAGTATTTTATTCATCATTGGTCGAGCTTGAGTATTTTGCAAAATGTCACCTAGACATTATTGATATTTTTTTAAATATATTACACATCTGTGCTTGTCATTCACTTTGGGTATGTTGATGTGGACACTAAGCTCTATAACAGGTGATGAAAATGTCACTGTTTATTTTTCTTTGTAAATGATATGCAACAGCTGTATGTGTTCTGCAACCAGAGAACCCAGATGTCATTGCACTTGTGCTTCCAGGCTAGGTAATGACCTTTTTATCACATTTTCCTCTGATTCCTATCTCCAAATATCAACAGTTGAGATCATTTGTCTCGCCCGCACATGAAATGCTATGCAGCCGAGCCAAATCATTTTGTTAGAAATAAAAGAAGTATGTAGAAGATAGCAGGGTATTGGGTATTTTTTTGGGTATTATATTAAGCTATAGGGAATTTTGAAAAAATGTTTGTTTTAAAGCAAAAGCGACTATTTCATTTATTTAAAGCAAACCACATGATGGCTCTGGCATTTATTAATAAGCATAAATATGCATATTTATAAAGCTTCTTGTGAAGTTTAACATGTCTGTATATTTTGCAAAAAATGACAACAAAAGTAAGCTGTAGCTGTAAATAACAGAGCAGCACTTCCCATACTGTTGGGCTGCCAACCCTGGTGCATGTAAAGAGTTTTCCCATGCAAAACTATACATTTTTCCCCTCAGAACACACAAAGCTCACATTATTCATCATGTAATGATCATTGTTATACACTGATAGTGTAACCTGAACGATGAGGGGGAGGGGGTGTCAGATGATTTCCATTTCTACCACAGCAGCTTAAACAGTAGAACATTGTTACATTGTGGCCCTCTCTCACAGTTGAGCCCTTCCTGGAAGTGTCTGGAGGAAAGATTATTTTGTTAAACTATAATTTTAGAAAATGTGACAGTAGAAATAATAGAAGAAAATTGCACCAGTGGTTCTTAACCATGAACAAAGAGAAAATAGACAGTCTTCTAAAATAGCAGGGCTCATTTATGGGCTGAAACACAGTGTGTTAAGTGCAAAAAAAGGCAGCAATCAGCCTTCTTTAAAAAAAAGAATTTGCAGGATACGTTTCACTGTGCGCAAACTCAGTTTTGTGTAGCAGACAGCTGCGAACTGTGCTTGGTTAGGCACTGGCAGAACTCAATTCAAATGAAGTGGGCGGGGGAGGCACATATGCATCTTTAAGAGGTGCAAAGTACGGATTGCAGGACGTGCACATACTAACCTGCTCCCTGCACTGAGCATTGGACCCCTCGTGTCTTGTGACCTTCTTGATTCCGAATAAAACTGGTGGAATCCACTGTGTTTTGGACTTGTTAGCATACTCTACTGATCTAAGACGTCTAATAAACTATCAGTGAGTCAAACAAGTGCTAGATGGCTAATTCATTGAATGTATGATAGCAACAGCCTTTCTTTGCAGGTTCCATGGGAGATTGGAGACCAGGTGCTGTGAAAAGGTGACTTCTAAAGTACGTGGTTGTTGATAAGTGTTCAGACAGTTCTGTTCCCTAGGAGTAACTGAGGATAACTAGAGAAATATAACAGGTATGTTCTAATATACAGTGGCATAAGTTAACTAAGGGGATCCGGCTCCCCCTGCAATGCTTTTTGCCTGGGTCCCCAGCGGAATTGCATGTGGTTTATGGCAAAAAAATAATTGCTGCCACTTGCAAAAAATCTCAGATTCCCTGTGCATCACGGGTCACCTGCAGGCCCTACTACTGAGGAAGCAGACCTCCCCCCTCCTTAACGCCATTGTGAAAGTGTGACCGATAACAAGAATCTGCCCAGAACTCTTACAGTGATGGTAGTCCTCCTCTAAAATGTAAATGTAGAAAAATACAAAACATTCAACAAACCCACTTTCAGCATTCACAATGTTGCATGACCTAGCTCCATCCAAAGAAACATGCTCCATTTTACCCAACTCTCCTCTATACATACCCTCCTACAATACATATACTTTCCCATGCCCACTTACTACTAGCTCTGCCCATGTAGCCCTTTCCATTCTCTGCTCTATAAAACTGGCATGCTGTCTTGGCTTGGAGCTGCCATGCACTTTTTCCCATCTCCTTACAATCCATTTACTATTCTACTCTAATCGGAAATTAAAACCATAAGGACTTGCCTTTTTATAATAACAAAGAAATGTTAGTGGTGTGAGCTTTGTTACAGGCCTGTATTGTAATACTGGTACATTTTAATGCAACGCTGTACATATATTGGTATTTTTGCCTTTATATAATGTCACTGAGCTTATGTGCAGCACTGCCACTTACTGTTTACAGGTTATCTGTGAACTTTCCCCTAGTGAGTCCTTTTATGCTGTACAAATATAACACAATATAAGGCACAATATAGCGCATAACCTACACCCTTTTCAAACACATAAAGGACACATAAAGATATCAACTACATATAGAAACAAATATATACTGCAATGTAAAGATTAAGGCTGGTGTGATCAGAAATTATACTTTACTGGTAGTTGAGCAGATATGATAATTATCTCCTGATTAAATTGACCATAGTATTTGTGAATGTCAAAGGGACATTAAACTGTAAGCTTCACTGGGGCAGGGACTGATGTTAATGATGTAACCTGCATATATATATCTCGCACACCATTTTTCAGTGAATAAAACAGTGGTATTTTATTCTTGGTTGCATTTCCAACGTTTCGGCCCCCATTTGTATCAAGGATACAGTGCATGTTTACAAGTGACTTCTTATATGCCATTTAAAATTGGTATTGTATAACGAAAATTGATTCTCCTGAACAAATGTTCACAGAAACATAGATAAAAATATGAGTTCTCCATCTAGGAGCACTTACATTGTATCTTGCCCCATTTTTCGTAAATGAGCCAGAGACTGCCCAATGCATACTTTGTACAATGTCAATCTCACAATCTCACATGTCCACATATTTGTGTTCAAAAAATGGTCATGACAAATAGAGATAGAAATCCTGAAAACCAGTATTTCTTGTTTAGCTTACTATTTAGCCAGGTCTTCACCCGAGTACTCTATCAGCAGTTGAATATTCTCTAAATGTATCCTTTAATTAAAATAGGGAAATCATCTAGTGCGGTAAACTGATGATTTGCAGACAGAGTGAATTTAAAGGGATACTGTCACAAAAACATTTTCTTCAAAACGCATCAGTTAAGAAATCCGTTTTTCAAAAAAGCAAACAGATCTTTTTATATTTCATTTTGAAATCTGACATGGGCTTAGACATGTTGTCAGTTTCGCAGGTGCCCTAAGTCATGTGACTTATGCTCTAATAAACTTCAGTAACTCTTTAGAGATGGCGCGAACTGTTCGCCGGCGAACTTGTTCGCGCGAACATCGGGTGTTCGCGCTCGCCGGAAGTTCGCGAACGTCGCGCGACGTTCGCCATTTTGGGTTCGCCATTGTTGGCGCTTTTTTTTGCCCTCTCACCCCAGACCAGCAGGTACATGGCAGCCAATCAGGAAGCTCTCCCCTGGACCACTCCCCTTCCCTATAAAAACCGAAGCCCTGCAGCTTTTTTTCACTCTGCCTGTGTGTGCTGAAGAGATAGTGTAGGGAGAGAGCTGCTGCCTGTTAGTGATTTCAGGGACAGTTGAAAGTTTGCTGGCTAGTAATCGTTTTGATACTGCTCTGTTATTGGAGGGACAGAAGTCTGCAGGGGTTTGAGGGACATTTAAGCTTAGGTAGCTTTGCTGGCTAGTAATCTACCTTCTACTGCAGTGCTCTGTATGTAGCTGCAGTGGGCAGCTGTCCTGCTTCTGATCTCATCTGCTGACTGCTGCAATAACAGTAGTCCTTGTAAGGACTGCTTTTATTTATTTTTTTGTTCCAATACAGAGCAGTATCAAGCAGATTACTAGCCAGCAAACTTACTATCATCTGTCCCTGAAATCACTAACAGCTCTCCCCCTACACTATCTCTTCCAAGCACACACAGGCAGATTTTTCAGATACATTTTTGCCCTTGATCCCCCTCTGGCATGCCACTGTCCAGGTCGTTGCACCCTTTAAACAACTTTAAAATCATTTTTCTGGCCAGAAATGTCTTTTTTAGATGTTAAAGTTCGCCTTCCCATTGAAGTCTATGGGGTTCGCGAACCGTTCGCGAACCGCTCGCATTTTTGCGCAAGTTCGCGAATATGTTCGCGAACTTTTTTTCCGACGTTCGCTACATCCCTATAACTCTTTACTGCTGTGCTGCAAGTTGGAATGATGTCACCCCTCCCTTTTCCCCCAGCAGCTCATCAGCAGCCTACCAACAGAACAATGAGAAGGTAACAAGATAACAGCTCCCTGGTAGATATGAGAATAGCCCTGAATAGTAAAAATCCAAGCCCCACTGCGACTCAGATATTAAATTGGAGCAATAGCCTGTCTGGAAGCTCTATCTGAAAGCACATGACCAAGCAAAATAACCTGAGATGGCTGCTTACACACAAATATTAAAGCTACATAAAAATACCCTTGTTGAGCAAATTATTTACAGTGTTAACAGTGTGATTTAGTAATAAAAACTACACCATAAAATCATGACAAAATTCCTTTAATATCCTTGTCTACACTTGCAACTTGTACACAATGTACCAATACACCAATGCTGTCAATGTGTGTGTCAATTTTGCATCCAAACTAGTGCTTTGCACTTTTTACACAGACATAACATACTGCATGCCTTACACACTGCATACCTTACATCTAGTAAAAAACACATTTTAAATATTAATTAAACCCAACAGGATTGTTTTACCTCTAATAAGGATTAATTATGTCTAACTTGGATCAAGTACAATGTACTGTTTTATTATTACAGAGAAAAGGGAAATTAATTAAAAAAAATAGACTTTAATATAAATGGAGTCTGTGGGAGATGGTCTTCCTGTAAATCAAGGGTTAGGGTTACCACTTGGCCAGTATTTTACTGGCCTTGCTGGTAAAAATGATGCTTGTTGCCAATGCTATTAATAGGGAAAAAAGCAAAAATATAGGTAGGCCGATACTTTTTCTAGAGAAGGTGGCAACCCTACCTGTATTACAATAAAGATAGAATACTTTTTCGGTCTGTAAGCAGCATATCAGCAGATGTACAGGCAAAGGTAGCGTTATTGATTATATTTTAGGTAATGACATCAATGTTACATAGTTACATAGTAACATAGTTAAATTGGGATGAAAAAAGACAAAGTCCATCAAGTTCAACCCCTCCAAATGAAAACCCAGCATCCATACACACACCCCTCCCTACTTTTAATTAAATTCTATATACCCATACCTTTACTAACTATAGAGCTTAGTATCACAATAGCCTTTTATATTATGTCTGTCCAAAAAATCATCCAAGCCATTCTTAAAGGCATTAACTGAATCAGCCATCACAACATCACCGGGCAGTGCATTCCACAACCTCACTGTCCTGACTGTGAAGAACCCCCTACGTTGCTTCAAATGAAAGTTCTTTTCTTCTAGTCTAAAGGGCTGGTCTCTGGTACGGTGATCCACTTTATGGGTAAAAAGGTCCCCTGCTATTCGTCTATAATGTCCTCTAATGTACTTGTAAAGTGTAATCAAGTCCCCTCGCAAGCGCCTTTTTTCCAGAGAAAACAACCCCAACCATGACAGTCTACCCTCATAATTTAAGTCTTCCGTCCCTCTAACCAGTTTAGTTGCACGTCTCTGTACTCTCTCCAGCTCATTTATATCCCTCTTAAGGACTGGAGCCCAAAACTGCACTGCATACTCCAGATGAGGCCTCACCAGGGACCTATAAAGAGGCATAATTATGTTTTCATCCCTTGAGTTAATGCCCTTTTTATGCAAGACAGAACTTTATTTGCTTTAGTAGACACAGAGTGACACTTACTAGAATTAGACAACTTGTTATCTACAAAAAAACCTAGATCCTTCTCATTTAAGGAAACTCCCAACACACTGCCATTTCCTATATAACTCGCATTTATATTATTTTGTTTTTTTGTTGTATATTCTTTATTTTCCATTTTCCAAACTCAAAACATACACAATACATTCGGTTAGACAAAATAAGAGTAGAGATGTACAAAGCATGGAGAAAACATCATATATGTCAATAATATACACTCACAAACAATAGGGTATATATCTACTGTGCAAACATCCAACAGACATTCACCCCTTTGCATTTAATCCAAAATTTTAGTCGTGTCCTCCTTATCCGTGCTTATGCACTTTCATATAAAAAATGAATTAAAAAAAAAAACATTAAGGGGGGGGGACACAGTTCCTAACTACTACTTTTACCCTCCATCTAAACTATGGAGGGAAAATATTGAACCCAATTTTATACCATAATATCGGTTGGTAAACAGGACACAATTTGTTATCACAAAGGGCACTCTGCAATTTTCCATCATACCCTTAAATAACCAACATGTTAACATAATCAGGAGATTCCTTGAATAGGGTCCAAGCAGACCATGTACGTACATAGTAATTTTGTGTTTTATTCGAATAAGAAAGCAACTCTTCATTGCGCATAATGGAATTGAGTTCTTTTATCCAGTCACCCACTGGAGGTGTGCGACTCTGTTTCCAGAATCTGGGTACTACTGCCCTGGCTACTGTTAATGCAAAAGCTAGGAACGCTTTCTTTGTAATAGTGAAATGGGGAGGTGGTATTGACAGTAGTGCTAATGCAGGATCTAAGGGGAGATCAATTGCGATGACTTTTGCTATACAGTTTAATATTGCTGCCCAATAACCTTGAAGCATATGACACTCCCAACATATATGAATCATATCTCCCTTCTGTGTATTACATCTCCAGCATTTGTTGGAGGTAGCGGGGAACATCTTATGCAAGACCGCCGGGCATCGATACCAACGAGAAAGAATTTTATAATTTGTTTCTTGGGCTTTACAGGCAGTAACCATTGCATGAGTCAGTTTAAAACTAATGTTCCACTCTTCCTCTGTCATTCTGCGGTTGAGATCTTTTGCCCATTTTTCAGTATAACTCGGAAATTGCACTTGTTTGAGGTTCCGAATAATAATAAATCTGCGATATAGTATGCTGTGGCGGTTCTGGAGCCAAGCATAGCTCATCAAACAACGTCAGATCTGACAATAATTCGGACTTCTCAGAATGCATCTGAAACCAATGTACTAATTGGTGATGCATAAATTTAAAGGGGAAGGAATTTGCTAAGTCACCAACTATGACACGAAGGGGAGCTACTCCAGTGGGACTTTTGACCAGGGTGAAGGGAAGCGGTTAGTCTGTGTTTGTGAAGGAATGCATTTATATTATTTTTGCCAAAGTGCATAACCTTGCATTTATTAACATTGAACCTCATGTTCCAGTTTGCTGCCCAGTTTTCCAACTTAGACAAATCACTCTACAAAGTGGCATCATCCTGCATGGCACTTATAGTTCTGCACAATTTAGTATCATCTGCAAAATAAGAAACAGTACTTTCAATGTTGACAATGGTTATAAAGTCATTGTTATATCTTGCTTCCATTTATTCTTCAGTGAATGATATTTCACATTGGGTGCCTCTATTTTGGGAAGCCCACAATATGCCACTTAAAATAGGTTCTGCTTTATATATAAAAGAATAATTTGGTGCTGTACAGTATTTACATTTTTTTCTATAAAAACATTACTCATAAACTTTTTATAGTATTCCTTTGGTTAGCAAGTCCTCCAGTATTCCTCTAATTGACCATTACCCCAGATAATAAAAATCTGAATTTAGTAACCTGTTACCATTGCAAAACAGGGTTTAAGAGCAAAGAGCATTACTAAATAATGTCACAAGCTGCTTATCAGGTTAGAGCAAACAAAATACACTGAAAACATTCAGTGAATGCCATTACGTATAATTCAGCTTATAAAGAGGCTTTTTCATTTCTGTGCTGAATTCACTATATTGCTTTGTGGCATTTGTTGTTACATTTAATACCCTTTTACTTTGTCACACGTAACTGTGAAGCTGTGTATTAGGTGAGGCTGAAATCTGGCGCACACTATTTGTCTAACACTGGGCATTGTATCAACCGGACATATATGTCTGACACTGGGCTTGAATCTAATGGGCTGTGAGTGCAATGCACTTACTGCAACCTCTGGACAAGATTTGAAAACGTGACACTTCACAGGAAATATAACTTACGTATATAATATATAGATCGCAGAAATCAAATCCAATCCTAGAAACTATATTGTATATAAGAGAAAAACCTAAATCAGAAGCATGAAACCCAAATCCATATTTAATACTTTAATGTTTAAAGGAGTACTAAACCCCCTTTAATCAAAAATCCCCTTCGCTGTGCTACTCTGCATGAATATGCCAAGGTTAATGCTAGGGACACTTTCTAAACTAAGGTTCTATGGAGGGAGAAAGCAGGGAAGGGGGCCAAAGGAGGGAAGTGGAAGGAAGTTTTTAGCTAATGGGGATTTAATTCTCCTTTAAGTTGAAGGTCAACCACAGGCCCTTGAAAAATGACCCACAATACAGTCTACAGAAGATGGTCCTATGTCTATATGCTAAAAGAAGAGTTTTGTGACCCCACAGAGGTGGGCATATCTGAAATGCTATAGGCTTGACTCAAGACATAATTGTCAAGGCAACGTAGTAAAGGTTGCATAGATATTGATTGACACAAAGGGGGTGGCAAGTCTAGAGGAGAGGGTTTTCTTCAATAGTATGTAAGGTGCTGGAGCAGGTTGTGAGGGTTTTATCCATGCTGTTATCTTATTCCCAAACGTTATGTCCACAATAAAGTAAGGATGCAATGCCAAATGTGTGTAGGAACAGATATGCCAGTGCAGAAACTGGGCTGCTACCTTGTTTAATTAACATGACACATTTTGACCTGTGGGCTCTTTTTCAAGTGTTAATAAATTACACAGATCTATTTAAAGGTGTGTTGCCCCCACCCCTCTCACACTATAGGTGAAGTCCAGATTCTTTCTCTGCCGGGCAAAATATATATTTTAATTTATTGCCATGGTTAGTACTGCAGGTAGTTGAACTGAACCTTGGATTTGCACAATCTCGGACAATTTAGAGGTTAGGCTGTAAAAGAATCCCCACAGCAGTTGCCTCCCACTAATCTGGACTTTAGATACTTACCAGATGCACGCGACAAACAACATGTCCAGAAATAAAATAGCCTTTTCTTTCTCCGGATGTTTGGGTCAATAAGATCAGGCAGCTGTATTACTCATTGTCCTATATAATCAGAATTGACTAACCAATTAAGTAGGCATCATCATGTTTCAACAAAATAAGGCTTTTGCTGGTTCCTGGAATCTACTCGATATCGGTAAATTAAAAAAACCTTTGTGTCTAAAGTTCACGTTTGCAGATGGAAACAGATAACTGAGAAAATAATCTGACAAATATTTTGAAATATGATGTCACTAAAATGAAGAGCTTACATACAGTATCTGTTACAATATTTTATGGAAGTGGAGTTGCTGCAAGAGCTTTGGCAGTGTAATAGTATCACTTTACTTTTAGAATGTATGTCATAAAATCATAGTTGAAACAATATCATTAAAGGGTTCTCAACTGTAAACCATATCCAAAGACTATGACTTATGCCACATGAGTATTTGGACCACTGATACCTCTAGTTGCCTTCTAATTAAAATGAGAAATACTGTGTGTTTTCTTGGACCTAAAATAATTGCTCAAAAATGCACCAAACCAAAATGTAGATAGTTCAGATGCAGTTTTTTTCTTGGCTCTTCCATATTTAAAGGAGAGCCTAAATGTGTCTCCAGGCAGACATTTTCCAAAGCATTCTGCACGAAATGCGCTAATATGTGTTTAAAAAATGCATATAAACACAATATATTTGTTTTTTTGTGTTCATAAGCCCATAAACCCCCCCCATGTGTAAGAAGCCTTAGGGCTCATACTCACAGGCATTTCAGCCTGTGGTTGGTTGTTCTGTGCTCTACCACGAGAGAGTGCAGGACAAAACACATCCTCTTCTTTCTTCTGGGCCTGAACACGCACAGGCATATCCAAGCAATGAATGCAGTTGGAACCGCAGGGCAAAACACCAGTGAATATAAGCCCAAACTGTGAATTCCTAGTGTGCTCTGAGTGCAGCTGGTGGCAGACTGTTTGATTTACATAGAGTCTACACTTATCACAGGAAAGGATTTAAGCACCTGTAGTGATGAGAACAACTGCACTTGCTGTTGGGAATGTAGGAGGAGCCAAGGCCTTTATTGGCATCACAAAGCATAACAGTGAAGACACCAGACTAATAAGACAGTAGTAAATTGGTATTTGAAATTCCTAATGTGTTTTCAGTGCTGATCTCCCTCCTGCTAGTCAAGCAATGGGGGTGAGTTATAATGCTGGTTATTTGGGCAGCATGGGTACCTCAGAACTACAGGCCTTAGATGGCCACTAGGGTTGCCACTTGGCTGTTATTTTTACCAGCCTGGCCATCATAAATAATGTTTGATGTCAAGGTTATTGATAAGAAGAAATACGATTTAGTAATAAGACTAGTGTTTATTCCCAGAAAATGTGTCCTAGTAGCTGTCCCTGGCTAAAAGATAGATTGCAAAGAGTGTTGGTAAATGGAACATTTTCTAATGAAGCCGTGTTAGTGGAGTGCAGCAAGGATCTCTGCTTGGCTGGTGATTTCTGTGGCTAATATACTGTGTGACTTAAGGCAGTGTCATTCAGTGGCTAATATAATAAATTACTTAAAACAGGGCATTAATTTGAGGGGTGCCTGGTAAAGCCCTTACCTTACATGTGCAATGCAGTTTTTAGCTCCAGTCCATAAGAAGAATATTAATGCTTTAGAAAGAGTGCAGAGACGTGCAACTAAGCTGGTAAAGGGGATGAAAGGTTAAATGTTTGAAGTCATGTGCGAAGAAGGGGTACATGGTATAACAACCAAAGTAACAAAAGTGCTACAATAATGCAGGGTTGCCGGGGGAGGGGTAGTGCAGTCAGATGGCTCATGGCAAAGGATTTAGGGTTTGGGTGGGTCGTGGGTATGGTTTCAGCATAATGGAGCATGAATGGGTGACCAACAGTTAAATAATTGGAGAGCCCTGCAAACCTAGTAGTATAGGGTCCTATGATTCTTGATGGCATAATGTATCAAGTATATCTTCAGGTTAACCCCACAGAGGTTGCTTTTTCCTGTCATAGCTAGCTCATTGATGGGTCAACAGCATCCTTAGATAGACAAGCCTATTAGAGTGCTGTGCTTTTTTCAGTTTTAGTTACAGGATTTTGCTTAAATGGATACAGCACACACTTGGAATAACCCTCAGTGCACTTAAATATATGTGCGGTTGTACCTGCAGAATATTTATAGATCAATGTATAATCAGAAGAGCACGTGAAAGAAACGCATCAAAGGAAAAATATGCTGGCTCTAAATAGGTGACCACAAAAATGTTTCCTGTGCAATGAGGCTGCAAAAATAGGAAAATACTAAAACAGAAGCAGCACTTATCATCCAAGCCAAGTCATATGATTATTAAGCTTAAGTATACCACAAATACAGTACAGTACTACTCCGCTGAGTGTTTGTACACTTTGGGTGCGGGTGAAATTTACCTGAAAATAATATATGGCAGGCACATTAAATAACAGGGTTTAAAGTAAACATTCTGATTGTTGTTGGAAATGACAGGCACTGAGAAACATCCGCTCCCATTTTATAGAAGCCAGGTTGAAAATATTTAATGACAGTCTTTCTATGCATACTAAGTGTAATTGCTCTTTGAAGCTTATTCATATATAAAGAAAACCTTCTGCCATGCACTATAATAAATGTTTTATGTGGATAAGGTTCAACATAGTTCTCCTATTATTTCTGGCAGCAGTGAAAAAGAAATGAGGTTAGTTTGAGGAAATAATGGCTTAAACTGCTGATTACCTACTGATTCTTTTTTTGGCATTTATTGTTATTTTCCCCCTTCCCCCCCTTTTTTAAAGAAACACCATCATATGAGGGAAAAAAACGTACTTTTACCTGAAACCAAGGAGTAATTGTAGTTATAGTTGTGTCATAAAACGTCCTTTTTCCTAATTGCATAAAGGGAATTTATTTCATGGTACCTCTGGCAGATATAATATGGATATAAGATGAATCTGTGGCATGAGGATGTTGCAGGTACAGTCATGCCACAGTTTACATTCCCATGGTTTAATCTCCATCTTAATATCAATTTATGATCTAGATTAGTGATAAAGTCTTCCATGGTTTCAGAAGACCTTTCCAAAAACCTGCAGTTATTCGATCTCATCCTAGCAAGTAGGGTATGGTTGAAGTATAGCCCTAAAGAGCAGTTGTACTGATGAATATCAGCCTGAAAGTGTCCTGCCTGCTTCACTCAAGACTTTTCAAAAAGTCTGGATACATTTTAAAAATCAATAGGGATCCGAATAATGTTGATGCGTGGTGGATTTTATGCGATCGACCTTTCCGAATTTTCGCTGCAGTTTCGCAGATTTATTCGCCTGTGTTGAAACAAGGTTATTTGACGCAAATTCGTGCCAACCGAATTTATTCGCCCATCACTAATACAGACTAGTTCTCATAACTACTTTTAAAAAGATCCTGGATGGATGAAAAAAACTTACTATTTACTTTATCACCTCTTTCACCATCAAGGGGTAAGTTCGAATAGAGGTATCAGGCGTCTCAGCTCTGCTTATTTTGGCTTGATCAAAATATCAGGACTGAGTCACTACATGCACAGTAAATGCACCAGCCCCCCTAGAGTCCCTGGTCCCATTGGACCTGTTTCTTAGTACACATCCTACAGTGTCATTAAAAGTTTATTAATTAAGGATTTCATATAAAAAGAAAAATTATTTATTTACATTTTCATTAATTAATTACATTAATAACAATTATTTTCATTAATGAATTAATTTTAATTCATTTTAATTATTACATTAATAACATTTATTTTCATTAATAAAAATCATTTATTGGTACATTTTAACTAGGCTCCAAAATACACAATAACTAGGCTCCAAAATGAACAAAAACAAAGCAACGTAATACACCCAATCAAGTACACTATGCCAGAGATCAAATAAGGGATTATAATGAACTTTAGGTTAGACAATAACTAGCTCTTCTTGTTTCCTATTGCAGCCTTTATAGCAGTGGTCCCCAGGCCCGGACTGGCAATCTGTGTGTTCTGGCAAATGCCAGAGGGGCTGCTATAAGGTGCCATAGAAAGTCAGTATTTAGTGGGCTGGTAGGGACTGTTTGGGCCTCTGTGTGGGCTGATTGGGCCTCTGTATACCTGAAATGCCAGGGCCTATTTTAATTCTCAGTCCGGACCTGGTGGTCCCCAACCAGTAGCTTGTGTGCAACATGTTGCTCTCCAACCCCTTGGATGTTGCTCCCAGTGTCCTCAAAGCAGGTGCTTATTGTTGAATTCCAGGCTTGAAGGCAAGTTTTGGTTTCATAAAAACCAGGTGCACTGCCAAAAAGAGCCTCAATGTAAGTTGACAATCCACATAGGGGCTACCAAGAACATTTTTCATGCTAGCGCTGCTCCACAACTCCTTTTAGTTCTGAATGTTGCTCACGGGTTCAAAAGGTTGGGGATCCCTGCTTTCTAGTCAAGTCATTTAGGAACTGATTATGTTATTAGTGATATTGACACTGACGATTGTAAAGTAAGCAACTAGCAATAGATGGGCTAAGGGATCCATGCATTTGAAAGTAGTTACTACAAAGTAACAAAGATATTTACTGCCTGTAAAACTTTTATAACATCAATTAATGTTCTATGTTCCTCATCCCTTTGGTTAATTTCCTCTTTTGCCAGGTTTCATATTTACTCTGCAGTTCACAATAATACTGAATGCAACTCCTCCACTTATTGTATCCCACAATGGGCCAGATTCAATTCGATGAAAAAAAGCTTATCTCCTAATTCAATTCCAGATTTTCATTTATTTGAATCTAGTCCAATATATTACAATGTCATCTTATATATGTTGACCTATTAGGTGCACTAACGATACAAATGTTACAACTGTACTTTTAAAGCCCCATCTTAAGATGTTTGTGGTGGCATGGGGTGGAGAATAAAACATATTCTGTAAGCCAGTTCGACTGTGCACCATGTTGTGTAATGTGTGGTCCAATCTACCAAATATGGTATGCTGTCTATTGCATATTTATAAACAGTGTGGGTTTTTGCTATATTTATGAAGTCAAAAATACAATAATATGAAATTAGCAACAAAGGATTATGGGAATACAGCTAAACAGCCAACATGTCCACAAAAAAAAGCACCAGTGTTAAGAACAATGCTGACTTTTCTAGTCTCGAACATTATGTACATCATAACCATGCTTAGAACATAAAAACGCGAACATGAGAAATAGAAAATAACAAGAACACAATACAGTAATTTGTTACTACAAGATCCGTTATCTGGAAACCCGTTATCCAGAAATTACTGGAAGGTTATCTCCAATAGACTCTATTTTAATCAAATAGTTCTAATTTTTAAAAATGATTTCCTTTTTCTCTGTAAAAATAAAACCGTACCTTGTACTTGATCCCAACTAAAATATGTTTAATTCTTATTGGAAGCAAGACAATCCTATTGGGTTTAATTAACGTGTACGTCATTTCTGAATAGACAAAGTATGGACAGCCAAAGATCCCTTATCTGGAAAACCCCAGATTCTGGATAACAGGTCTCATACCTCTATTACTGTATATAGATTATCAGGGCTCATATTACATTTGACATGTACAATTAATATGCATATATAATGTTATCAATAGATCTAAAAGACTGTGCTTTAAGAAACAATTATGCTGTTGGCGTAAAGCACTGGCATGCAGCTGTACTATATTAACTAGTCTGATTTGTGCACGGACAGCAACAAAATGTTTTGTCAACTCAATTCTAAGTGCATGGTTTATTATGTAAGTACTTATTATGTAAGCAAGTTAGACATCAGGATGCATTTATATGGCAGTGAGGATGTTTGTGCTTCCTGCTGAATTTTCTATCTTTAAATGCCATCCTGCAGCAATAGGCAGGAAACAGTAGAAGCCAAGTTATTTTAGAAGCAAAGCTTTGTGTTTTGCAGTCATGTGATTGTTATGTGTTGTTATGGTGTATGACTTTGAAGCCACTTTTCAAACTATTTAATATTCAGGCATGGTTTATTTACCCTAGCTCTCAAAGAAATTCAGCTCCATGCCAGAATCAAGTAAAAGGCAACTGCTGTTGCTGAGTCCCAACGTAAACTAAAAATGATTCAAAGTAAAGCAAGAACATTGCAAATCCAGAAACCATGTCTCATTTGTATTATTAACTTTCTCCTGATCATACATTTGGGAGAAGTGATTGTACCAAAACTCTTGGGTGGGCATGGACTACAATGCAGTAATAATTCATAAAAGATGAAATGGCTGAGACTGTTTCTAATATTTCATGTGACAGCAGCCACTTTGGAATATTGATCTGGGGTGAAAATACAGATAGTATAAAAAATGGGAATCATAGGCATCATGGGAAAAATCTGTAGTCAAAGGGGACCATTGACTGCACATTGAGGAATCTGAAAGGGCATTGGTGTGGATCAGCCAACATACTTATACCAGGGCTGCTTCTGCCATGAGGCAAGATGAGATCCTTGCCTCAGACGGCATGAAGCGGCCAGTTACAAGGGGCGGCAGAAAGCCCCCTACTTCAAGAGCCGAACTTCCGGATTTTATCCCGGAAGTGCAATTGCGCTTAATGCACTAGTGCCACTGCCCCGTTAGACCCGCTCCGACGCTAATTTTTAAGCGCGGAGCCGGAGAGGAGGGGGGCGGTGCTGACTTATACCATCAGAAAGTGGCTCATTTGGGCTTCAAGTTCAAATCTTTCTCTCTGTGGTTTAAAAAAAGGAGAAGATAAACAGCAGTACAATCTCAGTGCATTGCCCAACACAGATGATAGTTAGTTGGACATTATTACAGACAAACAACAATGACAGTAACACCAAAAAATAAAAGTGTTTTAAAGTAATGAAAATATCATGGACTGTTGTCCTGCGCTGGTAAAATCTGTTTTAAGGCTATATGTACAGGTTAAATAGTGGAGAGCAGATAACACCATTATGTTCTACAGAGATTATCTGCTGTGTAACCTGAGCCTTTTCTCCTTTGAATGGCTGCCCCCATTGCTAAATAATAGTATAATGTTACCAGCTTGCACACCCTGGCTCTCCATGTTGTGAAAGCCCGGTGCCCGATGAGGCTTTGGTATCCTCCAACAATATTAAGTATAAAGAGTTCAACACCTGGTCAAAAATCAAGCAGGGACAAACCCTTGCTGAGTTTATTTGCAAGGTGCAACGTTTCGGGGGGAAAACCCCTTTGTCAAGCATACAAACCAGTGTAAGAAAAGGCTATTTAACACCATCCCTTGTGTAGCTAATTAGCATAATTGATTTTGACTGGTCACAGTCCAAACAACCAAATTCATTGCAATTGGTCCACTTACTAATATTACATAGTAAAATAAATTTGAAGCAAAATGTTAAATGCAACAAAACCCAATGTCTCCAAAAAACTTGAATTATCCAAAAAAAGTCCATATAGTGTCCAAAATCCAGAAACCATGTTAACCAAAAACATCAGAAAAAATCCCAATAGTGTCCAACATTACTGAATGTCCAATAATGGCAAATTTAAAAAAATCCATAAGAGGAAGAGATTTGACTGGCGAACACCTGTAAATGATACATTATAACCAGGAATAATTACAAATGTTACAAAATGTCAAAAACTGGTTACATATAGGAACTATCTTACCCTACACGAGTGGGAGGAAGTTAGGATCTGTATCTGCCCCCATTGCTACACAGCAGCTTATTTATATAAACAATAGTAGTGTTTCTGAAGCAAACATAGCAGCTTTACCAGTGCACGATAACACTGCATTATGTTTGAAAAAATTATGAATAGAATAGCTAATCATCCGGCACCAGCAGCATCACTGTGGCCTCTGCCAGGGCCGCCATCAGAAATCATGGGGCCCCAGCTTTTCGTGGCTTTGGGTCTTTTTGCAGCTTCAGCTTCTTTCGCGGCTTTGGGTCTTCTGCGATTCTGTTTTTTCGCGGCTTTAGCTCCATTTGCGGCTTTGGCTTTTTTGAGCTTTGGGTATTTTCACAGCTTCAGCTTCGGCTCCTTTTGCGGCTTCAGGTCTTGTACAATTCTGGGGGGTTTTCGCGGCTGTAGCTCCATTCACGGCTTTGGCTCTTCTGCACTTTGGGTATTTTCACAGCTTTGCCTCCTTTCACTGCTTCAGGTCTTCTGCACTTCAGGTTTTTTTTTCATGGTTTCATCTCCATTCGCAGCTTTAGCTCTTCAGCACTTTGGGTCTTTACACAGCTTCGACTCCATTCATGGCTTTGAATCTTCGAGACTTCAGATATTCAGTGGTTCGGTGCTTTCAAGCAATGTAACAATTTAAGATAAGCAAAGAAACAATTATAAGATAAGCAGGTCTCTTGGTGAAACTGTGACTTGCAGCTTAGAGCACAAGTCACCTTCATTAGCAAAACTGTAATAACAAATATAAACTACAGAAATGTGTTCATAACCTGACAAATTCTGTAAAACGGACAGGGGGTGTGGCCACAAACGTGGACATGGCCAAATTTTTTTTTTTTTTATTTCCAAAATGTTGGGAGGTACGCCCCCCTTTAGGCCCCATACAGATGTACCCCCTGTACCCCCTTGATGGTGGCCTTGGCCTCTGCCAGTGCCTGCTTCCACTACTAAAAGGGAGGAGGCAGCATCAACTTGAAGGTAAGGAAGGAGTGTTTGTTTTTTGTTTGGAACTGAAAGAGGAGCCAGGAGAAATATTTTAGGGGAGGAAAATTTATATTTAAAAGATGGTGACATAATTGCAGGGGTTCTTAATAGAGATTAATGAAGTTCTAGAGACCATATGATTGCCCTACATACGTAAAGAATGAGTTCATGTTTTTGCAGTGGATTAAGCAGTAAATGTGGAATTTAATTCTATAATAATGTCAGGAGATTGATTTAGTGGGTGTATAGTAAAACCATTGCTATGTGGCATTGGGTGGGAGCCAATTACCCTATTTTTGATCAGGACACAAATTATGAAAAATGTACAGGTATTAATAAGAAATGAAATAAAGGTAGACTTTATCTAATGTGGCTCCAGCACAGACCTCTTGTATGCTACCAAGTATTCACTAGCTCTATAATTTGCCAGAACTTGCCCCAGGAGTAACTTACTCCACACAGCCAGGTTGCCTGAGGGGAAAGGTCACTCATTCATGGGATAAGCATTTAAGAATTAGATATTTAAATGGTGCTTCAAATCATTTTCTTTATATGTAGTTAGTGTATGCTTTATGAAAGGGGTACATGTAGTAAAGCCTTTGATTTTCAGAGCCTTAGTCTTATATCAGAGGAGACAGTTTTGTTTAGGTGGTAAAAAAAAAGCCTGTTGCTTCCTGTTGGATTAAGCGAAGGCAGTTTTTGACCAGAAAATATTGTAGTTTGCATTTTCAGGCTAAACACTACCCGCGCCAGTGGTGACAGACAGTTTCTATTATGCTCAATGGCAAGGGTCAGGCCCGGACTGGCAATCTGTGGGTTCTGGCAAATGCCAGAGGGGCTGCTGTATGGTTCCATAGAAAGTTACCATATAGTGGGCTGGTAGGGGGCTGTTTGGGCCTCTGTGTACTTGGAATGGCAGGGCCTATTTTGACTCCCAGTCCGGGCCTGGCAAGGGTGGTTTGGGACATTTCTCCACCAAAAGAAATAAACACAAATTTTGCTGTGAATTCATACCAGGTGAAAACATTTGCTCATCCCTAGACTTCACCCATCTGCCAGTGTTGAAGGTCTAAACCAAATATGCCCAAACAAATCTGGGCTAGTGTGGCCAGTTTTAGTGGAATCCTGCTGTGCTCTAACTAATGGTTTTAAGAATATTGCTTAAACTGATGTCTGCTAGTGCAAGCCTTTTGACTATGTAGGGAGGCCCAACTATGTTGGGGAACAATCCAGTAAATAAACAGAAACTAGTACAAATTCATAAATCAAAAAGTCGGTAAATCAGACATACAATATGTGCTGATTTAGTACTTTCTCAATTAATAGGGTTCATTTACTGATCCACGCAAGTGCATATAGTTGCCCATAGCAAAATCTATAGACACAAGCTATTTACATTCTAGCTGGTGGCAAGGCTTTTCGGGGAGAACATACAGACCTGAAGGACATAATTTAGTACAACAGTGTTACCATTATGTAGGGAATGAACTTGATGTATAACTGAATTGCAATTTAAAGGATTGAACTACACACTGAGGGGCACATTTACTTAGCTTGAGTGAAGGATTAGAAGGAAAAAAACTTGGCTACTTCGACCTTTGACTAGACTTCGACTTCTAATCGAACGATTCGAACTAAAAATCGTTCGACTATTCGACCATTCAATAGTCGAAGTAATGTCTCTTTAAAAAAAACTTCGACCGTCTACTTCGCCACCTAAAATCTACCGAGGTACAATGTTAGCCTATGGGGAAGGTCCCCATAGGCTTTCTAGGCAATTTCTGTTTGAAGAAAAATCATTCGATCGATGGATTAAAATCCTTCGAATTGTTCGATTCGAAGGATTTAATTGTTCTATTTTTCCTACGATAGTTCGAACGAATGAATTGCGATAAATCCTTCGACTTCGATATTCGAAGTCGAAGGATTTTACTCGGACGGCCAAATATCGAGGGTTAATTAACCCTCGATATTTGACCAATAGTAAATTCTCCTGAGTGTCAATGTTCACTCTTTCCCTTATTCCTGTGAATATAAGCTTATTTGCCTAGCCCCTTTACCCTCTACCATCTTCACTCTGGGAAAGATATATATCTATTTATTATAATATGGCATGCTCTTCATGGTTTTGTGGGCATTTAGTACCATTTAATATGGCAGAAAGGTTCACAACAAAGCATAAAGCCAAAAGCACCTACATGGCTACCATTAGGTAACGATGGGATTGGTGTTTTGTAACTGTCTCTAGCTCTGCTTAATTTTTATTTTGTTGAACTGTCATATTTTCATCTAATAAGATATAAACGGTTGCCAGCAGGTGCATTAATGCTGGCAGGTGTAAATATAATTAACATTTTACTGAACTCATTGACCATGCTTCATCTCTTGATACAGAACAAGTGAGCCACTTTAAACAATAGAAAATGCCTTTCTTTTTCCAGAAATGAGTCATAGAAAATGAAGAGTGTCATATGCTTTACACTGCTACCTCCAGTATAGTAACTTCCAACAAAACCAAGTCTCAGCTGAGGCACGTCTTCCAAACTTAGTTATAACACAGGAAATAATTCTTACAGTAATTTGTGTCCAGGAGTTCACATTTTTGCTCAATTTGAAATGTGGAGCTGTGCCTGCTGTACCAAATGTACGACTGAAATTGCAGAATAAGTTCAGTAGCACCAAAATAATGTGTACAATGATCATTTTCATTCCATTCTTCTCTAACAGTACAGAGTATTGCTGCCTCTTTCAGCTGATTTTTCATGTACAAAGGATTTTGGCTATTGGCTATATGTGTGCTAATACAATAACAGTATGGGATCCATTCTCCGGAAACCCATTATCCAGAAAGTTCCTAATTACAGAAATGGTGTCTCCCATAGATTCCATTTTATCTAAATAATAATTTTTTAAATGATTTCCTTTTTCTCTTTAATAATAAAACAGTACCTGGTACTTGGTACTTGATCCCAACTAAGATATAATTAATCCTTAGTGGAAGCAAAACCAGCCTATTGTTTTTTTTTTTTTAAAGTTTGCATGATTTTTTAGTAGCCAAAGTATGAAGATCTAAATAATGGAAAGATCTGTTATTTGGAAAACCCCAGGTCCCGCGCATTCTGGATAACAGGTCCCATTTTAATTTGAGCCCTATTGGCAATATGTAATATCCAATGCTTTAAAACACGTTAAAGTGTTTAAATGTATATTGGATGCTTTTTAGTGGTGTCAACAATTGTAGTCTCCAAGGAGCCCTTATTAATACAAGTCACAGACATGGGAGTAGCGATGCTTGTAGGACTCGAATTAAGCCACTCACTGGTCCAGTCAGGGTAACTGGACAGATCCAATCTTTGTCTATTTGCCTTTCTGCCTTTCTGCCTTTCCACAATAGCCAGTGTACAAACAACAAAGTGTCTGTAAACTTCAATGGCTTCTCATGCAGTACCTATAATTTCATTGGCTGTTCCTGGAAATATTACAATGTAACTTCTGTCTACAAAAGGAATGCAAATAATTAAAAAAGCTTGTCCAGTTCCAGCCAATTACCAAGTCAAGCACGGAACACACAGAAATGCAGAATAGTCTCAGCTTTCATGCGTCTACAGAGTAGTTGATATTATTAACATGTGTATTTTTGTCTCGCTGCTGATTCTGTTCATCACTTTCTCCATTTTTTTCTTTATAATAACAAATCCATCTGCAAATAATCTTTCTGTAAGGGAAATTTGCCATGGATTTACACTATCTGGACTAGTTAAAGCTTCTAACAGCTGAAAGAAAACTAAAACATAATAATTTAGTATGGTTATTGATGGTGGTCCCCTTCCTGTTCTGTTGGACCCTGCACAAATGTGGCCCTGCCTCCGGTCTAGCACAGATTCTTATACCCCTTCTAACTTGCAGACAGTTCCTGTCACTGATCTGCAATCCACCCAATGCTCTTGACACTTAAAAAAAAAGCATGTTCATAAGTTAATATTTCTGACAGCACCCAGTTGCAAGTAAGAAGGGAACCAAAATGATGGGGAGGCACCAACAGCTCTTCCAATACATTTTGGATTAAACATCCCCCAGCAATGACAGATCCCTTTGTTTTCTTTGAATTCTTGTTTAATGAATCTTCTTTTCCTTGTAGTGGTCCTTGTAGAAGTAGGTTGTTGCTTTTGTTTCCTTATTTACAACCACTAAGCACAAACTTTAAAAAGCTGTGGGTTTATTTGTTTTTCCTCTCCAGTGTATGAGCTATATCATCTAAAGATGGCCATACATATGGAGATCCGCTCGTTTGGAGTTGGGTGATATTGGGCTGATCTGGTCATTGGCCCTAGAGCCCATCAATGGGATCACAACAAGACGAAAACTGGTGGTCGGATCGAGGATTGCACAAACAAACCAATGTAGCACTTGATCCAATGGGATTTTTAAGCCCTACCGATCAACATCTGGCCAACTTTCGGCCATATATCGTTTGGGGAAGCCTGTTGGAGGGCCCCATACACTGGGCAATAAGATGCCAACCTAATCTGGGGGCTTTAATCATTAAACCTGTTATCCAGAATGCTTGGGAATTCCCCTTGAGAAAGGCTTTACGCCGAAACATCTGAGTAATTTTCTTTTTCTTTCAAGGGTATCCGCTTCCTTTTTTGATTTGATTTGTCTTTAATGTACACTAATTGTGTGAAGCACGTATCTTTATATAATATAATGATTTTTTATCGCTCCGTGGTGCTTGCTGGGATAAACCTTGGGCCGGTGTAGTTTTCTGCTGATGGAAGCACCGGCCCGGGGTGTCAGGTAAGTAAATATAATTACTTGGGGTGCCTAACATTTAGCACCCCCAATGTAAATATCCTTTCCTTCTCTTTTAATAGTAAAATAGTATTCCTGAAATTACTGTATGGGGGTAATTTGGGGCTCTTTGCACCTTATTTCAGTTGAGACATTTTAAAACAATTAGAGTGCTCTCCATTTATCTGTTATCCAAAATTCTTGACACCTGGGATTTTCTGGATAATGCATCTTCCTACCTTAAGGCTACTAGAAATATACCCAGTGTAAACATCAAATACACCCAATAGGCTGGTTTTGCTTCCAATAAGGGTTAATTATATCTTAGTTGGCATCAAGTACAAGGTAATCTTTTATTATTACAAAGAACGACATTTTTAAAAATGTGGATTATCTGGATGAAGTCTTAAGAGATGGCCTACCCATAATTCGAAGCCTTCTGGATAACAGGTTTCCAGATAACGGATCCCATACCTCTACTTATTCAGGAATGGGCTATGGATGGTTGGTGTAATGAGGTTGCTCCACATCACACCTGCAAGTAGGGTGAGGGTATTACTGCTATATGTGTTAGGGAGAAAGTAAAAAACTGATAAAACATTTTAAGCAAATTTAAAACAGAAAATTGAAGTACATTGAAAAAATTCTCAGGACAGCACAAAGGGAGATAAGATTGTATAATGATAAACTCATCTATAGTCTGTACTAGTGTAACAGTGTATCAAGACGGCCTAAGGTTTCTTGTCTGATCTAGCTCCTAAACCCTGGGCTGCTCCTTTATGCACGCTGTATAAAATGCCTGGCTTATATTTCAGGCATCTGCAGGAGAAACACTGTAGCGCAGGCAATGAATGAGCCAGACAAAAGAGAACTGACTTCTGAGCCTGCCAGGACTTTGCTTATTCATTAATCTATTCTTTTCCATATGTCTTCTGTTTCAGCACAGCTGCAAGAGATTGTTAAACAAAATGACAGGATCGACAGGAACACGGTGCACGCTTGTCCCACTGAAGTAATGAAAGTCGTGTTAATTGTATTGCTGTTAGAATAAAGAACGCATACATGTGATTGAGCATGTATGTAACTCTATAACTTTGTAAAAAAAATACAGTGTACAGGGAAAAAATCTGAATAAATAATTGCTTGGTGTCCCTAAGTAAAAATTGCTCACACAGACTTAAAGGGTGGTTCACCTTTTACTTTAACTTTCAGTATGTTATAGAATGGCTAATTCTAAACAACTTTTCAACTGGCCATAATGTTTTCTTTTTTATAATTATTAAATGATTTGCCTTCTTCTTCAGACTCTTTCCAGCTTTCAAACGGGACTCACTGACCCCATCTAAATACCAAATGCTCTGTAAGTCTACTGTAAGTCTACTAATGTATTGTTATTGCTACTTGTTATTACTCATCTTTGTATTCAGCCCTCTCCTATTTATATTCCAGTCTGTCATTTAAATCAATGTGTGGTTGATTTAAATAAAAACCTTAGCAACCATATTGCTGAAATTGCAAACTGAAGAATGAGGTTCAATGTTGATAAATGCAAGGTTATGCACTTTGGCAAAAATAATATAAATGCAAGTTACACACTAAATGGCAGTGTGTTTTTGTAGATAACAAGTTGTCTAATTCTGGCCAGTGTAAAAAAAACTTAAAACCAATTACAAATGTTCTCAGAATATATCCAGTAGACCCATGTCCTTCTCTTTTTCTGGCAAGGGTATCCGCTTCCTTGTATTGCTTGTATATTCTGGTTGCAATATGGTGGTATGCATTTGAATATCATTAGTGATTTGATTTGTCTCCTGTGGGCTCTGGAATAAACGCCTGAGCAGGAGTAAACTATACTGAGCATTATTCACCCCCATCTTCTCCGAGACATTGTACTTTTTTTTCATAGACAGTAGTCAAATGAATTTCTATCACAGTACAGTGTATTCTCATGTTTAATGTAATATTATTGATAAAGAACAATATTAACATTCTGCTCTATTATTTGGGGCCCTGTAACTTACAAGGAACATTCTGGTGACTTCCAGCTATTGCTGACGTCAGACCCATTTAGATGCTGATGTCCATTAGCTCTGAGAAGATGTAGCTAATGGATTTTGCGGGCAGAATTCATTTTGTTGTAATCCACAGTAGCCAGAAGGCATGCCTCCTCCTTCTCTAAAATGTACATATTTACCATGTCTACATTATATTCATGAAAGAAATACACAGCACTGCGTTCTTTTATAAAGCAAATGTCTTCTGAAGTGGACATGTTCAGTTTAAACTTGTACAATGTAGTACAGACCAGACTTTATCAGGCAATGAAAAGATTTTTCCAGTCAAAAAACCCTTACATCTTTTATTTTCCATAGAGTTTTGTTGTGTAGCAGTGCGCCTTTCATACAATATGATAAGTAGATTACACAGAGCAATATAAGCATAGCTATTTGACAGTCACTGATTTACAATACATTTATTTTTATTTATTTTAAATAGCAGACATGAATGATCTACTAAATCTGAAAATATTCCCTGCAGTAAGCTTTTGTAAAACAGAAACGTACCTAAAAATAAGTACCCACCCAAACATACAAATAAAAACTACCAGGCGGGTACATACAGGGGCAGATTTACTAAGGGTCGAATATCGAGGGTTAAATAACCCTCGATATTCAACTATCGAAGTTAAATCCTTCGACTTCGAATATCGAAGTCAAAGGATTTACTGCAATTCGTTCGATCGAAGGAAAAAATCGTTTGATCGAAGGATTAAATCCTTCGAATCGAACGGTTCGAAGGATTTTAATCCATTGATCGAACAAAATTCCTTAGATCAAAAAAAGCCTAGAAAGCCCATGGGGACCTACCCCATAGGCTAACATTGAGGTTCGGTAGGTTTTAGGTGGCGAAGTAGGGGATCAAAGTTTTTTTTAAAGAGACAGTACTTCGACTATCGAATGGTCGAATAGTCGAACGATTTTTAATTCGAATCGTTTGATTCAAAGTTGTAGTCGAAGGTCGAAGTAGCCAATTCGATGGTCGAAGTAGCCAAAAAAAACTTCAAAATTCGAAGTTTTTATATTCTATTCCTTCACTCGAGCTAAGTAAATGTGCCCCAGAGTGTATATGTGTAGGTACATGTACAGACATACATATGGACACATGAAAAAAATGTGGACAAATAAAAATTATTTTAACACATAAATAGACCCCTATAAAATATTGATAGGTTGCAGAATTCTGTAATCGTTAAAAAACATTGGGAAAATAAGCAGCTGGTTTGGCATGAACAGTTGGATAAATGTAGAGGCCTATTTGTTAAACGTCAATTATTAGTGGTTTTAAAGGTTTTTGAAACCACGATCAAACTCTATTTCTCTAAAACCACGAATGCCATGAAAGTTACTAAAGGAAAAGCTGAACAATGCGCTTAAAAAAATTTTTGGACACTGGCTAGCGAAGAAAAATCATAAAACGTCTAAAAGTCAGAATTGATTAAAAATGGTCCAATAGGATCAGCACAGCTTCCACTGACTTCTAGGAGACCACGGCAGCTTTTACTTGGCACAGTTTTGTATTATAGTTTTTTTTGTGTTTTTTTATACATAATTTATAGTTTTAGCAAAAGACAAAAAAATATTTTTGAGAAAAAATACGATTCGTAAAAAAAAAATAGAAATCAGAATTTTAGTAAATCTGCCCCATAGGATATAGGGAAGATAGGACAATATTTGGTTATTAATACTAGGATAATTTGTGAAGAACTGTGTGAGGATGTAATATGCAGAATAAAAGAATCCTTCAATAATCACTTCAATGAGATTAAGGGAACAATTTCTTGGCTCAAAAATAGCCCAATGTGTACAATACAATCTCGCAAAGTAGCCTCTTTCTGTATGTGAGTGAAGTGGTTAACAAACATTTGCCTTGTTCTGTCAGAATCCAGAAATAGCAGTGGGCAGTCTAGACACATGGCAGGCTCTAAGGGTGTAACCCATGTCTCACTGTGCTGTTTTCCAACGTTTATCTTTTCTGCAAGATAATTCAAACTTGTGTTTTCATTTTAAAACCAAGTATTGTTTGCAGTTGAGAAAAATAAAAAGGTTATTATCTAAAATGTGATTTTGCAATGTGCTTGAGAAAGTACACTTAAGATACTTCAGCTATGTAGGATTTTCCTTTAATCAGTCCTTGGGTGCTGGCCATGCATTGCACCAGTGGGTTTATGCTGCACCGTGCACAGAAGCAATCCAACAAAGAGGTTTCATTAAAGGAAAACTATACCCCCAAAATGAACACTTAAGCAACAGATCGTTTATTAAGTGCCATATCAAAGAATCTTACTTCTTACTAAAGAATCTTACTAAAGAATATTCTCCTTGCTTTGAACCACCATTTTGTGATGGTCTGTGTGCTGCCTCAGAGATCACCTGACCAGAAATACTACAACTCTAACTGTAACAGGAAGAAGCGTTGAAGCAAAAACAGGACTCTGTCTGTTAATTGGCTCATGTGACCTAATAAGTATAGTTTGTTGGTATGTTTGAGTGCACAGTGAATCGTATGATCCCAGGGGGCGGCCCTTATTTTGTAAAATGGCAATTTTCTATTTATGATTACCCCATGGCACATACTACTAGAAAAGTGTATTATTATGAAAATGGTTTATTTACATGAAGCAAGCTTTTACATATGAGCTGTTTTATGCAATATCTTTTTATAGAGACCTACATTGTTTGGGGGTTTAGTTTTCCTTTAAGTAAATGTAGAAACCCATAAGTGTAATGGACCTTATGGCTTCAGGTCACAGGTCACACCGCAGCATTACCCTTTGTTGGCAGGACATCTGGAAAAAACCCGGTGGACCCCCAGCCCTTGTGGACCCCTCCGACCTCCCTCCCGACCCCCAGAACAGGAAAAAAGGTAAGCGCAAGGGGGCTAGAGGGAGGTTGCAGCTGTGGAGGGGGGAGGGCCTGGCCAACGTGTCTTCGCGGCTGGGTCAGGGGGCCAACCCCCATCCGACGCTGCATAACTGTAAGGAGAAGTTCATGTTGGAGAAATATTAATATTAGTGTTATGACTGTTGGTGTGGAGATCATATGGGATCTGAGAAGGTTGATGTGTTATTCTGGGAATTGATGACTTGTGTATGAGAGTTGTTCATAGGTTAGTGTGTACACTTCATGGAACAGGCCAGTTTAAAGCCCTGCAGGACATGGGAATTTATGATGTTGTGGGGCAATTAATTCCACTTCCTCAGGCGGGGAACTGCTCTGTCCTATAGGTGTGCTTGTGAGTAGGTTATTTAAGAAGAACTGTCTATGGTTAGTGGACGGAACGAAGAGGTAATTTGTAGGTGAGGGAGGAGTTTAAGTCTGAAGTAAGAAATGTACTGGTAGCCAGTACATGGATTTGCAAAGCGGTGAAACGGGGGGTGGTTTGGTGGGTGACATAGATGAGTCTTGCAGCAGCATTTGCGAAGATTTTTAGAGAGGCCAACAGGCCAGAACCAGGAGCAAAGTAGAAAACCCCGACAGGCAGGCTTCTGTAGGACCCTGAGAGCAGGATTCCTGACACTTGGCCTTAACAAGGTAGGAGGCGCAAACAGTGGAGAAAATTGAGGTATTATATGCTTGTAAGGATTATTTGTGATTCTTATCTCCCAAAGCTCCTATTGGTTCTTCTGGGAAATGTACACATATGGTCCCGCTGCACTAGCCTTTGACCCTCAGCTTCAGAGAAACAAGGCAAACAAAACAAGTGGGGCTATCCGGCACTCAAAGGAATCCACAGGGCCAAAACCAAATAAAGTAAAAATCAATATTTATTTGTAGAATTTATAATGTACACATATCCATGGACCTTCACTTGAATTGAACCTAGGCAAGGGAGCATAGTTGAGTTTTGGCCCTCCATTGGGTTCAGCCTAACTGCTAGTTGATTTAGCGGCAGGTAGAAAACCCCTTCTGAAGCTTCTCCAATTTGCCTCAGAGGGGGGAAAATTCCTTCCTGGCTTCAAGATCAACTTTGTGGTAAAAATGGATTTCAGTAAACCTGTACTGAACCCCTTCTAGAAACTAGTATATTTTCCAGTTCAGGGAGAGAACTCCACATCCTCACAGCTCTGACTGCAAAAAAAGTTCCAAAAATGATATTGGAATCTTTTTAGCTTTAAAATAAATGTAAAGTGCCCACTGAAGCAACTGTGATTTTAACATTTTATGAAGTAGATGCTAGCATCTAGTAGAAACGAAAATTATTAGACTATAAAATACATCTATATAAAATAGCAAGGGTTTAGTGCATAATGAAAGTTTACAATTGATTATTTGTTTTGGGGTACTGGACTGGGGCACACTGTGCCCATGTTTGTACAGATTTAACACATATTTAAAATAATTTCTCTGACTAAGGATTTCCTATGGGATTAAGAAAAATATGTAAAGTATTTGTAATAAAAACAAGCTGTGATGACGGAATGTACTTATTTTTGGGTTATAAAGAAAGACAGAGAAAATCTTGTATTGTGGTACACCAAACTGGGCATGGGTTTAAGGAATGCATTGTATTGAATTTCCAATGAAAAAAGTGATTGAATGTTCTAAATATAGACAGTTAAACCGAGATTTGCTTCTCAAAATAATATAAGCTGCTCAAATAGAAGTACAATGATTGTGTATCTAAGAAATGCATATACAGTTTACATCTTTATGTAGGTACAGGGTTGTTTTAAAGAAGAAGGGTCGCTAAAAATACGCTTGGGGTATCAGGTAAGTGATAACAATCACTGGTGGGTTCCTAACTTTTGCCACCCCCAGTTAATTTACCTTTACTTCTCCATTAAATATTTAAGGGGACAATACACAAACTAATCATGGAAAGAAAACCGTATGAGGTTGGTAGAGATGTAAAACATTTGAGAAATGGGAGAGAAGGGGAATATATGAAAAGCTAGGGAAGAATGGAAAACATAAATAATGGAAAAGCACAACAGAATCCTGGAGAGGGAAGAGAGAAAGAGAGAATATCCTGCACCTGGAGCCAGCCATGGCTAGTTACACCACTGGCCAAAGGAGAAGAAAAAGCAGAGAGTGAAAGTCATTTCGAACTTTGCCGATTTACTAACGGTCGCTGGCGTAACTTTGCAAGGGAAGGAGATAGATGCTGGCGATACTTCCCTCCCTAACGCAAGCCGAATTTGCACTATGACGAATGGACGTAACTATGCAAATTCACTAAGATGCAGATTTTACTGACCGTTACCTCTTGCATCAGACTTGCCTTCGCCACTTTAGTCCAGTGAGCAATAGAGTAGATAGGAGTTTCAAAAAAAAAAAAATAGCTGAAAACGCTAGCGTCTTTTCCTTTTTTCTGGGTGATAGGCTGAAAAAAAGCATACTTTTTTGGGGGTAACCAGCTTCCCCCCTACATTTCCTAACATTTGGCACATAAACTATACACTGGGCTCATGTGTAGGGCAATATAACAACTTTATTTTATCTTATTAAGGTTTCCTGGGCTTGTGTAATGTATTTGCTGCAACATATACGTCCATTGAAATCTAACTTCCTGCCATATGCAAATTAGCCGACGCTAACGCAACTTCACTTCACTTTGAGCAGCAACGGTAGTGCAACTTCGTCAGCGTTCGGCGCCCTGGACGCAACTTTGGATTTTAATGAATTAGCATTGCCCTGGTGAATCTAAGCCTGGTGAAGTGTTGTGCTGTGAGTGAAGCCGTCACTGGCTAGTTATTGAATTTGCGAAAATCACAAAAAGGTGAGAAGCAGAATGAAAATTAGGAAAGAGGAAATGGAACTGAATAAAGAATTAGAAAAGGGTAAAATCATTTGCCTAATGAGGAAAAGAAGGCAAAGAAAAAATAAAAGCAACAAAAGAAAAAAGGAGGAAACCTGAAACAATACGAGGCTGGAAAGATACAGGTATTGGATCCTTTATCTGTAAACCAGTTATACAGAAAGCTCCAAATTATAGGAAGGACATCTCCCACAGAGTCCATTTTAAGCAAGCAATATATGTTAAAATGATTTCCCTTTTCTCTGTAATAATAAAACAGAACATTGTACTTGATGGTAACTACGCTGCATGAATCCAATCCTATTGGGTTAATTTCATATTTAAATTATTTTTATTTCTTACTGTAAAACTCAAGTAGCATTTTGCAAGGGTTGTGCAAAAATGGCAGCTGACACCAGGGGCAGACCAGGATGTATCACTAGAGAAGACCCATTTGCTACATTGGCCTTACACCCACAGTAACCATGGGAAGCAGATGGAGCACTGTTCTACAAGCCTGGTCCAGTGCATGGAATAGCTACAGAATTACTGCACTGTGTGGGCATGTTATAAAGCTCTGGGAAGTTTATAACAGAGTTGTGTTTCTTGTTCACATAAATATCAAAAGGTCAAGTAATGCTCTGGCTACTGCATTTGTAAAAAAATAAATAAAAACCTACTCCTGTTTTTTCTTCTTGCTGTATGGTATATTTTTTGGACTAATTTAGTCCAAAAAATCAAGTATGTGTCTGCAGTGTTAATCTTTGTTTTATAGCCCAGTATTTCCGTTACATCAGCTTTATCTAAATTCCATTCCTTATCATGTAAAAAAAAAAAAAAAACTTGTTTCTCTTCAGAAAAAAATGACCTTGAGCAAACATTCTTTTTCCCTCCCGTTATTTTATACTATGAGTAAAATGAAATGTATGAATATACACTGTACCGTGCATAATAACCATTTGTCTATATCTAACAATATTTGGTTTGTGCCTATATTTACACTATGGGGCACATTTACTAAGCTTGAGTGAAGGATTCGAACTGAAAAAACTTTGAATTTGAAGGTTTTTTTTGGTTACTTCGACCATTGTATAGGCTACTTCGACCTTCGACTACGACTTCGACTTCGAATCAAATGATTTGAACTAAAAATCGTTCGACAATTCTACCATTTGATAGTTGAAGTACTGTCTCTTTAAAAAAAACTTTGACTACCTACTTCGCCACTTTAAACCTACTGAGCACCATGTTAGCCTATGGGGACCTTCCCAATAAGCTTTCTAAGCTTTTTTTGATCAAAGGAAAATCGTTTGATCGATGGATTAAAATCCTTCAAATCATTTGATTCGAAGGATTTATTCGTTCAATCTAACAATTTTTCCTTCGATCGTTCCATGGAAATATTTGCGGTAAATCCTTCAACTTCGATATTTGAAGTCGAAGGATTTTACTTTGATGGCCGAATATCGAGGTTTAATTAACCCTCGATATTCGACCCTTAGTAAATGGGTCTCTACCTGTACATGTTTTAAAGTTTAAGTTTATGAGAAGGTGCAACTAATGGAGTGCTATTGGGTACAAAGTGTCTCACAGAGCTTATAAACTTAACCCTTGCACCTCCTAGGTAGAGCCCTGTGCCATGTGTCTTTTTTCAAGTTCAGTATGAAACAAGGCATAGTTCAACTTACTTACTACATTATTTCATAGCATGGAATGCTACAATATCAAGATCCTGTGAAGGCTATGAAGACCAAGCACTTCTTGAATACTAAATCTGGGCACACATTTTGGATTTGGTAGCTTTGCATATAGTAGTAGAAGAATAAGGGATTTATGGGTCATATCTAGAGATAAGCAATATGATTCAGCAGATTACTAAATTCTACAGACAGTGATGTCTGCTTGATAAAGGCTTTGGAAGCTGCACTGCTGCTTTTCAGTAGGCATCATAGACTAATAAGGATGCAAAGGTTGAGATTTCAACAGATGCTCCTTTCTGTTTGTGATATTATACACAGGATCAAAATTAAACAACAATGGGTTGAAGAGAGATGATAGGGAACAAGTTGGCAGGGTTTTAACAAAGTCTTCTGCATTGAGAGTTACTGGAAGCAGTAGATATACTTTTTTAAATATTTTCTAGATTGGAAGTTTTTTTTCACTTGTTTTTTTCCAACAATTATGCAGAAGTGCAATGAACGACTTTATCAAATGCCATTTTTTCACACAACAACTGTGTTTACAATTGCACGGTGCAACTGCATTTTTCTGCAATGACACGCGAATAGATTAGTATCCAGTAAAACACCCACCCAGGCCAAGGTTGGTATTACAAATTTACTGGTCCACCTTTTAGCTCTACATAATTCCGTCGCCCACCCCGTTTCATACCACCTACCACCTTGCCACACCCCATTTACGTTATTACCAGCCCCTTTTGTCACCTCCCCAACCAGCTGGTAAAAAGATTTACAAAAGGTGGCAACCCTATGGATGACTGATCTCCTCATGTGTCATTGTCACTTCAAATTTCTATAACCTGTATCAAAGTATTCTGGCTCCCTCCTAAAGTCTTTATGTTGTCATGGAACACCTGAAAGACATTATATTTCCCAGTATGATGTGCATATTAGTGATGCGCAAAATAATTACAGGCATGGATTTGTGGCGAATTTTTACGCTTCACTGCCTGCAAATTTTTTCACAAAACTGAGATGAAAATCCGTTGGCAAAAAATCTGCTGCGTCAAAAAAATTGACTGCGTATAAAAATTCGCCCATCACTATAAATAATTATTTGGAGGGCTCCACAGACCCATCAGCAATGTTCCATCTATGAAAACCTGAATTGGTGTAGATTTCCTGTCTGCTTAGGACACGGACCTCCAGACATATGTTTAGAAACTGAGCCCCACTGATTGTACAAGTAAAATACTAGTCCTGTCATTTAAAGAAACAACCTATAAAACAGCAAAGAAATAGTGAAACATTGGCCTATTGCTGAACCCTCAAAATATGGGGGTAAAATGTCAGCTGAAATGTTTCGTAAATGCTCACATTCTGTCGATTGACCAGGATAGAAAACAAACCCTGTTAAATACGCTATTGTTTTTCAGCAATTTGAAAACATGAAAGGTAATTTAATCCGCTAAGGGAATGCTCATGGGAGTTCATTTTGATTTCTTTGTAACCAAAGCTGTTTTACACCCTTAACTAAGCAAAGAAAGCATGATATCACTGTAATTATTCTTTTCACAATGAAGTGTTTCATACAGGACTGGCACAAGACTCTTCTAGGCTGTGTATCCAGTTGTAGCCATGTAAATCTATGGATATTCAGTAACAGTGACATTAAGGGAAAATGTCCAAAACAACCATTGGGGCAGATTTACTTACATGCAAATTTTTGCTTCTGAAGTCTCCGCCATACTTTGCAACGACGTCAGATGTTTTTTCGTGACGTATTCATCAAAATGCTGAATTTTATCTTGGCGAAAGAATGTTGGCGTACTTTTGTCAGCGATGATTTGTAGTATAAAAATTTCTCTGGTGTTGCTTTTTTTCTAGCAAAACTTAGTTACTTTGCTTACACTTACGTAAACTTAAATTCAGCGGTTTTATAAAGGTCATATGTATGTATTTATTAGTGATATAGGTGAAATTGCTGGAAATGGCCACTAATTAAAAATGTCCAAGGAAGTAAAATAAAGACAAAAGAGATCCTCTATTGTCCTAGGCAATGAGAACACCCTAAAACGAATGAAGCATGAGCTTAAAATGGTTAAAAAAAAGTGTAAATAATATATTTAAAAGGTAACAACTTGTAAACATAATCCCACTTTAAATATGAAAAAATGCCAGACTTTTTTTGGAGTATAGGATATGATGGCACTAACAATATTATAAAGTATGTAGCTTAATCTTATTAATGCGGCTGATTTTGGTGAAATTAACTTTGGCGAAAAGCATAACTCATAGAAACTTTCACACTTTAATACATTTGCTGATTAATCACCTGGCGAAAAGGAGCAAAGCTTCTCCAGCACGGAGGTTTTTCGTGAGGTTACTCGCCTTTTAGTAAAATTTTAAGAAACAAAAACAGACTTCACTCTTTAGTAAATCCACCCCTATATCTTAAACTGCTCTTAAATTGACTTTCAGAGCTATTGTTGTAGAATAAAGATCTTGGTGCAATAAACCTTTCCATTCAGTACACTGTCTAGTTAGTAAATGAAATACAGTAGGGCTTAAATATTAGATCAGAGAGCATTGCCACAATTTCCTATAACAGATTTAGACAGTAAAAAGTAAATTTTCTTTAATCTTGTCAACTTCTTTTCTCTGCTTACTTCCACCGGCAGAGCACAATAGTTATACATTATCTATATAAGACTCATTTAGTTTTACCATTTTGTAAGTACGGGTTATCCACTCCATGATTGTTAGTTCAGGGAGGTGCACCTGAACTTTAATTATTCTTTGGTAAACATAGACCATCTTTTTATTACTTGCATTATTACATTAAAGTTCAACTGCTTGAGGGTAACACTATAACAAATTTATTAGGATTATTGTAGAGGGTAGATTTGCCACCTTAATGATATTTTACCAGCCTAGCCAGTAAAATGATACTTCGGGGCAGATTTACATAGGGTTGAATATCGAGGGTTAATTAACCCTCGATATTCGACTGCCGAATGTAAATCCTTCGACTTTGAATATCGAAGTCGAAGGATTTACCGCAAATAGTTCGATCGAACGAAAAAATCGCTCGATCGAACACTTAAATCCTTCGAATCGTTCTTTCTTCGACCTAAAAATTGATAGAAAGCCTATGGGGACCTTTTTTTTTTAAAGAGACAGCACTTCAACTATCGATTTTTAGTTCGAATCATTCGATTCGAAGTCGAAGTTGTAGTCGAAGGTCGAAGTAGCCGATTCGATGGTCGAAGTAGCCAAAAAAATCATTTGAAATTCGAAGTTTTTTTTATTCTATTCCTTCACTCGAGATAAGTAAATGGGCCCCTTCATGTCAAGGGTATTACTAAGGGAAAAACATAAACATATGAAGGCTGGTGCAACCCTAGTAGGCGGCCCACTGTTGAGATTACCACATCTCTGCTCACTCTCGGTCTACTTTCTGTTGATATACTTTTTGGCATTTTTACTAGCATTGATGAGAGGCTGGAAAATCTGATGCAGTAAGCCCCTTGTACTCCAGGGACAGGCCCAATGTAGACAACAGAGTGACTCTCAGGATGAATGCAGGGTACTGGGTGTCTCAATGTTTGGCTGATGCTTTCTTCAAACATAATATTTTTTTTCACATTTCCAGAGTATCTATTATTAATCAGGCTGAAGTTGAACATATATGCATGTTTTTCCTTTAATATTTTTATGTTGGGAAGCGCAAGATTTATTTTTACAAACAATTCAATAAAACCAAGAACTTAAGAGAATGTGGGGTCTTTCAAGCTGGAATGTGTTACATAGTTACATAGTTAAATCAGGTTGAAAAAAGACAAAGTCCATCAAGTTCAACCCCTCCAAATAAAAACCCAGCATCCATACACGCACCCCTCTCTACTTTCACATAAATTCTATATATGTATGTATATATGTATGTATTGCTACAATAATTGCATTCATGCTAAGAAAATGTGGTTGTTAGAGGCCAGGAGTTACATCATGAGGATCTTGACTGATGCATGAGATTAAAGACATCATTGATAATTGGTTACACTGGAGAAGAGGTGCCTGTGGGGGATATGATAAGTATGTACAAATATATAATAATCTTCTAATGCTTTATTCACCAATAGTTCCAGCAGATGCAGAGCTGTGACATTGTGGACATTGAAGAGATGGGTTACATTGAAGCGATAGGTTACATTGTTATATGATAGAGCTGAAGTTGATATTTTTGCTAGGTACCTGTCAACTAATTGCTTTTATGATACTGTTGAGGACACTATGTAGCTGTTTTGTTAATGCATGCATATAGCCCATTAGTGACAAAAAGTTGACCCTCACCTGACCATATGTCGAACCTGCAGCACCTGCATCCGACCCTAACCTGGTTCCCTTATTATAGACCTGTGCCGAACCTACCCCAGTCTGATGTCACGGAAGGGGCGAGGCATGCAGACACGTGTATAAATAGCCATGATTGGAGGTGGAAGCAGATCACCGTAAGGTAGCAGGCGGGGTGGGCACTAGGGATGTAGCGAACGTCGGAAAAAAAGTTCGCGAACATATTCACGAACTTGCGCAAAAATGCGAGCGGTTCGCGAACGGTTCGCGAACCCCATAGACTTCAATGGGAAGGCGAACTTTAACATCTAAAAAAGACATTTCTGGCCAGAAAAATGATTTTAAAGTTGTTTAAAGGGTGCAACGACCTGGACAGTGGCATGCCAGAGGGGGATCAAGGGCAAAAATGTATCTGAAAAATCTGCCTGTGTGTGCTTGGAAGAGATAGTGTAGGGGGAGAGCTGTTAGTGATTTCAGGGACAGATGATAGTAAGTTTGCTGGCTAGTAATCTGCTTGATACTGCTCTGTATTGGAGGGACAGAAGTCTGCAGGGATTTGAGGGACATTTTAGCTTAGGTAGCTTTGCTGGCTAGTAATCTACTGTTCTCTTTAAACAACTGCCATACGTTGACCTTGTAGGCATTGTTTGCCCAGTTTTTTTGGACGCAGCCACTGAAGCACAGTTGCCAGAAAAAATATGCCATATAAATGCTGAAAATAGTAATTTTTCGCCATACGTTGACCTTGTAGACATTGTTTGCCCAGTTTTTTTTGGACGCAGCCACTGAAGCACAGTTGCCAGAAAAAATATGCCATATAAATGCTGAAAATAGTAATTTTTCGCCATACGTTGAACTTGTAGACATTGTTTGCCCAGTTTTTTTGGACGCAGCCACTGAAGCACAGTTGCCAGAAAAAATATGCCATATAAATGCTGAAAATAGTCATTTTTTGCCATACGTTGACCTTGTAGGCATTGTTTGCCCAGTTTTTTTGGTCGCAGCCACTGAAGCACAGTTGCCAGAAAAAATATGCCATATAAATGCTGAAAATAGTCATTTTTTGCCATATACGTTGAGTCAACGTATGGCAAAAAATGACTATTTTCAGCATTTATATGGCATATTTTTTCTGGCCTCTGTGCTTCAGTGGCTGCGGCCAAAAAAACTGGGCAAACAATGCCTACAAGGTCAACGACGTTGACCTTGTAGGCATTGTTTGCCCAGTTTTTTTGGCCGCAGCCACTGAAGCACAGAGGCCAGAAAAAATATGCCATATAAATGCTGAAAATAGTCATTTTTTTGGTCGCAGCCACTGAAGCACAGTTGCCAGAAAAATTATGCCATATAAATGCTGAAAATATAAATTTTTTTGGTTGCAGCCACTGAAGCACAGAGGCCAGAAAAATTATGCCATATAAATGCAGAAAATATGCATTTTTTTGGTCGCAGCCACTGAAGCACAGTTGACAGAAAAATTATGCCATATAAATGCTGAAAATATAAATTTTTTTGGTTGCAGCCACTGAAGCACAGAGGCCAGAAAAATTATGCCATATAAATGCAGAAAATATGCATTTTTTTGGTCGCAGCCACTGAAGCACAGTTGACAGAAAAATTATGCCATATAAATGCTGAAAATATAAATTTTTTTGGTTGCAGCCACTGAAGCACAGAGGCCAGAAAAATTATGCCATATAAATGCAGAAAATATGCATTTTTTTGGACGCAGCCACTGAAGCACAGTTGCCAGAAAAAATATGCCATATAAATGCTGAAAATAGTCATTTTTCGCCATACGTTGACCTTGTAGACATTGTTTGCCCAGTTTTTTTGGTTGCAGCCACTGAAGCACAGAGGCCAGAAAAAATTAAACCAGTAGGGTTTGCACCCTAGTTTGTAACGGTGGCGGAGGGAGGAGGACGCTAAAGGACAGCTGTGTGTGGAGTCATGAGGCTTGAAGAGAAGGACAGCTGCATAGAAGTCAGAACAAGTCTTCCGGCGTGCAGTAACCCTCCGAGATCCACCCCTCATTCATTTTAATAAAGGTCAGGTAATCGACACTTTTGTGACCTAGGCGAGTTCTCTTCTCAGTTACAATCCCTCCTGCTGCACTGAAGGTCCTTTCTGAGAGCACACTTGAGGCTGGGCAAGACAAGAGGTTCATGGCAAATTGTGACAGCTCTGGCCACAGATCAAGCCTGCGCACCCAGTAGTCCAGGGGTTCATCGCTCCTCAGAGTGTCGATATCTGCAGTTAATGCCAGGTAGTCCGCTACCTGCCGGTCGAGGCGTTCTTTGAGGGTGGATCCCGAACGGTTCTGCCGCTGCCTTGGACTGAAAAACATTTGCATGTCTGACGTTACAGACCGGCCAAAGGGCTTTGTCCTTGCAGGTGTGCTCGTGGCAGGATTACTGGCACCTCTGCCCCTGGAATGTTGATGAGTTCCTGAAGTGACATCACCCTTAAAAGCATTGTACAACATGTTTTGCAGGCTGGTTTGTAAATGCCGCATCTTTTCGGACTTGTGGTATGTTGGTAACATTTCTGACACTTTATGCTTGTACCGAGGGTCTAGTAGCGTTGCGATCCAGTACAGGTCCTTCTCCTTAAGCCTCTTGATACGGGGGTCCTTCAACAGGCATGACAGCATGAAAGACCCCATTCTCACAAGGTTGGATGCAGAGCTATCCATCTCCGCTTCCTCATTATCAAGGACTGCATCATCCACGGTCTCCTCCCCCCAGCCACGTACAAGACCAGGGGTCCCCAAAAGGTCACCACTAGCCCCCTGGGAAGCCTACTCCTGTTGGTCCTCCTCCTCCTCCTCCACAAAGCCACCTTCCTCCTCTGACTCCACTTCTGGCACCTCTCCCTGCGTTGCAGCAGGTGCCTGGGTTCGTTCTGGTGATTCCGACCATAAATCGTGCGCTTCCAGCTCCTCGTCACGCTGGTCTACAGCCTCATCTGTCACTCGTCGCACGGCACGCTCCAGGAAGAAAGCGAAGGGTATTAGGTCGCTGATGGTGCCTTCGGTGCGACTGACCATATTTGTCACCTCTTCAAAAGGTCGCATGAGCCTGCAGGCATCGCGCATAAGCACCCAGTAACGGGGGAAAAAAATCCCCAGCTCTGCAGATCCAGTCCTACCACCCAGTTCAAAAAGGTACTCGTTGACGGCCCTTTGTTGTTGCAGCAGACGTTCCAACATAAGGAGCGTTGAATTCCAGCGAGTCTGGCTGTCAGAAATCAAACGCCTGACTGGCATGTTGTAGCGCTGCTGAATGTCAGCAAGGCGTGCCATGGCTGTGTAGGAACGTCTGAAATGGGCCGACACCTTTCTGGACTGGGTGAGAACGTCCTGGAATCCTGGGTACTTGGAGACAAAACGTTGGACTATTAAATTTAACACATGTGCCATGCAGGGCACATGTGTTAAATTTCCCAGTCTCAACGCTGCCAACAGATTGCTTCCATTGTCACACACCACTTTTCCGATCTGCAGTTGGTGTGGGGTCAGCCACCGATCGGCCTGTGACTGCAGAGATGACAGGAGTACAGATCCGGTATGGTTTTTGCTTTCCAGGCACGTCATCCCCAAGACAGCGTGACAACGGCGTACCTGGCACGTTGAATAGCCTAGGGGGAGCTGGGGGTGCACAGGTGTGGAGGAGGAGAAGGAGGACCCAGCAGCAGAGTAAGAAGAAGAAGAGGAAGAAGACGAGGTAGAGAGCGATGGAGGAGTAGAGGTGGTGGCAGAACCGCGTGCAATCCGTGGCGGTGACACCAACTCCACTGTTGTTGTTGTTGAGCTACCCATTCCCTGCTTCCCATTCCCAGCCATTACCAAGTTCACCCAGTGGGCAGTGTAGGTGACATACCTGCCCTGACCATGCTTGGAGGACCATGCGTCAGTAGTCATATGGACCTTTGGCCCAACACTAAGTGACAGAGATGCGGTAACTTGGCTCTGCACATGTTGGTACAGGTGTGGTATTCCCTTTTTAGAAAAAAAATTGCGGCTGGGTACCTTCCACTGCGGTGTCCCAATTGCTACAAATTTGCGGAAGGCCTCAGAGTCCACCAGCTGGTATGGTAAAAGCTGGCGGGCTAAGAGTGCAGACAAGCCAGCTGTCAGACGCCGGGCAAGGGGGTGACAGTCAGACATTGGCTTCTTACGCTCAAACATGGCCTTCACAGAAACTTGGCTGGTGGCAGATGACTGGGAATGGGAACAGGTGGTCAAGGTGGAAGGCGGAGTGGAGGGTGGTTCAGATGGGTCAAGGAGAGCAGAGGTAGAGCAGTAAGATGCTGGACCAGAAGGAGTGTGGCTTTTAGTTTGCCTGTTGCCTTTGAGGTGTTGCTCCCAAAGTGCTTTGTGCTTGCCGCTCATGTGCCTTCGCATAGAAGTTGTACCTATGTGGCTGTTGGGCTTACCAAGGCTCAGTTTCTGACTGCACTCATTGCAAATTACAATGCTTTTGTCAGAGGCACACACATTAAAAAAATCCCACACTGCTGACTTTTTGGAAGTGTGCGATCTGGCGGTAACAGTAGAAGTTGGCGGCATTGGCGGCATTGGCGGCATTGGCGGCAATGGCGGGTGCGTTGGCCGGCTGAACACAGGTGCCGATACATGTTGTTGCCCTACTGATCCCTGCGGGCTGTCCTCCCTGCTTCTTCTAAGTCTTATTCTCCTACTGCCTCTCTGACTCTCCGTCTCTCCATCTGAACTACCCTCCTCTTGCTCTCTTCTACTAGGCACCCACAAAACATCAATCTCCTCATCATCATTCTCCTCAGATGCATCAATTTCTTCTGACACATCACAGAAGGAAGCAGCAGCGGGGACCTCCTCCTCATCACTCATCATTATGTCCATCTCTGTCGTGTTCTCTGCCAGAATTAAATCTGGTGTAACGTCCTCATCTCCTTCATCTTCTTCTGCCAATAATGGTTGCGCATTACTCAGTTCAAGAAACTCATGGGAAAATAACTCCTCTGACTCCAGTGAAGAAGGGGCACCGGTGGTTGGAGGAAGTGTTACGTGGGGTGGCCATAGCAGTGGAGGATGAGGAGGATGTTGTGGTAAAGTTAGAAACGGTAGAGGATGGGGTGTGCTGTGTAAGCCAGTCAACTACCTCTTCAGCATTTTGGGAGTTCAGGGTCATTGGCTTTTTAAAACTGGGCAATTTGCTAGGGCCACAGGATTGCATAGCAGCACGGCCCCTAGCACGGCCTCTGCGTGGCGGCCTGCCTTTGCCTGGCATTATTTTTAAAAAAACAACAACAACAAAAACTCAGTTGGTTTTTCTGGAAACGATAATACACACAGCTAGATGGCAGTTTGAAGAAAACAGTGTGCAAATAATGCCTACAAGGTCAACGTATACACAGCGGTGGATACGGATTACGTAAAATATATGAATGCTGCTTGAAAAAAAGTAACTCAAGTGGTTTTTCTAGAGACGATAATATTATCAATATTTAGACAAAATGTGAACAAGCTCACACAGCTAGATGGCGGTTTGAAGAAAACACTGTGCAAATAATGCCTACAAGGTCAACGTATACACAGCGGTGGATACGGATTACGTAAAATATAAGAATGCTGCTTGAAAAAAAGTAGCTCAAGTGGTTTTTCTAGAGACGATAATATTATCAATATTTAGACAAAATGTGAACAAGCTCACACAGCTAGATGGCGGTTTGAAGAAAACAGTGTGCAAATAATGCCTACAAGGTCAACGTATACACAGCGGTGGATACGGATTACGTAAAATATAAGAATGCTGCTTGAAAAAAAGTAACTCAAGTGGTTTTTCTAGAGACGATAATATTATCAATATTTAGACAAAATGTGAACAAGCTCACACAGCTAGATGGCGGTTTGAAGAAAACACTGTGCAAATAATGCCTACAAGGTCAACGTATACACAGCGGTGGATACGGATTACGTAAAATATAAGAATGCTGCTTGAAAAAAAGTAACTCAAGTGGTTTTTCTAGAGACGATAATATTATCAATATTTAGACAAAATGTGAACAAGCTCACACAGCTAGATGGCGGTTTGAAGAAAACACTGTGCAAATAATGCCCACAAGATCAACGTATACACTACTACAGCGGTGGATACGGATTACGTAAAATATATTATGGCTGCTTGAAAAAAGTCACTCCGGTGTTTTTTCTGGAGACGGTAATATTATGGATATTTAGACAGAATGTGAACAAGGTCACACAGCTAGATGGCAGTTGGTTGAATAACACACTGGGCAAAAAATGCCTACAGGGCAAATAATGCCTAAAAGGTCAACTTATACACTACTACAGCGATGGATACGGATTACGTAAAATATATTATGGCTGCTTGAAAAAAGTCACTCCGGTGTTTTTTCTGGAGACGGTAATATTATGGATATTTAGACAGAATGTGAACAAGGTCACACAGCTAGATGGCAGTTGGTTGAATAACACACTGGGCAAAAAATGCCTACAGGGCAAATAATGCCTAAAAGGTCAACTTATACACTACTACAGCGGTAGTAAAATAAAAAAAAGTAAAATAAAAAAAAAATGAATATTAAAACAAAAAATTACAGTTGGTGCTGCTGAACTACTAGGAGCAGCAGATTAGCACACCAGTCCCACTCCCCAACACTGCTAGACTAATAGCACTGGGCTCTTATAGTAGTAGTAGTAGTAGTAGTAGTAGTAGTAGTAAAACAACAAAAAAATAAATAAAAGCAGTCCTTACAAGGACTACTGTTATTGCAGCAGTCAGCAGATGAGATCAGAAGCAGGACAGCTGCCCACTGCAGCTACATACAGAGCACTGCAGTAGAAGGTAGATTACTAGCCAGCAAAGCTACCTAAGCTTAAATGTCCCTCAAACCCCTGCAGACTTCTGTCCCTCCAATAACAGAGCAGTATCAACACGATTACTAGCCAGCAAACTTTCAACTGTCCCTGAAATCACTAACAGGCAGCAGCTCTCTCCCTACACTATCTCTTCAGCACACACAGGCAGAGTGAAAAAACGCTGCAGGGCTTCGGTTTTTATAGGGAAGGGGAGTGGTCCAGGGGAGAGCTTCCTGATTGGCTGCCATGTACCTGCTGGTCTGGGGTGAGAGGGCAAAAAAAAGCGCCAACAATGGCGAACCCAAAATGGCGAACGTCGCGCGACGTTCGCGAACTTCCGGCGAGCGCGAACACCCGATGTTCGCGCGAACAAGTTCGCCGGCGAACAGTTCGCGCCATCTCTAGTGGGCACTTAAGCTGCCCATGAACATTATGCGGGTTTCGTCTGGTCCACACATCACTATAGCCTAAGGGTTCCTCAACCTTTTTTTTACCAGTGAGCCACATTAAAAATAAAAAGAGATGGGAAGCAACACAGGCATGCAAAAAGGTCCTGGGGTGCCAAATAATGGCTGTGATTGACTATTTGGTGGCCCCTATGTGGACTGGCAGACTACAGGAGGCTTTATTTGACAGTACACCTGGTTTTTATGTAGTCAAAACTTGATTCCAAGCCTGGAATTCAAAAATAAGCACCTGCTTTGAGTCCACTGGGAGCAACATCCAAGGGATTGGTGAGTAACATGTTGCTCGTGAGCTACTGGTTGGAGATCACTGCTATAGCCCATTCATTTTATGATGAAAATTTTTTGAATTGGTTTCACCAAGCACTGCAAACATGTTATAAATGAGGCAGATCTTTTTTTTATTTTCAGTAAGTTTTATTGGCATTTATGTTAAACCGCAATAAAATAACTAAAGAGGCTACAACTTTCAACTCTTCCACAGATTCATCGGCCCAGCTTCCAATTATCCTGATCCCTTTGCCTATTGCGATGTGCTATAGTCTGTAGGTAGTGTTAAAAACAAGGAGCTAGTCTCCTCTCTGTGGCTTTTCTGTGTTTCTATCTTTAAACTAAGTGTTTAAAGCTTTTCTTCCTGACCTTTATACTGTGGGTTTTGGCAAAGCTGCTGATTTGGCTCACAGTCTGGTTCAGATGGGATGCTGAGTCAGCTTTCTCCAACCAGAAATCCTGCTAACTCCTAACTCTTTTCAGCTTCTTTGCAAATATTTCTTTAATAATTAACTCATTCATGTGTGGATGACTCATTAATTCAGTGTGTAGCTCAGGACAAATTCTAATCAGGCGACGTCTTTGCAACACAAGGCCCTTATTGCTGATCTGACATATAATGATGATTAAATTGTGCATATTTCATGCATTTCCTATCTCATTGTGATTTTTGAATATATTAAAAAATGCCCTTTCAGTTGCTGAATAGATTGCAAAGACAATTACGAAACAAGCAGCTTGATTTCTGTTGAATTGTCTATTTATCAAAAAACCTAACTAATAATGGAGGAAAAATGCAACTAAAAAACAAAGGTTCTGACTGATTTAGAAACAATTTTCATTATAAGATAAGTATGATGATGATGATATATACACACACACACATTCTACACAACTTAACCCCCGCACTCCAGCCCCCAGGGAAAACTAATGGTAACATTTAGTAAATAGAGACACTTTTAGTTAAAAAGTTTGTAAGAAGTATGCATAAGCTGACATGCCCCCGTCAAGGCAGTGTCCATGCGTTAGTTAGGGTTGCCACCTTTACTCAAAAAGATTACCGGCCAATTGGGGGCGGGCACAAAAAAGGGGCGGTCTTTGATGTACAAGGGGTGGAGCTATGTGATGCACCACAAAAGGGGCGGAGCAACATCGCAGAGACCTCCACGGCGCTGGAAAAAGGTAAGTTCTTTGCGAATTGGGGGCAGGCTAGGGGCTTTTTTTAAAGGGTATTACAAATTACCAGCAACTGCATTGCCGGTAAATTTGTAATGCCGGCCCCGGCCTTGGAAGGTGTTCTACCGGCTAGGCCGGTAAAATACCGGCCGGGTGGCAACTCTAGCGTTAGCCCAGTTGGGCTGAGTACGTGCAAAACTGGGTTGTTAAAGCAAGCATCTTCATAAAAAAGGCTACTTTACTTTCATTCATTTTACTATAACCTTTATGTTTTTAGTTTAAATGTTTTTGCCCATCTCACCCTCTCTGGATGCAGCACACATTTGCTGTAACTACTGTATTTTACAGCAGAGCAAGGCCATTAAACAGCATTGGGAATTTTAATTCTAATCCTTCAGGAGAGATTTGCTTTAATGTAATGCAGAGAATTAAACTATACCCAATGTGTTCCACTGACACAAATTATTTTTATTTTCCTCCATCTATATATTTTTTCCGCCTTATATGTCTTATAAATGTCACTTATATGTTGTAAGCATGTAACTTGCTGTTTCTTGCTCTTTTATATACTGATTTTCAGAGGGGGCAGTGCACCTTCCCCAAATATAATTCATAGTTAGCCCATTTGGGAGTTCCTCTCTTTGCAATATGGTAGGAATTTGTTCCTGAGTTTTCCCATTATATAAAAAAAGGTTAACTTCTACTTCTACTACCGATATTGTCAATTTCTTTGATCAGATATAAAGGTAAAAAGCTAGAATTGGGTCTTTTTGTGTGGGACATGATATCCCAACATAGTGAAATAGCAATATCAATTGTACAGAACAGTGCAAACAGGCATAGGGGTGGGCCAAATTGAGGTAATGCAATCCTAATGAGATTCTTACTTGTCTACACACCCTTGTGAGTTGGTTTCTAGATCATTGTGTACCCTGACATCTGTAAAATATGCTAGAGTCCTCCCTGTCATTAGTCATACTATCTGTTTGTCCTAATTATAGGTGTAGATAATGACTCCAATGATTGCCATCAGCCCTGACCTCAGGCCTGGATATCAGCTATACATGCTGTTCTCTATTTAGTTCATGTGTGACCGCCTATATTTTTGGTTTCTGAGTCCTCTGCTGTCTTGCTCAGATGAAATCAGTCAGATATCCATAAGTGTCCCTGCAGAATGCTCAGGTCTCCACTGACAATTTCTTTTTATCATTTCAGAAGATGTCAGACTACAAAAAAGAGCATTGTATATACAATATCACTTCTCTGCCTTTTGGCTAAGATCAAGTGTAGTATCTTCATTGAGGTGGGTGCGGTGCATCTAGCTAAGAGTGCATCCATGTGTATCCATCCATTGAGGGGGAGAGAGGCACTTGATCCTCAGGCCAAAGGACTAGGTCAAGAAACTGAAGCCTGATGGGTTTTTTTGTCAGGGAGAAAAAAAACGTGCATCAGCAAGCCAGGGTATTTGGATGCAAAAACCATACATGCATTTAGGAACTCACAAGTGATTTTAGCTTAGGTTTAGATTTACCGGATTGCTCAAACCCAGAGGCACAAGCATTAGTAAATCAGCCCCTCAGTGTGAGGCAGTGTTATAACACAGAAGGCATAGCATTTCTTGGTCTATCTAATTGAGCTACATAATCCACACTTAAATCTGTGATCTTACAGGACTTCAATCATCTATTGCTCTTCAACACCTCAGATCAATTTTAGGATTCATTTACCATGGGCGCACAAATGTTAGAACACTATGGAGGAGACAAACAATAATGACTCTGAAACTTGGGGTAAACAGCTTTATGGGGATAAACGCTTCCAGTTTCTGCAGTTATCTAGAAGAGTATTTTGTCTTCCAATTCCAAAGCATATGTATAAGAATAGTCAGTTTGAAGTACTAAAGACTTGGAATAAATGTGATGTTTTAACTTAATGTTTTAATAAGCTCCAGAAGATACACCCAGTTGACTGTAACAGTAACAGTAGCCAATGAGCTGCTCTTCCCAAGATAAATTAAAGACTATAACTGATTTAAAAAATAAAATTTTCCCCATATTTTATGTTCCATGAATGTAGCTGCATAAGAGTTCAAAGCAACATATATTTTTGTTAGGATGGTAATTAGACAGAGCTTTGGCCATACCTTGAGATGGAGCTACTAATAATGTTGTGGTATCTTGTAATTCAGTGAGCATATCAAGTTATTCATCTACTTAGATGAAAATGCAAAACTAGGCAAACAATAGTTCATATTGTAACAACAAACAATCAGGCCTCTGTTGGTAATTCTTAATTTCGGAAGAAGATTTCTTTTTGCAACCGGGCTACTCTACATTTCCCTACTAGGCAAATGGGAACATGGTGTACCTGATACTTTTGCCTGCTGAATGGTACTTCAAACATTATTGGCCGCTGTGTGGAAAACAGAAATATTGTCCGATAATATGGGTTTACCTGAAGAATGAAAGTCAAACAGTGTGTACATAGTAACCAAAGTTGACCAGTTCCCTGATGCTCTTTATGCACACAAAGTACTTAAAGATCCCTAATCTCATGCACTGTTAAAGGCACTGTTACTGTTAAAAATAAAAATCTCACATGGTTTTATGCGGCAAGCTTTTTAGCTGTTTCCAAAACAGCTTCAGCGACAATACAAAAGCAACCAGTTCAGGAACTGACCAGCATTTTCTGCCATTTGTTTACCCAGATAGATATTTTCATATCTATAATTATATTCATTATAATTTTTGCAGAGGCATGCAATTTAAAAAAAACTAGTATTTTTCTTCACATTAAAAAACTACTATTTTTCTTCACAAAGTCATGGTCCAAAAAATGTTAAGTCATGTTACCAGCATCACTGTAAAGTCATATACTATATAGTGGTCATAATCCTGATCAGGCCTCATATAAAAGACTGGTGCCTATTGTTTTACTTTCATTTTCTTGGAAAAGCATCTTCTGATCAATGCATTGGTTCTGTGTGGGTTTTACAGGATAATCTCCCGCGCTGTGACTTTTTATATCAAGAGAAAGGATTTCAATACCAATACATAGTTATATAGTTACATAGTTAAATCGGGTTGAAAAAAGACAAAGTCCATCAAGTCCAACCCCTCCAAATGAAAACCCAGCATCCATACACACACCCCTCCATATTTCACATAAATTCTATATACCCATACCTATACTAACTATAGAGCTTAGTATCACAATACATATGAATAAAGGTATAGTACTATGGGGGATAGTACTATGGGGGATAGTACTATTTTTTGTATTAACAGTTGCTAAGTTTTTTAGCCAGATGCTTTCAGTCAAGTGACCAGGATATGTGACACCTTATTAACTAAATAAAAATTAAAGATAAATTAAAAATTTTAATGTGTATTTCATCATATTTGCAGGACAAGTAAATAATTAATGGAATAGTAATACCAAAAAGTGAAAGCGTTTTAATGGAAAAGAATAAAATGTAGTGTTGCCCTGCACTGATAAAACTGGTGTGTTTATTTCAAAAACATAACTATAGTTTATATAAACAAGCTGCTGTGTGGCCATGGGGGCAGCCATTCAAGCACAGGATACACAGTAGATTACAGATAAGATTCTGAAAAATCCAATTGTATACTACTGAGCTTACCTGTTATCTGTGTTTTGACATGTGCCTTTTCTACTTTTTCAGCTTTGAATGGCTGCCCCCATGGCTACACAGCAGCATTTTTATGTAAACTAAAGTATCTGAAGCAAACATAACAGTTGTACCAGTGCAGTAGAGCAGTACATTGTATTTGCATTGCTTTTGAAGCACTTGTTTTGGTGTTACTGTTCCTTATATAACAGGTTCCTTAATAACAGGTAGTGGACAAAATAATGGAAACTTCCTGTAGGGGCACTGCTTATGTTTTATTTCCGCAATAGCTTGTATCCATGGCTTATTTTGTGCAGAACGAAAATCTTTGCATGTGTTGTATGTATTAAATTTTCTGTATTAGTCAACAGGAAAATAAGAGATTCTTGGCGACTGTGTAGTAGGGCAATATAGCATGAAAACTGACACTTTTTACAGTGTATCCAGAGAAATCATGTCCAAGGCTGTATTCACAGGATAGGAAGCCAGCCTCAGATAGGAAGAATAGTGGTTGAAGGAAAAAATATAACAGAAGTTTCTATTTCTAGCTAGTGAATAAATTTTCCAGAGTGTAATCCGGGGACAGGGTAGGAAAAGGCGGCAAATTTTGTAGGCCACACCCACTGTGTAACTGTGTAACACCCACTAACCACTCCCCATTTTACAAATACACTCTCTGTGAATATATGAAGGAACGCAGTGGCAATTCTGTGTATAATACCCCCAGAACTCATAGTAGGATGGCACAGAGATTATTTCATGTATAAAAACCCCAGAACTCAAATAGTCGGATGGCAGAGTGGTAATTTCATGAATAATGCTTCAAGACAGTCACTATATTATTTTGAGTGATAGAGGCACTTACAGCAGAGGTGACAATAAGTGAAAACCTTCTTTATATACAACACTATAGATGTGGCCTATGTGCCTGTGCCATGTGGAGGGAAAATCAATCAATAATGGAAAGGTCAAGCAGATAAACTTTACTCTGGGGCAGAGTCTGACCTGCCTATCACTTTTATCCCTTCACTTGGAATTCTCTCATGCCATGTCAGCCATCTCTGTGAGCCGAGCGGTGCTGCTGCTTTATTGCAGCATTCCTTTCCTCAGTCCGTAGTTGAAAGCTGTTCTGTGCAGCAGGAGGGGGGCCGAGGGGGGATCAGACAGGAGACATATTTGGTAGTCCTTCATCACAACTTGCAAATTAGCCAATGAGGGAGGTACTTCAGGTTTTGCACTTGCAATGAATCGAATGTAGTGCTTTGAGTCTTGAGTTGTGTGGTGCTTCCTGATTGGCCAATTGGCATAGCGCAGTCTTCTGTTTCGAAGGACCTGCAAACAAAGCTGGCTGCCTGAATGCCTGGCGATCCAGGGATTACGGGGGCATTTTTGCCACGCAGGGATGGCCAACGGGGACAATTTCCACAGGGATTTTTTTTCACGAAACTGCGGCAAAAATTTGCCTCAACAAAAAATTAGCAGGGAGAAAAAACAGCCATAAGAAAAAATGCCCATTGATAAGTACATTTGGACAAAAAAGTCGCGACAAGAAGAAACTCCCATTGACTTAAATGCATATAAATAAAGAAGTCAACATAAGAAAAAAACGCCCATTGACTTAAATGCATTTGGAGGGAGAAAAATTGTCACGAGCAAAAGAAAAATTTGATGGCCATTGACTTCAATGAGTTTCACAATTTTTTCGCATTCATGAATATTTCAGCGAAGCGAAAAGAGACAGATTCGCTCATCACTATTTCCACTATACAAATGAAAACCCAGTCACTGCATGCAGTAGTAGAATGAAGTAAACAGGTGATCTCAACAAGCAATTGCTATCTAATTACTGATAAATATGTCATATGGCCACATCAATTGTCCTTTACCTTTTTCCCACCATTATGTAGGGTTAATGCTATAATCTGCAAGATCCAAGATTCCCTTTACTACACAGTTTGATCTTCAGATATACACAATCTGCATACACAAGGCATACCCTTTCAACTAGGGACATATTTCTAAATAAAAGTGCTCTCTTCAGGTACCTAAACTCAGGACAGAATTGCCTATGCTTAAAGTGATACTGACACTAAAAAAATATTATTCAAAATATTAAAGCCGAGCGCTGGCGAAAATACGCCTGGCGAAGTGTGGTGAATTGTGGCGAAGTGCAGCGAAGTTGCGCCTGGCGAAACTTCGCATCTTAGTGAATTTGCCCCTATGACTTTAAGATGGCCATAAACGGGCAGATTAAAGCTGCCGATACTGGTCCTATAGACTAATTTGGCATCTTATCTGCCCGTGTGGGGGCTTCCGACAGGTCCCCCCCCAATCAGTGGCGTAACTACCAGGGAGCAGGGGGTGCAATTGGACCAGGGCCCGCACCCCGCAGGGCCCCCTGGCAGATCGCACCCCACTGTAGCCACAAAGAAAATCGACGTGTAAGGGGGTAGGGGGGCCCCGGCTGCATGGCCCGCACCAGGGCCCTCCCCCACCTAGTTACGTTACAGCCCCCAATTGATATCAGGACAAAAATCGGCCTGATATATCAGGCAGGTTTGATTTTTCCTGCGATCAAGGACCGCATTGTCTAGTTGATGTGGTCCAACAACCTGTTGGGGCCAGGCCCGGACTGGCAATCTTTGGGTTCTGGCAAATGCCAGAGGGGCTGCTATAAGGTGCCATACAAAGTCACTATTTAGTGGGCTGGTGGGGCTGTTTGGGCCTCTGTGTGGGCTCATTGGGCCTCTGTGTTCCTGAAATGCCAGGGCCTATTTTAATTCTCAGTCTGGACCTGGTTGGCGCCCATTCTCTTCATTGTAATACGATATCGCAAACAAGCGGATCATATCGTGGCCACCTTCAGTTTGCGGTACTTACTTCTGCCCCTCAGCACATTCTATATATTTTCTTATCAAGGAATTTCTGGAAAATCACTTGCACATAACACCCATTACCAAACAAGGTTCTGAACTCTCAGAAATGGAGGTGCAAGTAATAGAGAGAACATTAATATGCTTGATGCTCTTCAGAATAAGAATAATGTAATGGCATAGCACATTATAAGGAATGAAACCACAGATCACTACACTAGTACTATAATATACAGCCGAGGTCTGAAAAGCACTTATGAGCAAGATTAAAGAAAATGCCATTTCCTTGCTGCTTATTCTTAGAACCTCTAATTATCTTCCTTGATAGATCTACAACAGTAATGCCCAGAGGTTCTCAGATCCATTACTGACAGAACATTATTTGCAAGGCAAGTGGAGACTGCTGAAAAGTGGGAACATATGTAAATGCTTAACATGTGGTTTGTTAGAAAACTGAAAAACCTTTGTGCCTCACAGTCAAAGAAAAAGATTCTCAGCTATCACCCGTATGAAATATTATTTGAATGATAACAGAGTGCAGCAGTTCTTGTGTTCATACCCTTTGTGTCTGTTCATGCTATACAAATGCATCATGTTTCCACAGAAGCCTGTGGCTGAACTGCTGTTGCTGAATAAAGCACCCACCATTACCTCACACCAGCTGCAGTTGTAGTCCAGTAACAGCTGAACACCCAAGCCGAGAGAACTGGAATATTGTAAAGGCATTCACTGAGGTGGGATGGAACCATTTTTAAAGCGATATGTCATATGGGGGCAAAGAACCACAACCCTTTTGCTATTACATCTGTTCTATTTTGCCAGATATATATTGTATATGCACAGTCATCAGTGTGACACATGCACCCACATATAATATGCATGGGATAATATAAGTTGTGTGCAATGATATATCCAATAAAACAACAATTTGCCTGTAAAACAAATGCTGTTCCTGGGGCATGCTGACTCCATGAACAAGCATATTTATCAGCTAAAGTCAACAGGGCAAAAGACACATGTAGAGAACCAGATTGGAGCTATTTATCCAATTTAACACTGTGTATGTGATGCAGGACCACTTCTGCATATGAGTTGCTGTAGGTTCTGCTTTCTAAAGTTCAAAAAGTATTTTTTCCCAGTTTGTATACTGAAACTGTTTGCACAATGAAGAATCCACAAAATGATCTAACAAATGCTTGAAGGAACCGTTCAGTGTAACTAGATAAGCCAGAAGGCCATCTCCCACAGACTTCATTTTTATCAAATAATTCACTTTTCAAATTACCTTTTTCTCTGTAATAATAAAACAGTACCTTGTACTTGATCCCATCTAAGGTATAATTAGCCCTTACTTAAGGCAACAACAACAATCCATTGGGTTTAATTAATGATTACATTAATTTTTAGTAGATTAAGGGCTCTTACAGACGAGTGGTTTTACCTGCGCTCCCCTGCATTTGGCTTTCTTCTGTTGAGCCGCAGGGGAGTGCAGGAGTAGACACACTGATTTATTGTCAATCAGGCTGTAAGCGCCAAATGCAGGTTGGGACGCAGCATGTTGCATTTTACTTGCATTCGGTGCATACATGTGTGAGTACAGCCCCTTTCAGAATAATTTAGTGTGTCTACTCCTGTGCTCCCCTGCGGCTGAATGGAGGAAAGCGCAATGCAGGGGAGCACAGGTTAAACCACTCGTCTGTAAGAGCCCTTAAAGGGATACTGTCATGGGAAAAAAAAAATTTTTCCAAAATGAATCAGTTAATAGTGCTGCTCCAGCAGAATTCTGCACTGAAATCCATTTCTCAAAAGAGCAAACAGATTTTTTTTATATTCAATTTTGAAATCTGAGATGGGGCTAAACATATTGTCAATTTCCCAGCTGCCCCAAGTCATGTGACTTGTACTCTGATAAACTTCAATCACTCTTTACTGCTGTATTACAAGTTGGAGTGATATCACCCCCTCCCTTCCTTCCCCCCCCAGAAGCCAAACAAAAGAACAATGGGAAGGTAACCAAATAACAGCTCCCTAACACAAGATAGCTGCCTGGTAGATCTAAGAACAACACTCAATAGTAAAAACCCATGTCTCACTGAGACACATTCAGTTACATTGAGAAGGAAAAACAGCAGCCTGCCAGAAAGCATTTCTCTCCTAGTGAAGGCACAAGTCACATGACTGGGGGCTGCTGGGAAATTGACAAAATGTCTAGCCCCATGTCAGATTTAAAAATTGAATATAAAAAACATCTGTTTGCTCTTTTGAGAAATGGATTTCAGTGCAGAATTCTGCTGGAGTAGCACTATTAACTGATGCAATCCCTTTAAGGTATGGAGAACCAAATAATGGATAGACCCCATATCCAGAAAAACCCAGGTCCTGAGCATACTGGATAACATACCTTTTTTTCTATTTCTGCAAAAGAAAATCCTATGCTTGGTGAGCTTGTAATTTGACAAATGCTAAACAGTTATCCTAAAGCTTCAGGTGGGTTTATCCAGTCAGGAATTATAGTCCTTAACAATATCAGTATTGATCTCAAGATGTCTTAGACTTTGGCCATGTGTTTAACTTTACCTAGTCCATTTTAAAGTACTTTACTTAGCTATTTCAAGCTAATACTTGAAGGTTCGTGTTTTATTACACATCTAGGCTTTTATTCATTTACTACTGTAATAAGTGAATGATACACATATATAATAGATAAGCTGTTTGGCTTCATTTACATATAGCAGACCCATTAGTTCTTTTCACTAGCAGACTATTCCTTGGAGACAAAGCCAATCTGTTTAATGCAGCAGTCCATTAGCAGTTGTCTGCACAGGAATTTCTAATGTCAGCTTTCAGCTGTCAGTTTATAAATATAGCCTTTATGCAAGGAGAACTTTTATTTCTGCAAAGTATATATTGAAGTGCAAGTTAGACAGAATTACTGTTTGTATGTTTGTGTAATCTTCTAACAGGTAAATGCTGTTCCTTGCTATGGACTGTATTTATCATATCTGATCTTTAAAGCAAAATGTTCACATCTTTATTATTAGTTAATAGTATGAATGTTAAGGCAAAGCGTGGTGCTCACTAGCGATGTTTCGCTTCACGGAAAAATTTGAGAATTTCCCGGAAAATTCGATAAGTGGCGGAAAATTCAAGAAAAATCGTGAAATCAAAAAGCTTGCAGAAAAATCGTGAAATTCAAACGTATTCACAAAAAAATCTTGAAATTCAAACGTTTTCACAAAAAAATCTTGAAATTCGAAAGATTTCACTAGAAAAATTGTGAAATTCGAACGCTTTCACAAAAAAATCGTGACAATCGAACATTTTCACGAAAAAATCGTGAAAATCTGAAATTGACCAAACCTAATATATAATGAATCATTATAGGAAGCAAAAACAGGCTATTGGATTTATTTAATGTTTACATGATTTTCTAGTAGAGAAGGTATGAAGAACGAAATTACGGAAAGATACGTTATCCGGAAAACCCCAGATCCAGAGAATTTTGGATAACAGGTCCCATACCTAGAAATAAAAAAAGTAAAAAGTAAGTAAAAAGTAAGAAGTAATCCAAGCAGATGCCCTTACGTTACAGACGTTTCTGGGCATTCTGCTTGAGAAATGGCAGGCCAATATAAGTTTTTAGTTAGCCGGTGTCTGGTACGTTTCACTCCCTGGTGTCCTGCTAAGGGAGTTTTGTGGGCCAGGCGTAACAGTTCCATGCAGTATGCCTGTTGGACAATTAGTTTAGTTGTCATCCTGCTATCCATTCTGCTTCTTAACTCTTTCCCTTAGGACTGCTAGAGTGGGGTCAGCTCCTTGGGCATCCCTAAAATTGGTGCATGTTGAGTCATTAGAAGGGGTGCATAAGTCATTGACTATGTTATCAATGGTTACCTGTCCAGTTGAGTTGGAGAGTCTCATCCCTGTAGGAACATCGATTGCTCCCACTTGTGGTTTGGTCTGTGTAATGCTGCAGCGGATGTCACCTACATCGGTTCCCACCAATACTGTGGCTGGCAGTTGGTCCATGACTCCCACAAGATGCAGGGTGGGCCCATTACCAACATCTAGGGTGACACTGGCCACAGGAATCTCCCTCTTAGTGCCACATGCTAAACAGATACAGGCTGTACATCCACTAACAATGTCTATAGGTAAGAGGATATGTGGCTCCACCAAGGTGATATAAGCCCCAGAGTCCAAAAAGCCTTCAGCAGGTTTACCGTTTATTGCCACTGGGATAATGTGATTAGAACGTTGTTGCTTATCCTTCCAGTGGACCCCCAGTATCACGTATTCAGTAAGGTTTGAGGTGTCAGTGAAGTAAGGCTCTGATGCACTTTGGGTGTACTTCCAAACAGTCTGACTGCTTGCTGCTGAGCCATGGAGCCTTCTTGTGCAAGAGCAGCCACTGGTCAAGGTGTGGGCACACCAGAAACTTTGGGAGGATGTGAGCACTGTGCTTGCAGATGTGAGTTGGATCCACAGTGAAAACAATTTCTAGTAGCAGTCGAGGGGGGGGGGTGTGCAGGGGGCCAGGAGGTCCTTGGTATAGTTTGGGGAATGCGTGGTCCACGTATTGCTCTATCTTCGCCTTGGTGTAGACCTGCTGAAGGCTTAGGGTTAACTAGTAGGCGCCGAGCCTGGGCTTGTCCCTCTAAGCATTTATTGCCCAGTTTTGCAGCCTCTTCTAGGGTTGGGGAAGCAATCCCATGCCCATCCCCCTAACATCTGGGGCACACTTTTCTAAAAACTGTTCAAGTATGCATACCCATTGATCAAAGGCTCTCCTCAGTTTGTTCCCGAAGTCCCAGTAGGGACTGGCGATAAGTCTCTGAGGATATGGCATAATTATTTAATAACACTTTCTTTACCTCTTCATAGTTGGCACGTTGTGGGTATGGAATATCCTGATAGGCATCATTGGCCTTCCCTGCAAGTTTGCCAGCCAATATCTTGATCCACTCAGTATTGGGAACTGCATAGTCCTCACACATGATCTCAAAAGTTATTAAATACCCATCAGTGTTTTCTCTGAGATCATCAAAAGAGGGAAAAGCAGCATGGGTAAGTTTTACTACTGTCTTGGGATTTGCATAACTGATCTCCTGATGGGGATACCTTTGGTCAGATGAAAAGTTTGGTGCTGAGGCCCCATGGCTCTCTTGGATGGTTAGTTCCAGCAGTTTCAGGCGCTCAGCCCAAGTGAGATCAGCACCCAAAGCAGCCAGCCGTGAATGATAATGGATTATAGTAAGATCTTCCTCAGATGGGTTCTGACTCCAGATCTTCATTGATGACCAGTTGTGGGTTTGATCATTTTTGAGGTTGGACTGTGGTTATATGCTCCAACAATAAATCTGCCACATCTGGTTGGTTTGCCCAATGATTCCTGATGTGTTGTGCTATCAGTGCAGCCATCTGGCCCTTTGTGAGTCCTTTGGGATCAATTTCTCAGCTACGACATAAGCTTTTTAGGATTGGAGAACGCAGTTCATTAAGTTCACGTTCCATTTCTACCTGTTTTTTTCTGGGATGGTCTTCTGGAGCATCCTATCCCACCGCTGTCACCAGTGTGAAGTTACCCTTAAGAGACTCGCCAGCAGGTAACGCTCAAAATGCTTTATTGAAAAGAGTGGTAGAAATATGTGAACTGAATGTAACTATTGGTGACTTGATAACAGTGGCACGAATAACGCATGCCCAACATGTATATGATAAAATAGTGGCAACAACAATTTGCAATCCACATTTCAGTCTCTCTGGGTGATTATTAGGGATTTGAAGCTGTTGGAACCACTCACAGTGATGCAACAATAGATTCCCTGTGTAGCTGGTGATAATGGTGAACATGAGGGGGCACGTTTACTAAGCTCGAGTGAAGGATTCGAAGTAAAAAAACGTTGAATTTTGAAGTATTTTTTTGGGTACTTTGACCATCGAATAGGCTACTACGACCTTCGACTATGACTTTGATTTGAATGATTTGAACTAAAAATCGTTCGATTATTCGACCATTCGATAGTTGAAGTACTGTCTCTTTTAAAAAAAACGATTTTTCCTTCGATCGTTCGATCGTAGGATTTGCGGTAAATCCTTCAAATTCGATATTCGAATTTGTAGGATTTTACTTCGAGGATCGAATTCGAGGGTTTATTAACCCTCAATATTCGACCCTTAGAAAATGTGCCCCGAGGTGTAGTTCTAAACAGCGACCACAGGGGGCAGCAAGCTGTTTCACACAGACATAATCCAACACATGTAAAGTCTGCACAGTATAGTTCCACAGAGAACACAGTATAATTCCACAAACTCTCCTCAAGATGTGCCAAGCACAAGGGCAGTGCAATGTGTGGGCACAGACAGGGTGCTGGTAGTAGAAATGCCAGAGGGTGATATGTAGATGAAGGCCAGAGAAAATGCAGCACTTTGCTCTTATTCTGCTCTCACACTGGGATGATGTGTGGGCTTTATGGAGCAGTCCATCACCGGCACTGACCTGAATAACCAACAGTTTCCACTGTCACACTTTTATGAGTCTCTGAGCAGCGTGGGACCAAAGCCACCCGTGCCCCTGAGTCTCCTTCAGTCTCTCTGTATATCAACTCCACCCACTTCCTCTCTCAGGGTGATGTCACTTCCACATTGTCTTTCCCCACCCTCAGGGACAGCCTCTCACTGGGATTGGCCAGTTAGACAGGGATGACAGTTCCTGACAGGCAAAGACTAAGTTTTGTTCAGTTCAGTGATCAGGTGATGTGACTCTGTCCATATAAACATCACATGGCTCCCCCCCCTCCAGTTAAATGCCACCAGCTGCCCAACTGTTGGGTGGAGCTGAGGGGCATTTGGCAATGCTGAGGGTCACTCCATATCTTCCTGGCGAGACAGACTGTCAGTGTTGCTGTGCTCTTTGCCGATGCGGTGTTGGATTGTGAATGTGTATGGCTGTAGGGTTAAGCTCCACTGTAATAGTTTGTCATTATCCCCACAAACTCGATGGAGCCAACTCGGGATTATGATCACTAATAACAGAGAAGTCATGGCCATACAAGTATGGCTGCAATTTTTCCACTGTAGCGTAGGCTAATTTCCAGGGTAACACTTTCTGCTGAGAAATATATCTGGGTGCTCGTCCCCTTTATTATTGACTTGGGAGAGAACTGCTCCAATTCCATATGTGTCGGTTTTGAACAAGAAATCTTTTAGTAAAGTCTGGAGCCACAAGAACTGGGGGAACAGGAGAGAACTGACTTCAGTGTCTTCATTGCAGTTTCACATTCAGGTGTCCACTGTATGGTCCTTGCCCTTTTCCGACTGGTGAGATCTGTGAGGGGTCTGACAATAGAGCTGTAGTTAGGGATAAACTTGCGATAATAATTAGCAGTCCCTAAGAAAGCCTGAACCTGTTTCTGTGTGCAGGGAGTAGGCCAGTGAGTTTACAGCCTCAACTTTAGCAGGATCTGGTCTCAGGTGCCCCCACCCACACGGTGGCCTACATAGTGAACTGACATTTGTCCAGGCGTAAGGTAAGGCCTGCACAGCATATACTGTCCAGCACCTGTTTGAGGTGGGTAAGATGCTCTCCCCAAGAGTTTTGCTGTATATTATATCATCAAGATATGGGCAAAGTCTTGGCCGCCCTCCAGAAGGTGGTTTACCTGGCGTTGAAATGTGGCAGGGGCATTTGCCATACTAAATGGCATAATTGTAAAGTGGTATAGTCCAAACAGGGACTAATGATATTTGCCAATAGCTTCTACTCAGGTCCAAAGTGGTTAAATATTGAGCCCCTCCCAGGTGGTCTAGAAGTTCTGTTCATCTATGCGTGGCATAGGGTAGGCATCTGTTATTGGTACTCCCATCCTTCTTTGGTACTAGGAATACAGGGGCAGCCCAAGCACTATGTGATGGGACAATGACACCAAGGGACAACATTTCATCTAGCTCCTTCCGCATCTCCACTCTCACTGACTCAATTCGATATGCTTGTCAGCGAATGGGAGGGTGCTTGTCTGTATATACCTGATGTTCAGTCAGTGTTCCCCAGGATGACTTGCTGAAACCCTGGCTGTTTCTTTGGGACAGAAAGAAGGTCAGGAATGGAACCTTTATCTGCCTTATCAGTTGGCAGGCTGAACAACGCAGACACTGCGACACTGCTGTAATATGAATACATCATATTAATGTGTACTCTCTTTTACTGCTGTGGGTTGTCTGGAGTTGTCACTACATACGCTGAGTCACTATATAGGGACCCTCCCAGGTGGCCTGTAGCTTATCTTGTAGGGTTGGGCGGAGGAGAAGGACTCGATCCCCCTCCAGGAAGTAACGTTCCTGGGCATGTTTGTCATACCAGGTCTTCTGCTTTTGTTGAGCTATGGAGAGGTGTTTGTGGGCTATGCCTGCAATTTACTATAGCTTCTCATGGAATTTTAGTACATAAGGTACAATGGGGGTGTCAGAGTGCTGGGGTCCCCCCCCCCCGTGTTCTTTTAGCAGATCTAATGGACCACGTACCCTCCGCTCATACAATAATTCAAAGGGGGAGAAGCCCGTAAACTCTTGGGGGACCTCCCTGTAGGCAAACAACAGATGAGGTAAATAGTGCTCCAAGTCCTTTTCACCTGACTCCACAAATGTCTTCAGCATATTCTTGAGGGTCCCATTGCACATCTCGCATAACCCATTGGTTTGGGGATAATATGGTAAGCAGTGGATGACTTTGACTCCACATCGCTGCCAAAGGCACTGCAGGATTTGAGACATGAACTGAGGGCCCTGATCTGATAGGCTTTCACTAGGGAATCCCACCCTGGATAATATGTGGATCAGGGCATCTGCGACAGATATGCATCAATGCAACAGAGTGCCATTGCCTCTGGGTAGCGAGTTGCATAATCTACAACCATAAGGATATATTGGTTCCCTGTGCGGCTAGGCTTGGACAGTGGACCAACCAAGTCAACTGCAACTCTCTGGAGGGGTTCATCTATAATGGGTAGAGGTTGTAAGGGCTGCCTCCCCAAGTCCCCAGCTTTCCCCACTCTTTGTCATCCTTCACAACTGCGGCAGAATTTGGTTACGTCTTGAGAAATGGAGTAGGGAGGAATAGGGAATGAAGGATTCCTTCAAAGCAGCTCTATCTACCAGGCAGATAACAACTCAGCCACACCCTCCTCCTAGGCTAAACACACCTACCCCAGCTGATTGGTCAGTACACTCTAGCATTGCTTTCAATGAAGTTGCCAGATATGGAGTGTGTGATAATGCACCCCCTACTGTAATTTATAAAGATATTAAAAGTCACAGAGGAGTTACATGACCATATAAAAGCACGAGGCCACACAAGTCACGTAACTCCGAGGTGACTTCCAATTCCAAACTTTCGGTAGGGGGTGCATTATTCATTATAATCTACAGTGTTTCTATGTATGTGTGTGCCATACTCTGCCTGCCCTATGCTCCCTGTGTTTGCCCTGCTCTGCCTGTGGAACATAACACTGGTATTTGTTCTGGGGGTTTGCTAACATTTGAAAATTATTGTTAGGGGCCCATAAGGTGTTTAATCATCTACTGGGGGTACTGTGTTATCCACAACGGAGGAGGCATATGGATTTAAGGGTATGTCTTAATATGACAACTTTTTTTTACATTTGAGTGGTGTGATATCCCTGCAAGGAGCACTGACCATTTGTTTTTTTGTTTTTTTGGTGTGCTACCATAATTAATGTGGACATGGTCTGGTAGTAACATGGGTGTGGTTTAAAGTGAGTGTGGTTAACACTGGCTTCCATTATCGGCCCTCCACCATGTAGGCCAGAAAAATACCGGCCCTCTGTACCATGGAAGTTGGACAGCACTGCTTTAAGGCAATGGCACATGACATTTTTGTCTGTGGTAAATATATGCTACTTCAGGCGACACAGCATCCCTAGTTTCCTTTCCACCCTCAGTAATGTGAACTGCAGGCAGGGAAACATGGGCATCACTTCCACTTTCCAAACTAGCCTGAAATTGCCTCATGAGAAAACTTTAGGCTACTTTGCAGTGTGTATGTTTTCTGGCCAGTGATTCAAAGTACTGCCAGTCAGAAGTCAACCAGGATTTTTGTGTTGCCCAAGGAAGCAAAGGTTTACTTAAGGGGATGGTTCACCTTTAAGTTAACGTTTAGTATGTTATAGAATGGCTAATTATAAGCAACTTTTAAATTGGTCTTCATTATTTATTTTGTATTGTTTTTAAATGATTTGCCTTTTCTTCCTGACTCTTTCGAGCTTTCAAATGGGGGTCACTGAAACCAATTGCAAATTGTCTCAGAATATCACTCTTACATCATACTAAAAGGTAACTCAAAGGTGAACAACCCCTTTAAAACATCCCATGTGCCATTGCCCTTAGTGTTTTAGCTGTAAATTAGGAAAATAAAAATAATTATCCAGAGGGTGGAAATGGATGCAGCAAAGTTATGCAAATAAAAAAGCTGAGTACATTAAAAAGGGAAGGAAAGGGGAAGAACAAATATAGGGCAGTGGAGAGAAGATCAGAAGATAAGTGGGTGTATATGAGTTATCTGCCTGGTAGATAGAGCTGCCTTGAAGGCATCCTTCGTTCCCTATTTTACTCCACTCAAATGTCCTATAGCTGGTTCTCCATTTGTATGTTTATAAAAACCTAGAGAAAATGATCAGGATTTGTTCTTTCCTGTATCTTTCCTAGAGTAAAATGTTCAATGGCGGCAGAGCACCCTCTCCTGGAAACGCTGCTCCACTTTTTTTAAAGAAGTGTAATGAGTGAAATGAAATGTCCAATAGTCAGCTTCTAAACTGTTATGAATGAAATGGATACTGTCCACATTGTTACCTCCTTTCATTACTGTACCATTAAATGGTTTACGCAAACTTTAATAGAGTTCTCTTATTTTCCGTTACAGCTTTGCATTGTGTATACTACTATTGACTATAAGGTCAATGCAGCTGTTTATTTTGCCTCAACTATACTTCCTTATCTCTGACATTATCATTCCTAAATCAGCCACAGGTGTTCCAAGCAGCAGCATAATAAATGTCAATTAGCAATTCAGATAAAGGCTGATTGATCCTGCTTTGTCCTATGGAACACTGTATTCTGTATCTTGAATCCCTGCCATAAAGCAAGATAGGGATTCTATTGTTTGCCAGAAAGGAAATAAAAGCAGTTACATGAGCATCAGGAAGCTGATTGCCCTTGCAGACATAAAAAAGTGACATATTTTCCAGCAGTCAGGCAAAGCATTTTCTTCTAAAACACAAATAAAGAAAACAAAAGCTTTATATTCTGACAATAGTATCCCTTTAATGGTGTATTAGCAATGGTACAGTGAATTTCTAGTTTTCTTTATCTGTGTATACAGAGATGTCCACATAGACAGTTGTCTTGCTGGGGGATTGTGGGCATGGCTCAAGGGGGGATCTTCCTATGGCATGCACTGAATGTGCTCTGAGTGTGCACAGTGACCAAACCCGTAGAAATTGAATACGTTTCGCAACACCGCGAGGGAGGGTGGGGAAATTGGCAACTCTGTTTGTAGTATTGTTTATATAAATAGAACAAAATGAGTCAACCCCTTCCCTCACCTTGTTCTATTATGAAGTGATGTATTCTAGACAGGGGCGGATTAATACACAAGGCAGGCACCTTGGGTTCCAAGATTCGTATAAGGATGAAGCACACCGGTTTTGTTCGGCACATGATGTGTGAGGTATTTAAGGATTTCTTGTTCACTAATGTGTATTGCACCTGAGGAAGGGGTTATGCCCTAAAGCTTGTGCCCTTCAAAAAAATGGCACCCTACAGGCACCTGAACCCAACAGGTGCAGAGAGCAGGCCCAGATTTGTGGCTTTGCCACAAAGGCCCGGACCTAGGGTGGCAAACATTTAGGGGCGGCTTGCTGCCCAACAACATCCCTAAGGAGCTCACTCGCTCATGTGCAGCTGGCACCAGGACCATGTGGCAGTGGGGGGTGTACACACCAGAAGAGCCAGCAGTGGGACCATGCGGCCTTGGGGCGCCACTATTCAAAATCCGGCCCTGGCAGAGAGCTTGAGTTCATGTGTGCCTGGATCTGCACTCATCCGGACCCAGCAGTAGCCTAGAAGGAGGGCCTGTGTGGTAAAAGCCTAAGGGCCCCATGTGTCATTAATCTGCCACTGATTCTGGGTATTTACTGTAAGTCCCACTCCTTTCCAGGGAATCTGTGCACCATCCAGGTCCCAAGTCTCAGAATTCATTACTTCACAATGGAACAAGGTGAGGTAGAGGTTTTTACTAGCAGCGTATGGGGGGGGGGGGGACAAATTAATCTTATGAGTAACATGGCTTCCTTTCAATCTGTAGAATTGGGTATAGCTGTGCATTTATATTAATTTTGGGAAGTTCACTGTACATTTTCTACATAAGCCAAACTGCATGAGCTCAAGTAAAAAATGGGGATATATTCTCTGTAATGAAGCCAGTGGAGCCTTTTCTACTTTCTAATCCTTTTATAAAGCCTGCAGGCCTTTGAGCCTCTCAATGGTGGAAAACTCTAGGGGAAGTCTAACCAAGGCCAATCTTAAGCGTTGCTGCACTCTAGTGGTAAAGCAAAGTAGTTAATCCTTTTATGTACACACTAGAATGATTAACCTGCCTCCAGGTTTTTGGAGTGTGGGTGGAAACCAGAGTACTCTGGGGATATCCATGTAGACACAAGGAGCATTAGATAGATAGACAGGTGGTTAAATGATAGATAGACAGACAGACAGACAGACAGACAGACAGACAGACAGACAGACAGACAGACAGACAGACAGACAGACAGACAGACAGACAGATAGATAGATAGATAGATAGATAGATAGATAGATAGATGATAGATAGACAGGTGGATAAATGATGATAGATAGATAGATAGATAGATAGATAGATAGATAGATAGATAGATAGATAGATAGATAGATAGATAGATAGATAGATAGATAGATAGATAGATAGATAGATAGATAGATAGACAGGTGGATAAATGATAGATAGATAGATAGATAGATAGATAGATAGATAGATAGATAGATAGATAGATAGACAAAAATACGTTTTTTTATGTCTCAGTCTCACAAAAATTATTACTGGGGAAAAATGTGTCATAAACATCAAATCAATGAAAATGAGTACATTGCTTCCTAAAACCAGTTACGATTCAGTTTTAGATATTACACATGGGTTTCAAACATACATTTTTTATTTAAATAACAGCAGCTTATACACTGGCACACAAACTGCTAAATTTGTGAAATAAGGTTAACAAATGATTGGTCTTCAACAGGTAGAATCTCTTACTTGGTATTTGTGATCAGATTTTCTTTTTCTCCATTTACCAAAATATTAATGACAAGGATCAGTTAGTAATATAACAATAACATGTCCTTTTCATTGGAATTTTGGAACACCTTTCAGTCAACGGTGACAACTGACATTTTTAACTACATTATTTTTCTTGCAGTCTAATACACTTAAGCAAGCATGACCGTTCGGCCAACTCTTCTTGGCGTTGTTGAAAACTGCCCTTTAGTCTTGAAAGTGGAGAACCTATCATTGAGTGTTACATTGGTCTGCAAAGTAAAAAGAAAGTATAATCTTGAACTGAAACATATACATGCAATGATCACAGATTATTTAGAAATCAGTGTTATATCGCCCATGGTATTTAGGCTATTGTTAAATACAGCTCCAATCATTGCCAACTTGCTGCTTTTCAGTGTTATACAGCAGTCATAAGTCATTAATTGGGGAATGTAATAAAAGTCGCAAAGAGCAAAACAATTTGCACAATTAAGAATAAAGATGTGAATTTCGCAATGTAATATTCTTCCTTAAACTGTTATTGCATTGTGAATTTTAATTGCACATTGCGAATTTTCATTGTGCATTGCCCACTTTTAAGAAGGCGAAGGTGTCGTAATCTTTTGGAGCAAACATAACGACTTTTTCAGAAAGAAGTTTTATTACATTCACTGCGCACTGACGCAAACGATAGAATTCGAAAACCTTCTTACACTGACGGAAGTGGTCGCTAAACAGTTTGCGGGTTCGCAAAAGCTATATTAAATTCGCACAAAAAGATTTTGTTCGCACAGAGGCATAACTTTTCGCATTGCAAATATTTTTTTCTGTTACCCACTTTTATTACTTTCCCCCAATAGATTTGAAAATACAATACAGTGTGTCATTTGGTACATATTTAGAGCTATCTTTTTATTCTCATATCGTTTTTCCTCAAAGGAGACTGCAGAGAATGTTTATTGTGTTTGTTTCAAAAAATTCTTTGTTTTCCATTTGGCATTTTATGCAAAGTCTGAGGCTTTATTCATAGAAGAATACACATTCAGTTCAATCTGTTTATGACCAGAATGCTGTTTTACGGATGTTTATGTACAGTGCTTCTCCTGAAGCAATACATATGGAATCTCTCAAAAACATATATATATACATTTGAACATGCAATGAATCCTCAATTTTACATACCCTCATTTTAAGTTTTCCCTCATTTTACACTTCTGTTTTTTGTGATCTTAACTACTTCCATCAATGAACAAAGCTTCCCCATATGAAGCCATCACTTAACTAAATGATCACTAAAATAACCACTGAAACAATAATAATCACACTAAAACAAATGTTCCCCATATACAGTAAAACCAATGATAAACTCAACTACTCTCATCAGTAAACAAATGTTTCCCATATATAGTAAACCCAATGATCAATTAAATGACTTTCATCAATTAACATATGCTCCCTATATATTATAAAAAACTATACATACACTGATTCCTCTAGAAGTGGTTTTGCCCAGGAGCAGTAACCCATGGTAACCTATAGGGATGTAGCGAACGTCGGAAAGAATGTTCGTGAACATATTCGCGAACTTGCGTCCAAAAATGCGAACGGTTCGCGAACGTCGCGAACCCCATAGACTTCAATGGGAAGGCGAATTTTAAAAGCTAGAAAAGACATTTCTGGCCAGAAAAATGATTTTAAAGTTGTTTAAAGGGTGCAACGACCTGGACAGTGGCATGCCAGAGGGGGATCAAGGGCAAAATGTATCTGAAAAATACATTGTTGACACAGCGCTGCGTTTTGTGCTGTAAAGGGCAGAAATCACACTACGTCACAGTCAGGTGATGTTTCTGGACACGGAATGTGAAAAAGCTCACACAGCTAGGTGGCACTTGGTTAAAGACTGGGCAAACAATGCCTGCAAGGGCAACGTATACAGTAGTGGATACGGAATATATTATTGCTGCTGTAAAAACATCACTCAGGTGATGTTTACCGACACGGAATTATTATTGTTATTTAGACAGAATGTGAAAAAGCTCACACAGCTAGGTGGCACTTGCATACCTCCCAACTGTCCCTCTTTTGACCACTCAACCCCCTGTCCCTCTTTTGTACTGGAAAGTCCCTCTTTTCTCTGCACTGAACAGCCAGAAAAAAAACAGTTTCTAACTTAATTGGCTTTTGGCAGAGAGCTCAGAACAGCTAACAGGTGCAAATAAGATACTTTGTAACAATTTTGACTCTGGTTGGTGCTGGTAGTGGTGAACTACTAGGAGGAGCAGCACACCAGTCCCACTCCCCAACACAGCTAGACTAACAGCACTGGGCTCTTACAGTAGCAAAGTAAAAAAACAAAAAAGAAAATAAAAGCAGTCCTTACAAGGACTATTGGGTTATTACAGCAGTCAGCAGATGAGATCAGAAGCAGGACAGCTGCCCACAGCAGCTACATACAGAGCACTGCAGTAGAAGGTAGATTACTAGTCAGCAAAGCTAACTAACCTAAACTCACTGTCCCTCAAATCCCTGCAGAGTTCTGTCCCTACAATGCAGAGCAGTATGAAGTAGATTACTAGCCAGCAAAGTTACTATCAACTGTCCCTCAAATCACTAAACAGCTCTCTCCCTACACTAGCTCTTCCAAGCACACACAGGCAGAATGAAAAAACGCTGCAGGGCTTCAGTTTATATATGGAAGGGGAGTGGTCCAGGGGGTGTGGGGGTGGTCCAGGAGGGAGAGCTTCCTGATTGGCTGCCATGTATCTGCTGGTCTGGGGGAGAAATGGCAAAAATAAGCGCCAGCTAAGGCGAACCCAAATTGGCGAACGTTGCGCAACGTTCGCGAACATTCGGCGGACGCGAACGGTCGATGTTCGCGCGAACTAGTTCGCGGGCGAACAGTCCGCGACATCCCTAGTAACCTATAAGACGCTTGCATTTAAACAGGTGACCAGTAAATTCTACCTGCTGATTGGTTACTGCCCCTGGGTAAACTGAGTGCCTTTTATTACATAACCCCCATGTGTATATTAATGAGTCTCAAATCCATTTATTCTAAAGCTATAGGCAGGGTGCATTCCATGAGCTTTAACTAAACATGGCACATAACTCACTGCTTATTAGAGCATTATCAGTATATTATCGGTGTAATCAATTACTCGAGTTAATGTAGTGTAATTAATCTCTATTTTCTTCTCTGCTGTTTCTGACAATTGAATATATTTTCATGATGTGGACTTAATGTTATTCCCTGCCTTTTGACTGAACTATATTGAGTGCAGTGAAAATAAATAGTTCTGTATCTTAGATGAAAAAACAATTAGGGGTTATGTAATAAAAGGTGCTACGTTTGCCCAGGAGCAGTACCCCAAAGCAACCAATCATCAGGTAGCTTTTCCTATTCACCTGTTTAGAAGCAAACATCTTATAGGTTGCTATGGGTTACTGCTCCTGGGTTGTGATGGGTGAATTTATTCGGCAGGCGTGAATTTGCGGTGAATTCCCGCGATTCACCGATGGCGAATAAATTTGCAAAACCGCCGTGAAAAATCACCAGCGTGAAAAAAAATGGACGCCGGCGTCCGGTATTTTGGACGCTGGCGCATTTTTGTTAAAACGAGACACTGGCGCTATTTCACAAATTTTTCGCCATTTCGCAGGAAATTCGCACATTTTTCAGCGAAACGCCCCAAATTCGCCTATCACTACTCCTGGGCAAACATAGTGCCTTTTATTACATATGGGGGTTAGAGCTGTAAAAATCATGCATTTCAGCCAAGGTTCCAACAATATAAATAATAGGATGGCAATAACGTGTTTACACCAAATCTCATCTATTTCATAATTCATTGTGCAACCTTTGGACACAAATTCCTATGTCAGTATTAATATGGATGGAAAGTAGCATCCATATATTTGTATTGGAATGGCATCACTTTGGAGCGGCTATGTAATGAGAATCTGAATTAATTATATAATGTATATATACACGAAATTGGGAGTCTATATGTAAACACAGGTAACTGACAGCAGCACAGAGCATGTGCAATGAATCAGCATAAAAGAAGATGGCGAGCAACTGGGGGCATTTTGGGAGGCACAGATCTTCCCTATTAAATGACTGGGGTTTCCTTTGGGCTGGTACAGAACCCCAATACATAATTTGTAATATTGCTACCATACTTCTTTGTTAAAGGGATACTGTCATGGGAAAACATTTTTTTTTCAAAATGCATCAGTTAATAGTGCAGACTTCTGCACTGAAATCCAATTCTCAAAAGAGCAATCCGTTTTTTTTCATATCCAATTTTGAAATCTGACATGGGGCTAGACATGTTGTCAGTTTCCCAGCTACCCCAGTCATGTGACTTGTGCCTGCACTTTAGGATGGAACTACGTCCTGGCAGGCTGTTATTTCTCCTACTCAATGTAACCTGAATGGGACTATTGAGTGTTGTTTTTAGATCTACCAGGGAGCTGTTATCTTGTGTTAAGGAGCTGCTATCTGGTTACCTTCCTATTGTTCTTTTGTTAGACTCCTGGGGGGGGGGTTGATATCACTCCAAATTGCAGTACAGCAGTAAAGAGTGACTAAAGTTTATCAGAGCACATGTCACATGACCGGTGGCAGCTGGAAAACTGACAATATGTCTAGCCCCAGATTTCAAAATTGAATATAAAAAAATCTGTTTGCTCTTTTGAAAAATAGGGAGCTGTTATCTTGTGTTAAGGAGCTGCTATCTGGTTACCTTCCTATTGTTCTTTTGTTAGACTCCTGGGGGGGGGGTGATATCACTCCAAATTGCAGTACAGCAGTAAAGAGTGACTAAAGTTTATCAGAGCACATGTCACATGACCGGTGGCAGCTGGGAAACTGACAATATGTCTAGCCCCAGATTTCAAAATTGAATATAAAAAAATCTGTTTGCTCTTTTGAAAATAGATTTCAGTGTAGAATTCTGCTGGAGTAGCATTATTAACTGATGCATTTTGAAAAAAAAAAACATGTTTTCCCATGACAGTATCCCTTTAAGATTTGCATTTCCTTTAAATTGTTGCATGTATAACCTGTTACTGTCTCTCCATTCTTCCTTAAAAACTAAGGGGAGCACTCTTGCACCTACTGATAAGAGTTAATGATCCCTTCAATAGTCATTTTCTTTATGACAAGATACTTTATATCATAAAGAACCAAATTTCATTGCGCTCATCTTTTCCTCATTCTGTTAATGCTGAAATTCATTGGTCTTAGAAATCCCTTACTGAGTTACATTCTGCCAAAGAGCATGTATAGTTGCATTAAATTACACCATTGTCATTTGTACATTAAAAGTATAAATAATGTCAGTGTGTCTTAAGTACACAGAAAAGAGCCATTTGCAAAGGATAATTCATAATAAATTGCATAATGCCTACTCACGTGATTGGCCATTGCACGGAAATTAAATCTCAGTGGGACTCCCTTTGGATGTGGATCTGTGGACTTAGCTGTTTGTTTCCTAAATCTCCCTTCAGAACCTTTATTTGCTGGCCTGCCAAATCTACCAAGAGAAAGAATTTTAAATATTGAATCACCCATCCGTCTTATATATAAAAAAAAAAAAAAAAAAAAAAAACAGTTTATCCAAGTGATATCAAAACAAAAGAATGTAGGGGTCCTTTACAACCATTAGCACAGTTGTGGTCAGTTATGAAAAAACTCACATTCATTAAAGGTACTTGCCTCCTGTTCCAAATCAATGTAGTTGTCCCTACTGAGACGGGAACCCTGCCGGGTTGCCGTAGAATCCTGCATCAATCGCCATAATTACGCCAAAAGAATAGGGTGCACACGTCAATAGCATGCCAAATGGTGGAAATGACACAATTTTCAATGTAATAGAGTGCAACTGCACAAATTCTAACACATAGGCCACAACTGCATCAGACTCAACCCTCCCTGGTGACTGCAACAGCATTGGAATTTCAAGACCAAAAAGTAGTACTCCACTTACTTTTTCATTTGGCTTGCTTTGGGATTTTGAACAGAAACTGTTAAAGTTGATCCAAATGCTTCTTCTCTTTGCCATCTGTGCAGGAAAGTAAGATATGCATTGATTTCCAGTCCATATGTTACTCTTTATAATGAAAAATCAGGAGTTTCAGTACCTTCTTGCGTATGTTCTTGGAGTTATTTGTTTTGTAAGCTGAAACCAACAAAATATACTATTACTATTGTCATTCAATGGTACAGCCTCTGTCGGTGCAGTTTTGTTTATACTCCTGAAGAAGTAAACATTAAGCTATGTGATCAAAATATCAGTTTATGAAGTACATATAAGTAGTAAATAGGATAGGTTCAGTTTTGTAATGGATTTTGTAAGGGATTTCCATGAAAGCAGAAAACAATTTAGATAAGAATTGTTTTAAACTTACTCCTCTGCTCTGGTTGACTAAATTTGATTGTTGCTGCCTCTTTGCCAAATTGAACTGTGACCGTCTGTTCTGTGTATTAATTCTTCTGTGAAAAATAAAATGCAGTTAGATCCTTAGGATTTTGACTATGTCCCAGAAGACTTGTGCCCTTGTAAATGTTTCAGATTTTCAAACTGACCAACTGGACAGTAATGTGAATATTACCTTCACCAGAAATCATAAGATCCTGGCATACTGTAACAAAATCATTATACAGTACTTTATGCTAATTTATCATGACATGTACTGTATGGGTGGCAATTATTTACTCCCTTTAATATTGTAGGACGTGTGTCATGAACTTGTGAGAAGAGTCACAGAGGCAAAAATTGTTTTCAAATTACAGCAACTATCAGGCCTGCTGATATCTGAAAGGATGTTGCAGATATGTGGCTGCTGTTCTTCCATGTTAAACAAGAAAGTTGATTTCAAATGCAGATTTTAAAACTTTTTAAATTAATTAGCAGGTCTGAAAGGTGCAGGTCCTCTACTGTATGCTATAATTAATGCTGGGAATAAACAAAATAAGCTGCCATTGCTTTTGATGACCAGTACATCTTAAGGTGGCCATAGACTCAAAGATCCGCTCGTTTGGCGACATCGCCAAACGAGCGGATCTTTCCCCGATATGCCACTAACGGCATGGCTATAACGGGGGTAATTCGAACGATCGAATTACGATGCGCCAAGGGGCTCCGACGGGTCGGTCGGTTAAAAATCAAACCTTCCCAATCAATATCGTGACTAGATATCGATCAGGAAGACCTGTCAGAAGCCCCCATTCACGGGCAGATAAGCTGTCAAATCGGTCCAAACGACCGATATCGGCAGCTTTATCTGCCCGTGTATAGCCACCTTTACTTTCATGTTGAGACTTCGGACTAAGCATTTGTTGAATTGTGGGTGTGGAAACTATTTAGGACAGTAAAATGGCTCTAAACACCCTGGTGCATGTGAAGAAAAAGATTATAGCCTGGGCAGAATTACCTGCAATTGCCTTAGAAAGGGTCACCTAAGAATACATTTGCTGTGAAATCATTATAGTCTGTCTCATGTATGTTTCATACATGCAATTATTAAAGGATTGAACCCTCATATTGTATGCTCTTTCAAACCATAGGCTTTGTTGTAGGTAGCTATAGTCAATTCATCACTCTCCAGATACTGCTGAAATGTTGTACACATGCCAACATTCCTCTGAAGTAAATAATACTTCCACCACTGCTATATCAGATATTTAATGTACAGCCCGTCATCAGTTGTTGAATGCTAATACAATGCTAATATTTTTGGCTGAAAATATGAAGAGCTTTAAGTTGGCCATGCATAGAAAGATCCGCTCTTTTAGTGCGGTCACCAAATGAGCAGATATTTCCCCACCTTGCGGCTATCTGATGCAGTCCTCGTCCTGCATGATTTGTAAACCTGCCTAATGAAGATCTACCCAAATTTTGGATATTGGACAGACAGGCCCATTATTTAAGATGCCAATTTGGCCCCTTCAGACAAAGTGGGCTGCTTGTCTGCCTGTGTATATGGCCCTTAAGGCTATACACGGGCAGATTAAAGCTGCCGATATGAGTCCTTTAGAACTATTCTTCAGGTTATCTGCCCGTGTATGGGGGCTTCTGATGGACCTTCACGATCAATATCTGGACACAATATCGAGAAGGTTTAATTTTTTAGCCAATCGACCTGTCGGAGCTCATTGCTCCTCGTTGTAATCCATTTGTTCGGCCCTAAAGCCGAACATTCGGATTAACCCAATATAGCCCTGCCATTGGTGGGCATATCGGGGAAAGATCCGTTCGTTTGGCGATGTCGCCAAATGAGCGGATCTCACAGGGCATGGCCAGTTTAATGCAGTCCTCATCAATTGATCCAGCCCAAGTAAAATATGCAGAATACATGGACAGAGCAGCTTCCAAAATATTCTGGTAGTATACCTGTTTAAGCCTTGAACAGGTGTAGAGGCTGGTCTATAACCTTTCTGGCGTTGCTGACGATTTCCCCGAGTTTGTGGTTGCCTTTGGCTGTTTGGTGTTTCCTGTAAAGACAATTAATTTTAAGATAATAATAATCTACTATTCTTGTCCCTATACAAGGCCTTTAATATTACCATCTCTTGCTGGCTCTTTAGAAGGAGTTGCTTAAATGGGGCAAGGTAAACACCTGAGATGGCATGAACTTGGTATGACAATCTGCACCAGCAGAAAAATATTTAAGCTCTGTCCAATACCCTTTCCTTCTTCCCTTTGTCTTCCTCAGGCTGCAGAAAAAGATGTTGCAGCCTATTCCTTGGACTAAGTGCAGGTAACAGACACGTTTTATTTTACAACAGATAATGCAATGGCAAAAAGCACATGACTAACAGCAGAATGTAACCTTGTTTTAGCTTTTTTTGCTGCACGTCTTTATTAACATCTGGAAAGGAACCCCAGATACTTTTTTGGCCTATACCTGCAAGTTCTGGCAACTGTCAGTATATTGCACAGTGGCATGGTGCCATTGCATCAGTAACAAGTCACTGTAAATTTCCACTTTGAAATGCCAAACCACCTGGTCTGTTAGTATTGCATTGGTAAGCCATAAAACTCAAAGAGAGTAAGGCTGCAGTGATTGAGGAGAAATTACATTTGCATATTGTGTGCAGTTGTAATGGATCCTTGGGCAAAGGTCAAGTGTTTAACCATACTTTGCAACATTTTGCACTTTTAAAAGTTAATTTTTGCTACTCCTTCAATTCAGTTGTGGATACAAGGTTCAGCCATTTAGCGCAAGATTTTTAGAATGGGCATGTTCAATGTATGGACACTCCTAATGGGCAATATGACAATAGTGTACAACTTCCCATGACTGTTGTTAAACACATACAATCAGAGCAAAGTTAATTTGAATACCTGTTTATTTGAATTCTGACGGTTCAGGGGACTCACCCCTTTCAGCAATGCAGCTTTCCTTCTAGTTATAGGACCAACACCATTATTTTGCAAGTTAATTCCTGAATAGCCCTGTTGTTTCAAGTACGGTCTATGTCTAAATCCTGTTGGACAAGAAAATACACATTGTAAGTGTTTTTGCCATTGCTACTACATTTCCATACACTCGTTGCATTTTTAGTCTTGATGCAAAAACCATTTTACACAAATATTACTATGTAGCCATATAAAAATGAGGGGTTTATTAAAAAAATCCAGTTTGGAGCTTCATACTTTTTTTTTTTTTTAGCAAATGATTGATTTTAAAATGCCATTTAATATTGCAGGCTAGACTGTCCCTATCATGTCCCATTACTTTCCCACCACATTCTCCCTCTGCCACCATGTAGAAAAAGTAAATTCTTCACACTACAAATTTGGCAACAAGTGCCAAGAACTAATAAACCATTATATTCCGCTCAATGTAGTCACTTACCTTGCTGATTTGTTTGCACTCCTCTGAAAAATCTCTTTTTAGGGAAAGATTTATTTCTTCTCTGCTGCCCTGATTGGTCTGAGGCAGGCTCATTTTGAAGTTTTAAGATGTCATCTGCATTTTGAAAAATTGGTGCATTTATTTATTTATTATGTAAAATTTGTATATTCCTATAATGAATGACTAACTATCATGATATTAGTATGTGACACTTGGTTGATCACTGCATAAAAAAGTGTATCATTCTTATAAATGTCCATTGAAGCACTAATTTAAATCTAATATTTGCCTTATATAGTGACATAGAACCAAATACTCGAAAAATAAAAAACGTTAGCAAATCTCTCTTGTCGCTCTATAAAGAGCTACACTGACTGCATCTATAAACTGCTAAGGGGCTCATTTACAAATGTGAATTCAAAGTGCAAAATTTGAGTAAGAAAATACATTTTAAAGCCACAAGGCAGCAGTTCCCCAGAATTCCAGTGTAACTGCACATGCTAAATAGAATGCACTACAACTTGTTAGCAATGCAGCACTATGGGTTCAAATTAGAAAGTTATTAGCACACTTCTTGAGATTTGGTGCACAGTTTCTGAGTGGGGATGGAAGCACTTCCAGCTCTCCAATGCACTCAGTAAGGAAATGTATGTTCAGATTCACTCGACACAAGTCAGTCACATCCTTCGATGCAACCAGCTAAGTGAACCATTGAATTACCTTTAGACCCAGACTGGTAGTAGTTCCAAGGTTCCCCAGCATCCTTGCCTATTAAATGCAACTGCAGATGTTTGTCTTAACAAAATATTTATTTTTACCTTTTGTGCATTCTGAGTGAAGATACACGGGCAGCAAAAGAAGGGAGCGCTTCACAGCAGACAACACGCCAGAGGGGGTTTGTGCAGGGGGATGTTTAAGATAAATGTTAAAATTGTTTACTTTGGTGCATCATTATAAGCAGTAAACTACTATATTTCTCTAGTATGGAAAAACAAATATATTTCTTAACAAATAATGTATTTGTTCTTCTTTATCTTGATAGATTTTCCATATGACACATATATGTCTGCTGTAAATAATGGATGTGTAGAGCCATTAATGATAATTTTATGAGGTAGACAGAATTTTAATGCAGCTTCAGAATAGGAATATAAGTGAATGCATAATAAATATCAGCCCTTGTTATTTCATCCATCAACAAGACAGCTGTATACAGAAACAGGCTGCAATTATCTGTGAGAGCTGACTGAAGTCCTCCAAGTGACCATCCAGTGAAAACTGATACAGACCTTTTCTACCAGCAACTGCTTTTGTCCTTGCAGTGTCATCAAGTAGGAATCACAGCTGCCTCTCTTCAGATTCCTTCAATGTGTGTCACTATGTACAGCACTATACTAAGAAATGAACTGACTACAATTAAGAAAACATTGCATATGTTCAAATGCTTGTACCCTTCCAACTGTAAAAATGTCTTTGAATTTGTGGGCATATATATGTTGATTGTTTATTGGTGTTATTATTATAATAATATATTGTATGAGCATTTTTCAGTGCACTATACTTTAAATTATACAGGGAATTATGTATTGTCTGTTGTAAGGACAGAAGTTACAAATGAGTATCTGATATTGAGGTGGTTCCTGAGATCAGTCAGTAAAGCTGTCAAGATGCTGCTATGAAGTACTGAAATTTAATTTAAATTTAAATATATAGTATATAGTAATATATAGTGCTGGTCAAAGGATATTATCACTAAGGAGTTCTGTCACCCATATACTGTATATCTCATGCAACTCTCTGATAATTTTGTATAGCCTTTTAGTTTTTTAAACTATATTATCATTTTAAAATTGTTAAATTTTAATTCACTGATTTTTAACTTTGAATAGAATGTTTTGGAATATATTTTTTGGACTTGATATATGTGCCCTTTGAACTGGGGGCTATATTCCAACAATTCTGGCCCTTTGGACAGGCCTTATAGACTGCAGCGGTTGATCAGGATTATAATTTTAAATTTTAATTTATGACAAAATGTTCATGAATCTGATAACCTCACCTAAGCTAAAGCCCCACAAGTTTAATGTCCTCAGACATCCCATCAGCAACTTCACTGTCATGCTCCACTCCCAGCACCAGTACCCATCCCTCTTGCTTACCCAAAAGTTTTACTGCCCATGGTGCTTCCATTGGACATCTGACATGCCTCACATGCATGACATTGATACTGCTATGTACAGCTCTCATCATATTTACTCCCATGCACAAATTCCAGTCTCTGTTTCCCCCTGCATTGAAACTCCCTTCACCCCAATGTCCACCCAGTTTATGTAACATATCCTTTGCTATTAACAACTTCATCACCTTTCCCGTAATATCATGCCCCATCAGTTTCATTTTCAAGGCTAATCCAGCACCAGAAAGGCACAGAAAGGCCGATTTTTTTAAATTTGGATTTGTGTAATTTTATAGGATTTTTTGTACATCGTATAAACTCACAAATTAAAAAAAATGAGAATGTAACCTTATTTATTCTATTATTATTTATATCTATTATTCAAATCTAAATGTAAAAAAATGTGAATAAAACTTTTTTTAATGGGTTGAGAAGCTATACAAATTGTGGAAAACTCTAATTGAATAAATAGTTTACATTTTGCCTAGGACAGCTCCAATTGACTTTTACATGACCTCACAAGCTTTCACAGGCCACAGCTCACATTACAGTTTTTGGCATTTTCCCACTTAATAAATATAAAAATTTGTGTTTTTTAAACCATTAATCAAAATCCTAAAAAAATACAAACGTTGATAAATAACCCCCCCAAGTCTTGAGTTACCACTTCTATCTGACCCACACTGCAAGCTGCTTTAAATTAATGCCTACCAATGTTGCTGTCTCTATTTATGCAATATCAAGCTTGTATATTGTAAAGTAATAACCCTTGTTTTTTTAACATTTAGGGGCCGATTCACTAAATTCGGGTGAAGGGTTAGAATAAAAAAAACTTCGAATTTCGAAGTTTTTTTTGGGTACTTCGACCATCGAATTGGTTAAATTCGATCGAATTCGATCGAAGTCGAACGAAATCGAACGATTCGAAGTAAAAATCGTTCGACTATTCGACCATTCGATAGTCGAAGTACTTACCCTTTAAAAAAAACTTCGACCCCCTACTTCGGCAGATAAAACCTACCGAAGTCAATGTTAGCCTATGGGGAAGGTCCCCATAGGCTTGCTCAGCTTTTTTTGATCGAAGGATTTTCCTTCGATCGTTTGATTAAAATCCTTCGAATCGTTCGATTCGAAGGATTTAATCGTTCGATCGAACGAAAAATCCTTCGATCGAATGTTTAGCGCTAAATCCTTCGACTTCGATATTCGAAGTCGAAGGATTTCAATTCGAGGGTCGAATTTCGAAGTATTTTTAACTTCGAAATTCGACCCTTAGTGAATCTGCCCCTTACTGTAGGTAACTGTCACTTTTAATAAAAAATGTATTTGCAATACAAGAAATCTCACTGTAACTCAGTTAAGAGTTACAGTTAAGAGTAAGAGTACCATTACTCCTGCCAATTATAATTCCTTAGGCCATTTTTAAAATATGGCTAAAACAGAATACATGCATTAAAATTTGTGTTTTTGCAGTAGTGTATAATCACCTTTTGTTCTGCAGCTGCAGGATTCTGATTAAAGCAACTGCCATCACAGTTACCATGCCCATTTCATGGAAACTAAGATAATGCCCAAAGGGTAAATAGAATGTTATGATGTTCAAAGAAAGAAATGTCTTCATGAAAGGTCTACGAGCTGTCACTCTGTCTGAGAAGGCTAAGATCTGCCACTGAATGCAAGCATGAGTGGTAATGCAAAGTGACACTGAGGACAGTGCTATGGAGGACTTGAATGCTTTCAGGTTAAAGACTACAATGATTATAATTCCACATGAGCAGATATCTATCATTATATATTTAGGGAAACATATACAAAGGTTTGTTTGCTGAACAGTGTTATACGCATCACTATTCTGAGTTCATCATATACATTTATTTAAGAAAAAATATGACTATACTGAACTATATCTATCTATCTATCTATCTATCTATCTATCTATCTATCTATCTATCTATCTATCTATCTATCATCTTTCTCATATAATATATCTTTGAATACAAACCGACTTGAAATATACATTATTATACAGTAGATTGTACCTACTGGCTATCTATCTATCTATCTATCTATCTATCTATCTATCTATCTATCTATCTATCTATCTATCTATCTATCATCTATCTATCTACATCTTTCTTATGTGCTCTATCTTTGAATACAAACCGACTTGAAATATACATACTGTAGATTGTACCTTTGTGCAGTAAGACTGAGAAATTGACAATAGCTGTGCTTGAAAATGCCCAATACCAAATAATTTTATGTCAAAATTATGTCAAAACTCAGCAACACCCATATAACTGAATAATCCATCCTTTCTAGTCCTATGCAAGGTTTTCATTAAGGGAATGTTATATCAGCTACAAACCTGTTACTGCATCAGTTAGTAAATAATTGCCTCTTAGTTTGTGTCACATGGTTACCAGTTATAACTTGCAGTAAAATATTAACTGATTAGTTTATGTGAACTAATCTGATCTAAAAAAGTTTCTGCTGCTTCTGTTTTGAGATAAATAGCAAGTTTGTTGCAACATATCTGTGAATTTTTATCTATAATAACCTGTTGTATGTTGCATACTTGTATTTTTGTAGGCCTGGTAACTGCTAATCACTTTCCTTATAACCTTATAATACACAGGAGTCATCAATATCTCAATATACTGTAATTTATATGCTTATAAATGAAACAACTATGACAAATACTTATGTATACATCATAGTTGTGTTTTATTTGTCTTATGATTTCTGTCTCACAAACAACAATCTTACATTTAAAACTCATTTTGAGTTTTTCAGAGCCCTTAAATACCACAATGAAAAAAAAAGTATAGATTTGTTATTTAGTAAAATAAGAAGATTGGTCAATTGGCAAAAATGACTGTCTTCTCTTGTTGACAAAAAATAACGAGAGGTAAATCACCATTAAGGTCATTTAAACAGTCCCCAATGTGTGTCTAATACCTGAAATTAGTGATGGACAAATAAATTCGGCAGACACAAATTTGCGGTGAATTACCACATTTTGCTGCATGCGAATGAATTCACAAAAGTGCAGCGACAATTCACCGCTGCAAAGTCTGCCTCGTCACAAAAAATGTGGCGCACGCAAAAATAGGTCCACATCAAAATTATTCGGACTCACATTGACTTTAATGCATTTGGACAAAATAGTCGCACGTATAAAAATTGACGCTGTCAAAATTGACTTGTGTCAAAATTATTTTGATGCCCATTGACTTCAATGTGTTTTGCGGATTTCGCACAGATTCGCCCATCACTACCTGCAATCAGTTATTTTGTGACGTCAGTATTATGGCAAGAAAAGATACTGAACTTGCGCAGGATCAAGAGTGTAAGCAGTGGCATTGTTTGCTATTTCAGCCATAAAGTGAGCTCTGAGCTGGGAATTCCCTCCATATTCAAAAGTTAAAAATAGCAAATGAGGGGGGTAGATTTACCATCACTCTAATAACTTGGATTTAATTTTCCAAGTGACAGATGGCAGTAATTACGTGTCCCACCAACTACAACTAAGCTGTTGAGGGATCCTGGGATTTGTAGTTCAGCAACAGCCAGTTTAGCCTTAAAGACAGCACATGTTACAGCAGTCAGACATTTTATCTGTATGTATTTTTAGCATGTGCTGCCCAGTTAAAAAAGAAAACTTGAGCCTCTGTGGTATAGCCTGCTGTATGTTTATTTAGAGTTTTTAAGAATATTATGTCTCTTGTGGCAACATGCTCATTCTTAAATAAAATTTGTTTTTTCAACAAGTTGTAGCAAATTAGCACATTAACTTTTGATTCCCTGTCAGGTAAAGAACCTCTGTACTGCAACAAAAACAATTATCGTTAATGGTACAGCAGGGAGAAGACACTGCTGGCCACCAGCTTTGTGTGTTTTGTCTCAAATGTGCTATTAAAGGGGACCTGTAACCCAGACACAAAAAGCTGTATAATATAAATCCTTTTCAAATTAAACATGAAATCCAATTTCTATTTTTATTAATGCATTCATTTTTTATTAAACTCATTTACAAATCTCAGCTGTCAATAAAATATTGTCTGCCCCTGTGGGGCAGCCAATTACTTTCACTTTCCATTCGGCATTTCCTAGATGCCATTGCTCTCCCCACATTCCCCCAGTTCTCTTAACCATTTGAGGATTAAGGTCTCTGCCGGAGCACGTTATTGGGGTAAAGCTCATAGTTAGAGTAATGGTGCCACTCAGTTTACTATAGGCTTACATAATATATATATATATATATATATATATATATATATATATATATCATACATTTATTGCAATACTGCAACACAGTTTTAAAACTGTGTTGCAGTATTGCAATTGCATTTGAGCCTCCCGTGGAGTCACCATTAGTCAGGACTAGTAAGGGGTAGCTAGATCCTGTAATAGTCTCTCTAAGAGAGCCAGACATATTAAAGGAACAGTAACGTCAAAGAATAAAAGTGTTTTAAAGTAATAAAAATATAATGGAGTGTTGCCCTGCACTGGTAAAACTGCTGTGTTTGCTTAAGAAACACTACTATTGTTTATATAAATAAGCTGCTGTGTAGCAATGGGGGCAGCCATTCAAAGGAGAAACGGCTCTGGTTACACATCAGATAGCAAATAAGCTCTGTCTGTCTAATGGTGTTATCTGTTATCCATTAGTTATCCTGTGCCATATAGCCGTTTTTCAATTTCCACCATTGCTCCCCAGCAGCTTGTTTATATGAACAATAGTAGTGTTTCTGAAGCAAACACATCAGTTTTACCAGTGTAGGGCAACAGTACATGACATTTTCATTACTTTAAACACTTAAAGTTTTTGGTGTTACTGTTCCTTTAAAGGGATACTGTCATGGGAAATTTTTTTTTTCAAAATGAATCAGTTAATAGTGCTGCTCCAGCAGAATTCTGCACTGAAATTCATTTCTCAGATTTTTTTATATTCAATTTTGAAATCTGACATGGGGCTAGACATATTGTCAATTTCCCAGCTGCCCCAAGTCATGTGACTTGTGCTCTGATAAACTTCAGTCACTCTTTACTGCTGTACTGCAAGTTGGAGTGATATCACCCCCTCCCTCCCCCCCCCCCCAGCAGCCAAACAACAGAACAATAGGAAGGTAACCAGATAACAGCTCCTTAACACAAGATAACAGCTGCCTGGTAAATCTAAGAATAGCACTCAACAGTAAAAACCCATGTCCCACTGAGACACATTCAGTTACATTGAGAAGGAAAAACAGCAGCCTGCCAGAAAGCATTTCTCTCCTAAAGTGCAGGCACAAGTCACATGACCAGGGGCAGCTGGGAAATTGACAAAATGTCTAGCCCCATGTCAGATTTCAAAATTAAATTTAAAAAAATCTGTTTTCTCTTTTGAGGATGGATTTCAGTGCAGAATTCTGCTGGAGCAGCACTATTAACTGATTCATTTTGAAAAAAATGTTTTTTCCCATGACAGTATCCCTTTAAGGCTACCTATATTGAGCAGCTTTAGCTCCACTCAGGAATGATAGAAGGGATTAGATCCCAAGAGCATTGTTGCCTAGTCAGGGAACCAGAGACAGGGCAACAGGGACTTAGATAGATCACCCCTGGGTTTCCTTTGAGAAGTGTCCCCAGAGGAAACAGGAGAAACTATGGGTAGACTGATATCTCCCTCTCACCTCTATTGGAGGGAATGCTTTACAAATGGTCTGCATTGTGAGTATGTATTGACTAGTGGCTTGAAAAAAGACCGAGAACGGTCTGAAACGTTGCCAAATGTTTGGGGTCAGAGCCCATGTCATAATAAAGGCATTTTAAGAAAAGAAACTACCGACTGGTGCTGTCAATAACTAATGTGGTATGTATTGACTATTGCACCATGGTTGCCTTGTGTATCATTGTTCTATTCTCGCTTGTGGTTTAGTGTTAATAAATCAGTTCAGTTATTGTTCAAGAATTACTGGCGCCCAATTATTGTGCACTGCATACATTTATAACTATGCAACACCCTGCCTCCACACCATTGTGAGCGCTCAACCCCTGAGGATTAAAGGAAAACTATACCCCCAAAATGAATACTTAAGCAACAGATAGTTTATATCAAATTGAATGACATATTAAAGAATCTTACCAAACTGGAATATATATTTACATAAATATTGCCCTTTTACATCTCTTACCTTGAACCACCATTTCGTGACTCTATCTGTGCTGCCTCAGAGATCACCTGACCAGAAATACTACAACACTAACTGTAACAGGAAGAAGTGAGGAAGCAAAAGGCAGAACTATGTCTGTTAATTGGCTCATGTGACCTTACATGTGGTTTGTATGTGTACACAGTGAATCTTACGATCTCAGGGGGCGGCCCTTATTTTTTAAAATGGCAATTTTCTATTTATGATTACCCAATGGCACATAATACTAAAAAAGTATATTATTATGATAATGGTTCATTTACATAAAGCAGGGTTTTACACATGAGCTGTTTTACTCAGTATCTTTTAATAGAGACCTACATTGTTTGGGAGGTATAGTTTTCCTTTAAGGAGCACATTATTGGGGCAAAGCTCATAGTTAGAATAACGCTGCCACTCAGTTTACTATAGGCTTACATATAATATATATATATTTATATATATATATATATATCATATATTTATTGCAATACTGCAACACAGTTTTAAAAAACATCTAAATCACATCCAGTGACATTCTGTTTACTCTGCAACATGGCTGAATGGTGCTGTGTTTGCACTTGAACAGCTTTTATTCAAGCTATATATAGAATCCCACATTTTTTATCTGCATTGAGCAAGCAGGCAGCTGACACCATAACCCCATTTTGCCAGTAAAGTAATGTACGGTATGAGTGTCGCTACAGTATATGCTACATTTACAGCAGTAAACTATGAATGTGGCAAGATTCTTACCCAAGATAATTTGTATGGCAGCATCTATTGCGTTAATAAAATCAAATGATTGATATACAGACAAACATTTAGCTCATGTCTGCCTGAACATTATCAGATTATATACCAGGGTACTAAAAGATATCCCAGATATGGAAGATCACCATAAACATTCAACATTCAATAGTCAGGCCTCTGTGCTTGATTATGTCCTTTTAAACCCTTTAAGTAACTTGTCTAAAACTTTAATCCTATCCTTAACTCTGAAATGACTACCTTTATATTAATCTGGGAAATAGCTACATGAGTCAGCAGCAGCTGACAGCCTAGTGAATGTTCTGAACATATGCTGCTCTGCTAGACACGCTACTGGTTAATACGCATCCCATTAATACCCTAAACTGCAAAATCAAGTCTGATTTTTTTGTTGTGATTTCTGACAATTTCTTCAGATTACTCAACAAATTTAGGGTTAAAATGGCCTTTTTTCTACTTGTGATTTGTAACACTTAAGGACAAAGATATGAACCCCATATAGGCTCTAGCATTGAAGCCTCAAGGTCCTATTTAACTACACTAAAAAAGCAAATCTAATTCAGGTTGCTGCCATTTGACTGGCAGGTAATTAAGGAATAATACAACTGTTGAGAGCTAATTATTACTGATGAATTCATTGCGTCTCAGATGCAAGTACAGGTATGGGATCCGTTATCCAGAAAGCTCTGAATTATGGAAAAGCTGTTTCCTCATAGAATCCATATTATACAAATAATCCAAGTTTTTAAAAATGATTTCCATTTTATCTGTAATAATAAAACAGTATATTGAACTTGATCCAATTGATCTATTCTGTTAATTTAATGTTACATTTCTTTAGCAGATATATGGTATGAAGATCCAAATTACAGAAAGATCCATTGTACATAAAACTCTAGTTCCCAAGCATTCTGGATAACAGTTCCCATGCAAATATTTGTATTACTCTCTACTTGCATGATCACAAGGTGGCACAGACAACATTTATATCATGCATCAAAACTCACTGCTGTGGTTTGTTTTGCCACCATGAGTTTAATGGATTGTAGGATTATGGATTGAGCACAGTGGCTAAAGTGTTATTATGTTTAGCCTCCTTTCGCTCCAAAATGCCTCAATCCCCAATGGAACTGTACCAAACTGACAGAAAAATTGTGCCTATTTTCAGCTAGAGTTTTAGCAGTCCATCTGCACCAGCTTTGCTATTATATATTAGCTTGTGTGACTAAGCCTTTAGTCAACACAAATTTCAACGGTTTGGTGGCTCATTATTAGTCAGCTCTGAGCTAGATGATTCTCCTCCCTTCCTGGGTGCAATATCGTGCACCCTGTAAGAGAAGAGAACCCTCCAGCCCTAAACTGACAAGTGTGCTGGAATATCCAAATTAATCTCTGTTGCACTGCTGAATGCAGTGGCAAAGAACGTGTTTCTTTATGTAACTGAGGTTATGTAACTAGTTTAGTATAACCCAACAGCATTGTGGAAGCCTATGGCAAAGCCTAGTGTATGCACATACAAAAATTTAGATTGGGAGCCAGAACCAAATTGTTTGTTCACTGATTTTTGCTTGGTAGTTTACAATTGACATGTATAGTAGTGAAAGTATGTCGGAGAACACAAAGCTTTAATTTGCTACAGTTATTTCTTTGACAATTCATATGTTTTTGTTTTTTTCAAAAACACATATTTATTCTAAACCTTTGTTTGCAACGAGGTATTTACTCACACACAGTAAACAGTAATATCTGCATAAATTATATCCATGGTCCAATAAATGACAGTTCAAAAAATGTTACCTACCTAAAGACATGTCAATCTTCTTATTGCCTGCTTGGAGTTCATGGGCTTGCTGATCTTGCTGCTCCTCCATGGCTCTAGTTGTTAGGAACAAAGACTGAGTGGTAGAGAGACAGAAAATGTGAGTTCACTGGAGACTAGAGCTCTGATATGTCTGTTTCTAGCTGGAGAGTCAATGTCTGTCCTGGAATTTAGGCACTTCCAGCCAAGCATGGAGAGAGCCAAATATAGGGACAACAGTCTGACCTACTCACTGAAGGCTAGTGACAGCTTCCCTGGAATCCACAGCCTGCTCATTCCCTTAAATTTACACAGAATAATGGAAAATTTGTTTTAAATAATTGTAACAGATATTAATATTTGAAAACAATTTCAAACATATCCTGACATACTTTAGATGTGTCAAGCTACAGTATTTATAGCTGTCCAAACTGGAAAGTTGCAAAACAAAATATTAACCATAAACAGTGACAAATAAAGATCAGAATTACTAACAACATTTTATTTAAAATTTATTTTAAAATAAACTGCCACTTTACATGCTGTAAAAGTTACCATAAACAGAAAGTCTAAAAGTATTAAAAGATATATATTGTTCTTCATAAATAGCTGTAGCTTAGATTGGAGAATGAGCGATAGACTGATCTTTTATAGGCGGTGTTTGTAAACAAATAAGCTAGGTCTCATTATCTACATTCTCCTGCCATAGACTCCTTTAGCTTTGATCACAATTATAATAAGTATATGACGGAAAGCATCTTTACAGTACTTTGGTTAATCGAGATGGAAAGGATAAAAATGCAGAGCAAATTAGTTTACAATAATATCTGGTGACTTTGAAGCAAAACTTTTTTCAGATTAGAATTGGTCAGCTGTTAACTGTTTTAGCTATGTTAGATTTCACTGCAGCCTCCACCTAGTGGCAGAAATAATTATTTATTATCATTTTTACATGGGAAAAGTAACTCACAGCATTAATAAAATAAATTAATTACAAAATTATAGTACCACTTACATTTACTTTGCAGGATGATTCTCCAATCAAAAGCATCTCTGCATACCTTTTTGAGTAGTAAGGTAGGATGCAGCGTCTCATGTCATAGATCTGACATTTTTAAGGGACACTTGGATTATGCATACACTTAAAATTCTAACATCTGGTGCATCTTGTGACATGCATCTCCATCTACTGCAAATTATTTATGTAATACGCAGGCTATGGCACACGTGACACTTCTTAACCATACAAATTTTACCTAGCAGAAAACCATCATACATTGGTTTCTGTGGCAAGGAAGGAAATGCTTGAGACCTCTGGTGCATACACTTTTCAGCCATAAAATGTTTACTGAAAAGTACCTATTCCTGATACTGGTTTCAGGTAATTCCCATTCAAATGAATGCACCATATGTGCCATCAGCCAACAGAACTAAACCCTAAAAATTAATATGGCTAAAAATGCCATATTTTACATACTGAACTGATTACACCAGCCCAAAGTTTCAGCTTCTCAATAACAGCAATAATCCAGGACTTCAAACTTGGCACAGGGGGTCACCATCTTGGAAAGTGTCTGCAACACTCACATGCTCAGTGGGCTCTGAGCAGCTGTTGAGAAGCTAAGCTTAGGGGTTGTCACAAATTATTAAACAGAAATGAGGCTGGCCTGTAATATAAATTGATGCTACAGGGCTGATTATTAAATTCTGATGCTAGCTGCACTGGTTTCTGAGCTGCTGTATTAATTATCTGTATTAGTTACTAATCAGCCTTATATTGTGACATTTATATTTATATGTGTACTGTATATTTTGAGTGGGTCCCTTAGCTCAGTAAGTGACAACAGCACAGAGCACGTGCAGTGAATCAGCAGAAAAGAAGAAGGGGAGCTACTGGGGCATCATTGGAGGCACAGATCTTCCCTGCTAAAGGGCTGTGGTTGTCTTGGGCTGGTACAGAAGGCCAAAACATAATGTACAACGTATCTGCCCTAATTCTATAGTTAAGCTCTAGATTTCCTTTAAGGACCTTCTAAAGGCTCGTAGTGACAAGCATTGTGTGGGCGAGTACAGCACTACAGGGAAATACAAGCTGCGTTACGTTCTGCTCTCCAGGGCGAAATGCCCATCAGTATGAGTCCTAAATGTTTTTTGACAGCTGATTTAGCAGCCTACTGTAAATAAGCAGCTACAAAAGTGAATGTGAAACGAATAGGCTTGCCATTTCCTCTCCTTCAAACCAGACACATGAAATCCACAACTTTACAATTAATTCTGATGCGTACTTTAAAGGTCAAGTTTATTAAGATTTGAGTTGTGTTTTCCACAAAAATGCAAGTTTTTTTGTCAAAAATCTATTTTTCGGATTAAAAAAACTCACATTTTTCGAGTTTTTTTTATAAGACTTGACGTTTTTGAGAATTTGTATACCCTTGAATCGGAAAATACACCCTCTTAAAGCTGTTGAGGTCATGTAGAAGTCAATAGCAGAGGTCCCTTGGACCATTTGAAGATGTTAATAGCCTTCATGATGTTCGAATTTTTTTTTGTGAGGGTTTTACCTAAAACTCGATCAATTCAAGCAATTTGAGTTTTTTCTCTCTGAAAACTCAATTAATTTGAGTTTTGGGGTTGTTTACCCAACTCGCTAATTTTCATTTTTTTTTCCTTTCCAGTTGTTTCTTAAATTAGAAACCGTTCGAGTTGTGAATTCATTCGAGTTATGAAAAAACTCTGAAATTCAACCTTTGATAAATAACCCCCTTAGTCTGCAGCAAACATATTATGCTAATTGCCAAAAAATTATCAAAACATTAATTCAACAGATGTATACAAGAAATGTGTTTGCCTTTAGTTATCAGGATTTGATATCAGTACATTTTGCTGCCCACATTGAATCGCAGACAATCTGATGTCAATAAGGCCTTGTCACTGCCCAAAAAAACACACAAATGTTACTACACTGCCTCATTGGGGCTAATTTACGAACAAAAACTGGACATATTTGAACCTGGGCAACCAGTCAATTATTATTTTGGTTCAACTTTTAATGATGAAAGTTCAAATTGTAACAATTATTCTGTGACAGACTTAAAGGGATTGTTCACCTTTAAATTACATTTTCGTTTGAGGTAAAGAATGAGACAATTTGCAATTGGTTTTCATTATTTGTAGTTTTTCAGTTATTTAGCTTTTTATTCAACAGCTCTCCAGTTTGCAATTTCAACAATCTGGCTGCTAGGGTCCAGAGACTGGAATATGGATAGGAGAGGACCTGAATATAAAAATGAGCACTAACAATACATTTGTAGCCTTAGAGAGCATTTGTTTTTTAGATGGGGTCAGTAACCCCCATTTGAAAGCTGGAAAGAGTCAGAAGAAAAAGGCAAATAATTAAAAAACTAAATAAATACATATATATATATTGAAGTGTAATGTTTCATTTTTAACCTTGTAAAGCAGCTCTGGGCGGGGGGGGGGGCGTCATTGACTTTTGAACTGCTCTAAATTCATACATAGTTGATACATTTCTTATATTTGTCCCTGCTGAGCAGAATCCCTGAGTTTCATTAAAGGCAGCTATTAGAAATGATACAATAGTTGTTAATATTCCAAAGATACTGTTGGGAAATGTATCAACTAATTGTATCAACTAAGGGGCACATTTTAGGAATTTCGAAGTATTTTTTGTGTACTTTGACCATCGAATAGGCCAAATTCTACTTTGATTCGAATAGAAAATACTCTGAATATTTGACGAAAAATCGAAGTACTGTCTCTTTTTAAAACTTCGACTTCGACACTTCGCCGAATTGCTATGTTAGCCTATGGGGACCTCCTAGAACCTAGAGCCAAAATTTGGCTAAGTTTCAAAAAGTCAAAGTTTTTTTTTTGAAAATCGTTCGATTGATCGATGAATATATATATATATATATATATATATATATATATATATATATATATATATATATATTAAATGATTTTACTTCGACCGAAAACGCCCAAAAAAATTCTATTCAATGGTCAAATTTCGAAGTTTTTTAACTTCGAAATTCGACCCATGATAAATCTGCCCCTAAATGTAGCAAATTGTAACAGTTCAGAAAGCTCCTGTATCACTGAACTGGCAGACTGAGACACTAGAGACAGGAACATTTAACTTTCAATTAAAAATTTGGCAAAACAAATATATATATATATATATATATATAAATTTTTATATATATAAAAATATATATATAAATTATATATATAATTTCAGTGTATTCTCAATTGTCCCTTTAGGCTAATTGATCTTTTCTTTGGCCAGCCATAAATGCTGGAAGAGGAGACACTAATCTACTCTTACCCCTGATGGTCAATGCACCCCAACAGAAAAAGCATCCACCCCATCTCTGCAGAGACAGATGCCTTTCTTGTAAGTGCATACTGATCACATAATGCTATTTTCTCCACTGGCAGAGAAAACACCTGGTGTGACATTAGACTAACAGATGGCCTTGTTTGTATCCCACTTCAAGGCACAGAGGCCCCATGTACAAACACACCACACCTTTACTGAAACAAAAAAAATGTCAGTGGGTGGGTAGAAGGTACCAAAAGTGAATTTGAGGTTGTTCAGAAGCAGCTGACACAGCCCTGGCCCCAGGGTTGGGAAGTCTAAAGACCACAGGAGGCTTTTAATGGTGGCTTGGGGAAGCTAATTCTTCCTAAATCGACACCAATTCCTAAAGATATGACATGTACTCTAGGGCATTATACATGGCATTGGCCCTTATCCGGTCATGTGTTCTTCGCTGTATTTTAAATTAAATAGGTACTGGATCTTGTCATGTTTTTCTGGGAGTTATACATGAAATTGCAACTGCATTTATTCTGCCATGTGTTCTGGCCCACACAATTTTCACTGTACTTATCCTTGAAATGCAGTAGAGTTTTTAGTGGCGCCACAGACACGCTATTTGATGCAGTTATGGAACTTACCCAATGTATTTAACATTGGTGTGTTAAATAGATGGGGTAAGCGCCTCAACTGCATCAAATAGTGTGTGCGTGGCTACATTAAAACCTTGACTGCATTTCAAGGATCTAGCCAGTCAAATGGAAGCCTGTACCACCACTGCAGTCTACCAGAGACGGGCCTAGCCGGCTGGGCACCCTAGGCACCCCATCCAGGCAGCTCGCCCCCCATCCCCGTCTTCCGCACATGCGCTTTAGCAGCGCTTACGTGCGCATTAGTGGCGCTAGTGCCATGTCCGGTCTAGGGGTAGGCAGTAGAGATAGCTGCCCAGCACCCCCCAATCTTTGCGCCCTGAGCAGCTGGCCATTCTGCCTACCTCTAGTTCCGGCCCTGCAGTCTATACAGTTGAATTACAGGTGTATAGTGAATCAACTTTATTCTACTGAATTTGCCGTGTGGACAGTAACATCTAGTTGCACCAGTGTATACATAACCTTGGTACAGTGATATTAGAAAGGAATCCATGTAGGAAATGCAGGCCCAGACTGTGGGTTCTGGCAAATGTCAGAGGGGCTGCTGTTCCTATAGACTCACTATTTGGGCCTTTGTGTACCTAGAATGCCAAGGCCTATTTTGACTCCCAGTTAGGGTTGTCACCTGGCCGGTATTTTACTGGCCTGGCAGTTAAAAATGATGCTTGATGCCAATGTTATTAATAGGGAAAAACAGCAAGAATATAGGAAGGCCGGTATTTTTTTCAAGAAAAGGTTGCAACCCTACAACCAGTACAGACCTGAGGAAATGTATTTACTTAGCATCCCCAAACAAAAAACTGTCATCCTCTCCCTACTCTAAATGGCATTAGTTTAGGAAGCAGTGGCATAGGGAAAGGTAACACAGCAGCAGCATTAGGGATAAGCAAAGGGCAAGCAGATGATGTAAATAGAAACAAACATGTCTGCTGCTGGAATAAAACAGCACAAAGTGAAAGTGGAATGAGTGTGCAGCAGCAGCAGATAAGATCATTGTTTACATGAGAGCACTGGATAAGAATGCATAGGATGTTCCTAACACAAGAACTCCCAGTAACAGTGACAGGCAGCCTTTTGTGTGTTGCCAGAGCGCTGGGAATTGTAGTTGCAAATGTGCTGGGGAGACGCAGGCTGTAACACGCTGCCCAGGGTTGCACAAAGCCCACGCACCGTCATTTGTTACGCTCCCAACAATTGTTTTCTCACTGGCTGTCGGAACTGCGCTGAGGGCGCTTCTGCTGTTATCTCCTTTCTCCTCCTCCTTTCTTATGTCTTAGTACCTGCCCCTCTGCTCTGCGCAAGCGCATTGTACGGAGCACTTGCTAACGGAATCATTATAGCGGGGCTCCCCTTTAGCAGGAATGGCGGCCAGTCTAACGGCGGCTGGGGGCTCCGGTGGTCCCGGAGGAGGAAGCTCAGGAGGAGGTAGCGGTGGGAATTCAACCCAGCAGGGTACCGGCTTGTCTACGCACTCGTTATCCATGCACAGCGGCTTCCCCAATGGACCTCATTGGAGCACAGGGACTATTTATCAGCACACGGCCAGAAGCTTGGACCGGGCCCTGGAAGAGGCGGTCAACATGGGCATCCTCAGCTTGAGTGGCCGAAAGCTTAGGGACTTTCCTGGTACCGGCTACGATCTGACGGACACTACACAAGCAGGTGGGGCCCTGGTTCTCACAAGGAAACCTCCCACCAGTGCTTTCTGCGATAGTCCTTGTGTTTTACCCCCCCCCCTCCCATCCCCATTCTCATGGTATCTTCCGAGTGAGGCATGTGCTACCCTTAGTTCATCATTCATCTTCTGGTGCAGAGACAATGACCCCCATTTTGCTGGTATCTCCCCAATGAGGCATGTGGTACCTCCAGTCCATTGTATCAGATCTGGTGCAAAGAGGACAGCCCCCCTCCACATTTATAGTTCTTTGTACTCACACATGTAGTGTGTTCTCTATTGGATAGTCTCATTAGTGTACTTTGGGTGGCATCCCTCTCTCTCCTCATGATGTGACTGTTATGATACTGTTCCTTTGTTGCAGAGTCATAACCCCATGTTTCATTGTTTCTAGAGCCATGAGTGCTTCCTTACACCCTTAATAGTCTGATAGAGATTAAATGATAACCCAGTGCTTTACTTGTACAGGTGTGTCCAACCTTTGGCCTTTGAACTGAAAATCTGTTACGCCACCTCAGCAATACAACATAACATTCCCATTTCCAGCTCATAGCGAGTTATTGAACCATTGTGTAGTTAGTGATTCTCTACCGTTCCATTCATATAACCCATCTGCCTAGATCAATACTATTACAAATGTGCTCATTCATGAAGAGACCTACTCAACGCTCAGCAGCTGTAGTACAGTATATACTCTCTCTAGGATGACAAAGTGAATAATAGAAATGCCTTTCATTTATAATAAACTCCTGTTTCATCAATGAAATGCATGCTATAATATAACTCATTTCAGTTAATGCAATAATAGGATGTACACAATTTTACTCATTAGAATAGAGAGTTTATTTTGTTTTGTTTTTTTATTAGCTAGAACATATAGGTGTTCCCTCCATTGTTTGATATAATGTTACCTGATGAACAAAACTAATTTTCCATGGAATATTCCCCCCCGTATACTCTTCCTCCCCACTATGATGAATGGCTATAAGGAATTACAGTCATCTGTGTGTCTTGTACATAGACTGATGCCATGTGAAGAGTCAACCAGTTGTGTTTTGATTGTCAGGTGATTTTGACAGATGTCTAGTAGCATTAAGTACGTTTTGTTGGTTAGCTCTTACGTGTTTGATATTTCACTGGATTAATAACATAATTATTATGTTTCCCGGACTGAACCCCATGACATACTCTTTGGTTTGCACTTATCATAAACAATATAAGTGGCTTAAAATGCTGCAATAAGGATATGAGGAAAAGCATTTTGTAAAAGATGCTCCTACAAACGGGACATAAATGTTTGCAAAGGTGTGTCCTACTCAACACGAATGTTAAGTTGAAAATTACTATTGTGCGATCCAAATGGCAACAGTCATTCTGAATTTTAACATACTGTAGGTGTCATGCTTCTAACCATTTCTGGCAACGTTTTCAACTTTAGTTGATGGAATGTTTTTTCCATTGGAGTAATTCATCTAGCACAGCCATGTCCGCTCTCCTGTTTCTGCCACTGTAATTTGCACCTGAAACCTTATTTACTGCTCCATTAAAATGCATAGAATCATTACCCAAAAAGTATCATCCCCTGCAGTGGGACAGCGCCAGGAACCAGGTGTGGTCCAGATGCCTTCTAATCACTTCAGTTCCAGATCTCTTCTAGCAGCAAGTCCCTGAAACTGCCACCTCCCATTTATTCCAGTGCCAAACTCCTGACAGTGCTATTACTGGAGCTTTTTAGGGCTGAACCACACAGTGTGTCTTCTTGAGATCTGCCACTCTGAGAGGAAGCGCATGTGAGGAAACAGATGCGCAAATATAAGGTAAGTAATAAAAATGTCAGACCTTGTGACTGCGTGCATCCGACACGACTGTCGGATGACGCAACGTGCGGCGTTCGCGTCAGTCGTGTCAGATGTACACAGTGACAAGTTCTGACATTTCTATTACCTTATATTGGCTGCATCAATCTACTTGCATGCGCTTCCTCTCAGCGTGGCGAATCTCAAGAACACGCCATTAGTCTGTGTATGGTACCAGGTAATGTGTATGAAGAGCAATATCTGGCTGAAAATTGGCCAGATATCAATTGGCCAGTTTGATTCTCCAGTCGGATGGAGGACCGCAACTGCGTGTTGATGTGATGTGGTCCTCAATATAATGGCCTGCATAGTGGCAACTACCTCAAGGTTGCCAAACGACCATATATTATTATGTATGGCCAGCTTAACTTGTTTTTATGTTATCAAGGCTATAATAAATCCATGCTGATGCAAAAACAATCATATGTAATTTTTTTTTATGTATATATTTATTTTTAGTAGCCTTATTGCTCTACCCTGTAAACAGAAAAATCTAGGTCTTAAAGGGCAAGTAAAAGAAATTAAAAATTGCCCAATAAAAGAAAACATCATTTTAAGCAATTTAAACAAAGGAGCTACCTTGCAACTTTAAGTGCCTTAATAAAGAAAAGCAGGTGCCAAAAGCCAGTATGGGCACTACCACAGTAAATAAAATATTACAATAAAGCAAAAATAAGTAAGAGGGGGAGGATATACTCATAGTTCACCCCAGTCCACAGGTGTAAATCCATGAGAAAAAAAACATAACAATTGTGAGTTCCTCCAAAAATCAAAGTAGTAAAAAAATACAAAATATTTATTAAGACATAGTGGACAGCTGCTAACACATTTCGTGCCTGTTGGGGGCAAGTGCCTTCTCAATATCAGGCTGGTTTGTATCCTGTGTTAAAAAAGCATTAGGTTAGGGTGGGTTCAGGTAGGAAAGTTTCTGACCCGCAGGTTACGGTTTCCTCATCCGCATACAGGCAAGTTAATTTGATTCTGAAAACACTGACCATAGTATGTGTGAATATGATAGGAACCTTAAACTGTAAACCCCACTGGGACAGGAACTCGTGTGACTGATGTATTATCTCTGTGAAAGGCTGCTAAATATGTTGGAACTCTGGGGTCCACATCTGTGAGATGGCCGTATACAGGCCCGGACTGGCAATCGGTGGGTTCTGGCAAATGCCAGAGGGGCTGCTATAAGGTGCCATAGAAAGTCAGTATTTAGTGGGCTGTTTGGGCTTATTTGTGGGCTGATTGGGCCACTGTGTACCTGAAATGGCATGGCCTATTTTAATCCTCAGTCCGGACCTTGTCGTATATCAAGGGCTGGCCAAGCCGACCGGGCACCCTAGGCAACCCGGTCGGCCACCTCATTCCCCCACCTCACTCCTCTTGCGTGTGAATGCTCCGTTATATTGCACAGTGGGGCTGGGGGCCATGGTTAAGAGGGAGAGCAGCAGAGGGAGCAAGCGAACCCGAACTAGGGGTAGGCTGAAGACCCTTCAAAAGGTACCTGCAATACAACTCCCATTATTGAGCCCTAGACAGGTGCATCTTCTGCCTACCCCTTCTTCCAACTGTTTATATCTGGGCAGAATGTTTTTAGGGGTGGCATGCCACACCTGAGAGCTGCATAGCTAGACTGTGCCCAGTAGGGCTTCCTTTAAGTGGTTTGTTACTGTTTTCAAGAAACCTTCTTTCATATTGTTATATTTGTTCCTCTTGCTTGGTTTTACTACCGCAAGAGTAATCATTTTCTTCCATTACACCTAGACATATTAGATTGTAAATAGTACAGCTTATTTTTGCTTATCATGTCAGATGTACTTGGCTAAATTGCTTTTGTTTCATTCCAAACAGCTTTCAGTAAGTTGCTTGTAACAAAAAATCTAATATAATTGTCAATAAAAGTAAGCAGAGAGTTGTTGACCAGAAAAATAATTTTCAGGCTCTATTAGAAATGGTAAACTTAAGAAAGTTGAACTCCTTAGGCCTATGATGGGGCGTTTTGACCACTACTGCTAATGTTACTAAATGAAAAGCACAGGAGGCGCATAAAAATTTAATGTTCAAGTAAGGGGGTTCTGATCACAACAGCTGGATTTTGTCTACCCTGCTGTTAACATTATATAAGAGTAGGGCCCTCTTGACCCTTTGGTTCAGGTAGAAATAATTTAAATTTTTGTCTATTTTTAGCATGGGTTTCTATTGCTTCTCACTGTTTACCTGTTTCTTTCACTGAACATTTTATTGTAATTCTCTTATTGTTAGTGAATGCTTCACTCAGGTTTACCAAATGTGCTATGTTGCTGGCTTTGTAGTCTTGTTTTATGGTCTTTGTGTTCAACTGCTGTAGCACAACGTAATTTATGGTGCTGTGCTCGATTTTAGATGAATTGTTTGTGTGCCTTATATTTCCTGTCTTACTTTGGACTATTGGATATTTCTTTTGTTAGTTGTTAATGTAACATTTGTTTTATTTTGTATATCAGAATTGCTGCTTTTGAGAAGCTTGGCTTCTTCCTCATTTCTTTATTGTTTTTCTAGGAACTGAGAAATGGTTGAAGGAAGCTATTCATTGACACACAATATGATGAATGTTATGTTTGTAAAAATCAAATAAAGCCTACGTGCATTTCCACAATTCATATCATTTATAGTTCTATGAAACCAGTATGTAAAATAAGTTGTAGAAATCATGTATTCTACACTCCTACATTGCCGGCTTTTGTAACCTATCCTTCCATTGTTTTTTACACATAATAACTCTTCATACTCTGTTCTGCTTTTAAGAGATAAAAACTGAAATAATTAATGTTTTGTCACAGCTTGACAACCACGCGGTTACCTGATTCATGGGCTGGGTGTGGTTTGGGGTAATATGGGCGCCGTGTTTACAAGAAATATATTTATATGTGAACAGTGATTGTGCTCTCTAAGTAACTTGTAGCTGTACACAAAAGCTGTACACAAAATTATTGGAATAATAAATGCGCACAAAAATTTAAATTTCCAAATGATTGCTTTAATGCTTTTATGAAAGAAATTGATTCTCATTCCAGTTATAATTTTTTTTTTTTTTTTCATTTAAGTACAAGAATCGTGAGTTTTTTTTAATGATCTTGTCACCAAGTTGGATAAATTATGCCAGGATAGACTCTTATGATTCAGGCACGTTCCTAGGAAATTTGGATTAAAGAATGTATGTCTGTGATGGTAATGATGGGCACAGTTCAAGAACTAGAAGAATCCGCCTGCTATTAAAAGACTATGAAACCTTTATATTTGGTATATCCCTCTGGAATATTTCTAGTTTCTGATTTGTTAGTTGTGTTATTTTTCCAGTGCTGGGTGAAAGCCTTTGTGTTGGGTAACATTGCATCTCTATTCATCAAGCTGCCAGCCATTTATTTTTTTCAGTTCCTAACCTTTGTGTGTACCCCCAGCCCCCCTTCTCTTCTCCTTTAGCAATGCAAGTCATGCTATTCAATGCAATAAAGAAAGCCCGGCACTGCAGAATGATGTTGAACAGGGCCCTGCTGTGTTATGGGTTTCTCTGTGTATCACATGGGCCTCTCTGGAACAGAATAGCCATACACAGAGCAGGTAGAGGTGCAAGACAGCTGTAAACAGCGCAGTGACCTGCACCTGCCTATGGGTTTCTGAGATGATTGAGATCTTGATGCAGTAGATTTTCCAGAATGCTTCTAATGTGCTGGGGAGTGAGTGGGTTGGGCATTGGTGCTATATATGGTGGGCATTGGGACTGTGTATTTTGCATGTCCTTATAGGCTCATCTGTTTGCACATCTTCTTGATCTACAATATTTCCCCCCCCCTAATATCTCAGTGAAGATGCGGTTTCTTAATTCTAAAAGATGTGATTCTGGGCAGTGGATGGTGGCATGGGATAGATTTTGGAAAACACTACAGTTATTCAAGAGTTCAAGTCTCTAGTTCTTCGTAGTTGATGGAAGTGTGGAATTGGGAACAAAAGTAAGAATTGCTGGGGATTTAGAAGAAACAAAGAACAGTGATATTAAAGGTGTTGTTCACCCTTAAATTAGCTTGTACTAGAGAGTGATGTTCTGAAACCATGTGCAATTGTTTTTTGGGTTATTCAGCTTTTTATTCAGCAGACTGGATTAAAAAAAGGACAGGACCTGGAGAGAAACCTTGGTATTAAAAAGTAGCAATAACAATGCATATCCTGACATTTGACAACTGGAAAACGAAGAAGAATAATAACGCAAATCATTCATAAAAAAAAAAAAAAATGAAAGCCAATTGAAAAGTTGCTTTGAACTAGTTTGTTTAAAGGTGAACCACCCCTTTAAGCATTTTTGCAGTGGTCTCTTTTAATGGTATAGCTATTGCAGTAGTAAATGGTTGTTTTTGATAAGCCATTGTGTCTGATGTAGTCACTCAAACTAAACATCTAGCCACTTCCATCTCGGGATCTCCTGACCTGTATAAAAGCATTCCGCCTTCAGCCTGCTGTTTTTAAATAGTAATAGTAATAGTAGTGTGCCTTGTTACACCTTTTTTTCATTGGATATTTTACTCATTTTTTAAGTCCCTTTACCTTGGAAGTTCAATATCAGCAACTGAGGATACTATGGAATAGCCAAGGATTAGCTTGCCCTCTTGGTTGATAGTAGTCAGAAAACTTTGTTCCAAGGCGTAAGGCTTATGGCACATGTGACCCTTTCCAAATCCACCTACATTGGGCATCACAAATCACTGCTAAACTCTTGTCTCCTGTGACTCCCATTCATTTGAGTGTGTAATACCTAAAACCCCCGGCACATATGCTTTTCAACTAAAAAAAAATGCTCAGGTTTAAGTGAATGAGAGATTCTGAATGGTACTGAGCTGCTGCTGGACTTGTCAGAGGGCCCCCTACATGGGCAGACTAACTGCTGAATCAGGGTGCGAATCGGCAGCTGAATCAACCACCTTTAGTCTTTTATCTATAGGCATGCATACATGTTTGTGTCCTTGTGATCCATCTCTATCAGGATAAAGTGAGTGGCTTATATTTACCTTGATCTGTTGTTGAATATTTGACAGTTGCACCAATTTACAAAGAAAACACAATTTTTTGTCCAGTATGTTGTATTTTACAAAATCAGTTTCACTGACTTTGAAGTCATAACTTGATTGCCTGCAGCCATTTACCTTTTATGTGTTCTTGAAAGTCCTTGAATTGTTACTTACTAGTCACAGTTTTCATTTTAGCAATGTTATTGCTGCTTTTTATACATTTTCATTGGATTTCATCTTGTTTTTTTGTAAGTGCTTATTGTTTGCTGTTGTCATGACCTGTATTTAAAAAAGCACCTTATTCTGCCCCCTTTCCTGATTAGTCACATGGTAACATGGGGGTATTAATGCTTGTGTATCGCATTCAGACTAAAGCTGGCCATACACGGGCAGATAAAAGCTGCCGACAGACCGAATCGGCAGCTTATTGGCCTGTGTGTGGGACCCTCCGACGGGCTTCCCAGATCGATATCTGGCTGAAAGTTGGCCAGATGTGGATCGATCCGCATCTGTTCGTTGATGCAGTCCCACGATCCAACCGCCCATTGGCTGCATTATGATCCAATTGTTGGGCCCTAGTTGCCCACGATTGGATCAACCCGATATCGCCCACCTCAATGTGGGCATTTTGGAGAGAGAGTGGTGATTTCACCAAACAAGCGTATCTCTACGTGTATAGCCAATGTAAGACCTGTTTGTGTGGCATGTTTTGTTAATTATACAATTTTTTACTAGTGCCCAGTCAATTGACCTGTATAGATGTGTGTGCTCTCCACTTGTGTTCAAGTTCTTTTTATATCTGCTATTACATTGCATCTGGATCTCCATAAAGAGTACATTTCTTATAAATGTTGTGTATGTATAATGGATGGCCAAACTGAATTCATGTGCAACTGTACTGATCTCGTGAAACAATCCACTGCCCAATTCGGCCACCAAGCTGGTTTATAAGCTCACCGATTGAATCACATACGAGCCTCATGCAGACCAGTTGGGAAAGGACTGCATTTGAGGATTGCTGGATATCTGCTCCTAGATCAGACCGATATCTGAGCATGCTTAGCAATATCAATTGGGAGGTCCAGTAAGAAGAGCGTTTCAAGAGTTTAATTTTAAAAGGGATTTCTGTCCTTAACAATAAATTGTAATAGGCTAACTTCTGCCTTGCATAGTGGCAAGAAAATTAAAATTTTCAATGAAAATAAAGTTCCATCTACTATATTGGTAACGCATGCCCTCCTGTCTCATTAAAAGCATACATTAATGCAATTATATTTCCCTATAGTCCATAAAATGCAATTTAGTCTGCAGCGTGCATTTACTAAGTAAAAATTACACATACACTAGGGGGCACATTTACTATTGGTTGAACTAACCCTCGATATTCGACCATCGAAGTAAAATCCTTCGACTTTGAATATCGAAGTAGAAGGATTTACCGCATTTCGTTCCATCGATCGAACGATTTTCCTTTGATCAGAAATTGCTTAGAAAGCCTATGGGGAAGGTCCCCATAGGCTAACATTGGTGCTCCGTAGGTTTTAGCTGGCGAAGTAGCTAGTCAAAGTTGTTTTTTTTTTTTTTAAAGAGACAGTACTTCGACTGTCGAATAGTCGAACAATTTTTAGTTGGAATCGTTCAATTCGAAGTAGCCAATTTGATGGTCAAAGTAGCCAAAAAAATAATTAGAAGTATTTTTCATTCTAATCCTTCACTCAAGCTAAGTAAATGTGCCCTAGGTGTAGGAGAAATGTATGTTTGTCCAAATTTAAATGAAACTCGGCTTTAGGTTTCATTTAGACCAGGGGTAGGGAACCTGCGGCTCCAGAGCCTCATGCGCTCTTCATCCTGCTTGCTGCGGCTCAGTCTAGCGGCTTTGCCTGTCAAGTCGTATTTAAAGCTCTCGCACCTACTGGTGGCTTCTTGAGTGTGCGACCGCGGTAAGCACACTCAAGAAGCCGCCAGCAGGTGCGAGGGCTGTATAGACGTCCCAGGAGTGGCAAGACTGAGCCACAGCAAGATGATTCATCATGGTCCTTACCGCGGTCACACACTCAAGAAGAGCGAGAGGCGATCAGCATGGAGCTTCAGAAACAGAAGTCACATTAAACAGATGAGAACACTAGCATTTAATAGGGCTATTCAGTGTTTAATTTATTTCAAAGTAGCCCTGCATATACACAATTGCACTTCTGTTTGTTGTATTCTGTTAATAAGGTTAAAAAAGTTTATAAGCTGTGTTATGTTTTGCGGCTCTAGACTATTTTTCTTTAGTGGGAGAGGGGCAAAATGGCTCTTTTGATATAAAGGTTGCTGACCCCTGATTTAGACCAACAACTCTGCCGAATGGGACATACCCCCTCTCCAAAAGCAAAGATACAATGGATTATCCTTCACAATGTTTCGATACATTATTCATACGAATATGATTCTGCTTAAATGGAAACTATTAAGAAAATGAAAACTTAATAAAAGCTTCAGCACACTAAAATAAAATGTTTTCTAAATATAATCAATTAAAAATTCTGTACAGTTTCTGAACTAATCAAGTTTATCTTCACTATTCCTCTCTCAGCATCTGTGTCTCTTCATTCTGTCTTCATGCAGCAGTTGAGTGTCCGATTTACATTGACAGTTAGATCCAATATATCTTAAAGGGACTCCCTTTGCCTAGAAGATGTATTAGAGCTCACTCTATTAAAATCACCAGACATCATGTCTCTCTATATGCAGGATTTGTGCAAAAGGCAGTTATTTTGTTAGATTTTGCTTTGTACTGGAATCAGTTATTTGAGTGAGCTCTAATACATCTGCTAGGAAAGGAAGCCCCTCCCCATAAGATATATTGTATCTAATCTGTCACCCAACTCCTGCATGAAGCTGAGAGAGGGATAGTGAAGATATGCTTGATTATTTCACAAACCATGCTGAAGACTCAATTGATTGTATTTAAAAAAGTATCTTATTTCAGTATGAAGTTTATATTAATTTTTAATTTTTGTGATACTTCCCCTTAACATGCTATTGAACGTTTCATGCAATTGATACATTATGCTTTGACAGTTTCAGAATGAATTACACATTTTTGTTCTGTACTATAAGGATCACAGTAAACCAAGTTCTTGTCTTTCATTGCTTGATAAGTGTACCATGTATTCATAGGAGCAAGAAAACTGTTTGTTATATAACCCCTAATTTTATGAATCATCCAAAATAAAGCTTTCACAAAATTGCTGATTTATGAACAGTGCTTTTCAAATGAATGATTGAAACAGTGACAGATATGCTCTGAGTAAACCAACCATTCTTTGAACTTAAATGTCCTTTATAGTGATTTATTGGTTTATCTTGACTTTCCAAATGACTAAATACAATAATGATTTTCTTTATTTTTTTTCAGATCTCTCCAAAAATAGATTTACTGAAATCCCTTCAGATGTTTACTCTTTTGCACCTTTGGAAACCTTACATTTATACCACAACTGCATCAAATGCATTCCAGAGACCATAACAAATCTTCAGATGCTAACTTACCTAAACATTAGGTGAGATATTCTGTCATTCTGCTTTTGTCATTATTCCTCGCATTCTGTGATTCATTAAAAAAAAAAAATTAGTCTGTATTTTAAGTTCTTTAAATCTTGCCTTCCTTTTGATTTCCCTCCAATTTGTAGTAAAGCAGCTGTATGTACCAGTGTTCATTATAACAGTTGGTTGAGTTGGCTGGGTCATTAAAAATTCAGTGTTTTCCCACAGAGTAATTGCAAGCATCAGCTAGGTAGTGTCTGCTCCAACTTGCAAGTGACATGTCCAGTGTAGGAAGAAATTTGCTCCTGCAGGTTGCTGTACATGTTTTTAGAGTGGGGATAGTATCTTGTCTAGTGATGTAATTGGTACATGGTGCAATATGGCATTAGAGTCCGATTCGTTTATTAATCACATCCATTTTTCATAAATGAGATCATCAGGATTAAAACCATCCACTATAAAGAAAAGTGGTTCGTACATCAGCCTTCAGTTTAGCACTAATAAAAGAAGACTGTAGGACAAAAGGTGCACTGGGATTTGGCAAAAGATCATGCGAAAACACATCTGAGGCCCACACCTAGCCATAGACGTGTAGATATATCCTTAATTCCGACTAACAATTGTGAATTGCATTTTCTCGATCTACAACTAACCATTCGGATTAAATAAAGTAGTAAAAAGAACATCACACAATGTTCTGGCCATCACTTCATAGACTGCAATCATAAGAAGTTACATCCAACAAATAGTAGTGACAGTCACCCATTGATATTGACAGATAAGCAATACATGCAAACTTCTTAACGTCTGATCGCCATGGCACAAAAAATGTAGGGACAATCCACACTCTGTCCGAAAAACATACGATACAAAGATTTGTACGACTTTGTCTTTGCGTCTATGGCCAGCTTTACTCCTTTTAGACTGATCGAATTTGCTGGTAGTTTTGTTGTGAAAAAGGGGGCAGGATTACTGTGAAAGGGCCAAGTAGGTTTTCAGCTAAAGGGATGGAGTTTGGGCAGATTGGGTTAGGGATTGGTTGGATCAGGGGTATGTCCATTATTTACTGTGGTACAGTTTTGCAACCATTCTGCCCTTATAAATTCTAGTCATTGTAAATCATGTTTCTGCCCCTTGTATAGATGTGGCCAGCATACCAGTCCTACAAGGTTCAACCTTGAATTTAGGCAGCTGCACCACTAAAATTTCCTTTGTTTTGAAAAAGGAAATAGGTTATTCTTAGGAAATCAGGTTTGGTGGTTGCCATGGAGTAGATATATGTAAATGTAGTTCACTAACAAAGAAACATTTCTTACGTTGCACAATAGCTCTCTGTTACTAATAGTAATTTTTTTTTTTTTCACTGTAGCCGAAATCTTCTGTCAACCTTGCCAAAATATCTTTTTGACTTGCCATTGAAAGTGTTGGTCGTTAGTAATAATAAATTAGTTTCTATACCAGAAGAAGTTGGAAAGCTGAAAGATTTAATGGAGTTGGTAAGAACCCCTCTTACATGAAAATTACATGAAACTAAAAAATATTTATATTTAAGGAATAATATTTAAGGGATATGGGGCAGATTAATCAAAGTGTGAAATTAGAGCTCATCACAGTAAAAAGCCACTACTCTGTATTCATTTCTATGTTTTTTTTTTTTTTTGTTTCGAATTTATCAAATGGTGAGCTCTAATTTTCCCCATTTGATAAATACAAAGTTAAAAAGCCCATTAAAATTATTAGAAAACAGTGGTATTTTTCTGTGTTGAGTTCTAATTTCACACTTCACACTGATAAATCTGCCCCTTTGTCTTTCATCTTACTAATAGTAATAAAGGCGTAACAATGTTTCACGTGCCCTTTTCTGTGCAGTGCTTTATGATGGTGACAAATTTTGCAGCTGGATTCAAAGAGAGAATGATGGATGTATGTGGTCCTTAAAGGAGCCTGTAGAGAGAAAATTTGGGATGTGGGGTGGTGTGGGTGAAGTGCATCGAAGGTAAGAAGATGCACTTTATATGTGTTGCATTAAATATCGAAAGCCAGGAGACATTTTGTTAGGTGTCTATGAGCAGTTAGATGCAAATGTTTATCTCCCTGACTCCAAATGTACCAAGGGATCGATTTATCAGTGTTTGACTTTTTTGGACTAAAACTCACAAATTCGAGTTTTGACAAATTTAATTTGAAACATATATTAAGCTCAAAAACTCAAACGTAAAAATTTAGTATGTAAAAGCTGACGAGTTCATGTAGACGTCAATGGGAGTCCAATCCAGTTCTATTTTTTTTTGTGTGTTTTTGATAGTTAGTAGGACAATTAAAAATGATTAATAAAGTATGGATTCAAGTTTATCTTGTTTCTATTTGAGTTCAAGTTTTTTTTTAAAAAAAATAAGCACACATTCAACTTTGGTAAGTTTTTTAAAAATTAAAAAATATTTGAAAGTTCATAAATTCATATTTTGATATATAAGCCTCCCCATTTTGAAAGGTGTATTGTCGCAAACAGGTACAAAAGTCAGTAGGAGGTTATAGCAGTCCCAAAGGGATGAATGCATTCTTTCATAAGGTTCTAGACATTACTTAAAAGAGGAAGAGATGGGTTTTGGCAGTGTAAGGCCTGCTTTGCAATTTAAAATTGTCCAGATAGAGGGAGAACTGAACGCTGTCATGTTGAAGGTGAACTCCCATAAGACCCTTCTTTATTGTAAATGGCCCCTTTGAAAAAAACTAGAAATGACCACAGTTTTATCATGGTCCATATGTAGCACCCACAAGTCCACCCACACCACAGTAAAAAGGGAACAAAGACATGAGCACAAAAACAGCAAATAGTTTTGGCCAAAGGATTATTAACCACCACTTCAAGTTAGACTCTAAGCAGGTACCTACACTAATCTAAATTGCACTTAGCTTTAGCATTTGCATTTCTAATGTGCAAAATAAAAATCATTTTTTCAAAAACGAACCGTTGGTGGTCCGTGTCCCCTACACAAGTAAAGAAAAATTTGTGGTCAGGGCCCTCCTTTAAAAAAAAAAAAGTGGCTAGGGCCTCACATGATAAAAAAAAAAAAACATTGATGGCCAGGACCCCCCCATAAAAGTAATATTGGTGGTAAGTGCCTCCATAAAAATGTATATTGGTTGCCAGGGCCCTCTCATGCGTTCACATAAAATATAAAATTGTGGCCAGGCCATCCCCAGAAGTTAAAAAAATAAAATGGTGGCCAGGGTCCCTTGTCCATACAAAAACAGGAACCAAAAGATGGCCAGGGAGTACATTTTTGACTAGGAATACCTGCTATTACATATATCAGTACATTCTGAACTAATTATACTGACATACAAGCTTGGCTGTGATTCCTCTTTCCATAAATGTCATGAATAGCAAAACTTATACAAAGACATATCGCCTCATTTGTATATTACTGACTTTTTCCATCCTTTTATTACTTTGTTTCCTAAATGCCATACTGACAATTTGTCTTGCATAAAAATAAAGAATATACAAAAAAAAAGAATGATCAATGAAGAGTTTACAAACTGATTTGTTAGCTGCACAGTAGGGTTATGTGATCGATTGACAACTCTTTCACTTAAGGGTGCGTCGGCTATGCTGCACTTACTTCATTAGCCCCTGCTGTCTGACCTGCTGAGTTTGGAAGGGAGGACGAGAGCACAGGTGGCTGCATCTTCTGTACAGTAGCTGCATTCTCTTCCCTTATTGGGCAGAGAAGTCTAAATCCCGGTTAAGCTGCACAGTGATTGGAAAGATGAGGGTTGAACCTACCCTTCCCGCTCATCCAATCGTCATGCGGCTTTTTACGGGACTTAAGATATCTGTGACGAATAAGGGAAGATAATGATGCTATTGTAAAGAAGATGCAGCCACCTGTGCTCTCGCCCTCCCTTCCAAATTTGGCAGGTCAAAGATGACAGGAAGGGGGGCCTGGCTACGGAAGTACATCATGGCCGGGCCCCCCCTTAAGAAATAAAATCCTCCGGGCCCGGGACAATGCTCCCCCCTGTCCCACCCTGATGGTGCCCTGTGAGTATGCATTAACTTCCTGGATGGAAACATCATTTTGCCTCTTTATAGGTCTATGTTAAGACCTCATCTGGAGTATGCAATGCAGTTTTGGGCTCAGTGTATTAATGAGCTGGAGAGAGTGCACTGGGTTTCATTTGGAGGGGTTGAACTAGATGGACTTTGGTATTTTTTCAAACCAACTTAACTACATAACTATAGCCAAAGGCTTGCTCTTGTAATCTTCCCTTGTTGTCTTATTAACACGTGTCTATAAAGCCACAACATAATCCACAGCACTATACAACAAAGGGTTTGGTGTTCTCTTTCTTTATCATAATTAGAGTATGATACTTTAATTTAAAAAAATCTTTTTTCATCTTCTATTGTTTTCTGTCCCTTGATCCTTGAACATGTATTATTGTTGGAATGGAAAATACTTAAGGGTCTTTCTTTAAAAGAAAACACACACCCCGTGTCTTGCAGGAAAGGAAGGAGCTGATTTATGAATATTCGGCCTCCAGGTTCCGGTAAAACCAAGTCATAAAATATGAGTGGGTTCTTTTACTTTGGCCTTGTTTCTACCATCAGTTTATAAATTTGTGCAGAAAAAGTGTCTAACCTAAAACATTGCAAGTGATTCAGGAGAAAAAATCCCACACAATGAAAAAATGGCAGTAACTGAAGCGATTTAAATAACTCTCATTTCTAACTTTATTATACCTTAGCCCGAAGATTGAATGACAATAAATCAGCCCCTTTGTGGCAGCTACAAAAGATCTGACATTGGCTTGGTTTGGAAAGCCTTGCTGTTAACGGGAGTAGCTTTATTTGTGCTTAAGTTTATAGCTGCGAAACTCAATACATGTACAAAGATTAATTTGTCTGTGATAACTTTTAAATTAGTTAAAATATGGTAGTTTTCATCGGAATAGTTTTACAATGTATCAAATTTTTGTGGAAAATAAAGTTTACTACCAGTTTTGATATTATTTATTTTTTTTTTTTTTAGGATGTCAGCTGTAATGAACTGCAAGTTCTCCCTACGCAAGTAGGGAAACTACATTCACTAAGAGAACTTAATTTAAGAAGAAATAATCTACAGGTATTGCCAGATGGTAAGTTTTTGGACCTTGGACAGATTTGTAATTTATAAGCCCATGAGCACCATTACTTATTAGTTGTCTTAAAAAAAGCGCAAAATGCACCTGGATATCTTTTTGGAATGAATATTTCTAACTGTAGTATTCATGTCTCTTAGTAGTAAGTAGTAGAATTATGGGGCTATGTAAAAAAAGGTGCAGTTTGCTAATGGTCTCGATAGCATTCAACGAAAGCAGATGATCCACTGAGTGTGCCCTTGGCCTTACTATGCAGGTCAAAAGTACATTCTATTTTAATTACTTTAAAACACTTTCATTTGATGGTGTTAATGTTTCTTTTAATCCCTATTATTTTGATTACACTGTTCAATCTTGGAATGCGATATTGCACCAAATGATCACAATAACCACTGTTTTTTCCACTCTTAGAGCTTACATTCTTACCATTAGTAAAGTTGGATTTTTCATGTAATAAAATTACGGAAATCCCAGTAAGTTACAGAAAGCTCCGTCACCTAGAACTGATTATTTTGGACAATAATCCTATGCAGATACCTCCTGCCCAGGTATTTTAACTATTTTTATCATAACTTTTCACTTATGTCTAATAAAATGTTATTTTTAACATAGTCCTACATGGAACTGCTTGTGCAGATGCAGGAAATGCTATGAGTTTAGTGCATGCACATATACATTTTTGGAGTATGCACAATTTACTCAACAAGTCGGTCTGTTTGTGGAAATATAATTTAGAGCCTTAAATAACCTGTGAAATTTATAGCTAATAATGTACCCCCTATGGTAATAAGATAACTCTAAGGTGACTTCTGTTATCCTCATATTTTACAACAGGGGGTACATTGTTTATTAAAAAGCACAAGATTCATGGCTTCTATATTATACACGTAACGCATATTTATATTTGTCCTAGATGACAAGCTTCAGTGAGTCATGTTAGAAAAGTGAGTTCTCTAAGCATCATATATAAGTATATAATATATAATATATATTAATTTCCATATCCTTAAAAAAGGCTGGGAAATGTTGTCATCCATTGTAATTGGTGCTTAGTAGTAATTTGTGTCACATGACTCACTGAAACTTGTGTCTGATAGAAAATAATTTCCCCCCTGTTCTAAAATATAAGGATATTATGTCACCCTAGAATTCTGTGACGTGTGGGAAAGTACTTAAGGGGTTCATTATTCCCTATAGTGCTGTGTGCGCGCCATACTCTGCCTGTTCAATGTTCCCTGCATGTGCCATACTCTGCCTGCCCTACGCTCCCATCTGTGTCATACTTTGCCTGCCCTATGCTCCCTGTCTCTGCCCTACTCTGCCAGTGTGTGCCATACTCTGCCTGTTTTTGTTAACATTTGGAAATTGTTGGTAGAGTCCCTGTAGGTGCCCCTTTAATCATTTGCTGGGGTTGGGGAGGCACTGTGTTATCCACAGGGGAAGAGGGGTCATATGAATTTGAGGGTATGTTTTAATATGACTTACATTTTTCACATATGAATGATTTCTTGTAACATGGGTGTGGTTTAAAGTGGGTGAAAATGCTGTAAGTTTTATCTTTATAAACGGTGCATAGTGATGTTATAAAGAGAGCTTAGCAATTTCATTTCTGTCACATGATTCACTGAAACTTGTGTATTAAAAAAAAAAAAAAAAAGTAACCCCTGTTGCAAAATATGAGAATATTAAAAGTCACTGCAGAGTTCATCCGGCCTCGTGTTTTTATATGGTTGTACTACTGCTCGGTATCCTTATATTTTACAAGAGGGGGTTCTTTACTCACAATATAAATAGTGCTTAGTGATGTCATTAGTTATTTGTATTAACTGATGACATTTCTGTCAACTTGAATAAAGTACCCTCTGTTGTAAAATATGAGGATATTTGATATCACCTCAAAGTTGCATGACCTGTATAAAAGTCTTTCGTGCTTTTATATGGTCATGGAACTCCTCAGTGACTTATAAAATATTTATTACAACAGGGGATACTTTATTGACTATATAGATGTTTTTTTTATATATAATGGCAATAGTGGTCCTCTTTGACATCTCACAATCTTATACATTACAATAGGGGTAACATTACTATTTTGTATAATACGTAAAAACCCTTCATAAATCTTTAAAATGTATCCTTGTAAGCGTGTGTCACATTTCACACTTAAATGTGCAAACTTAATTATTGCATCTCAGAGTCCAGGTAGCTTGAGTCATCCTACCTTTTATATGAACAGTAGTAACTTTTTATTTAACCTTTTTATTATTGTAGGTGTAAATTGCACACACATGATTAAAAGGTGATGAGTAGATAAGCACTTTATCATGTTGAAACTGGTGTTATGCGTTTTGGAAACTGAGTAAATGTTTTGTATACTTTCAGAATAAATAATGTTCTTCTGTAAAGTGTTACATTTGCAATTTTGGAAATTCACCTATTTCATTCCCATCCTATTCTCTGCAGATTTGCCTAAAGGGTAAAGTGCATATTTTTAAATATCTCAACATCCAAGCTTGTTGCAGAACAGAAAAGAAGCCAGACTCTCTTGACTTGCCTTCTTTAGCAAAAAGAATTCCTTGTCAACCTCTAACTGACAGGTACTTTGCTTTTAACCATTTACATTGCTTAGAATCTCTGTCTACTTTCAAAATAACCAGACTTTTTCTTCTTCTTACCCTGTCCGAAAAGTAAATTGTCTTGGTGTAGCCCCTCTTGGATTTTACTTAGTATTTCTGCCACCTCTTCTGAGGACTACTGTGTTTCACATCCAAACCCTCACTGCCAGTTTCCATTTAAACACTGTTCAGCTAGACTTCTCTTCCATGTCTTAATTTTCATAATAACTGTATTCACATTGTACTGCAACTCTTCCATATCACCATTTCCACATGCAGGATTCATAAACAATTGTGGAACACACCACCCGTATTCATTAATTATTTGTGTAATAAGCACGATTGTTACAGTGAACATTTTTGTTGCATTGTTTGACTTTTTGTTCCTTTACAGTATGGAAGATTTCTATCCAAATAAAAATCATGGCCCAGATTCTGGGATTGGCAGTGATAATGGAGATAAGCGTCTGTCAGCCACTGAAGTAAGATATTTTTTGGTGAACTGCAAGAACCCATTGCAATGCACCTGTACTGTTCACATCTGATTCTCATACAACAAAACAGAAAGTTTTGTTACATACATTTTTTATAGCCATAAAAACCAAATTTTTTTGCTTTGGAATGAAGCAATAGCATAAGTATCACTTTAAAGAGAGATACACTGAATGAAAGATTGAGCGTGGGATATGGCTGAATCCCAGCGTTTTTGTATGGATCCTATGCCGATGAGTCTGTACTATCTAAAGGGGCACTGATTCATTAGCATAAATAACACTTTAAATAGAGAGATGTTGAATTCAATGTTTTGTTTGGGATTTGGCCAAATCCCTGCATTTTTGTCCATATTTGGATGCATATGTAATATCATTTAAATCTATGGACAGCACAAGGTAAGATATTTTAGTTTGTAGATGCTGATAGCAAGTGAAGTCCTGTTTAAAAGTCTTTCAGAAGCTGGCCAAGGAAAAGCACCAAAAATATTCATGTTGTGCCCATGAACCTTAAATCCTCAGTAGTTCCTAAATTTTTTCTGCATGCCATATGCCCACTTTAACAGTTCTGGTGTGATTACATGGATAGAACACAGGGCAGCATCTTCAACTGCTGCTGCAAAATAAAACATAGCTTCAAACCATTAAAAATTAGGATATTGATTAAATTGTTGATGTGTGTGGTTTTAAAATGAAATGGTATGAAATGATTTTGAATTGTACAAATCTTAATGGTGTTTGTTTTCTTTGAAGCCATCAGATGATGATACAATCAGCCTTCATTCTCAGGTGTCAGAATCAACACGCGATCAGATACCAAAAAATGACAATCAAATAGTTGGGAGTAAACCTGACTCCAATAAAAGTAAGAGTTGGAAATGTGTTTTACTATTTTATATATGTTTATCGATTTGAAAAGTCTATGCTTTTAAATATATATTTACCGGTTACATGGTTGAGCTGTAGAATATATATATATGCTCCCATCAGGCCAAAAACTTTTATTCAGTAACTCTCTCTTTTTAGGTTTCTTATTTTTGAGTTTGAACCAATTCATTTATCTTTGGTCTGTGATGTGTATGAATGATAATGAAAAAGAAACCAAAACACTTACTAATCTTGCTCTCACATTCTCATTAGCTATATCCAATTTTAGATGCTGTTTTCTTTACAAAGAAAAGCACCTTAAGATGTGTTTATAGCTTTTACTTTATTTATTAACTACTCTGTATTACGTACTACAGTTCAGACTTTGGTTACTGTCATGAGACATAGAAACAGCTTTTCAACAAATTCATAGTTTTTTTTTTTTTTGGCTGTATCTGTACTTGTAAGACGAAATTGACAAAATTGCGCATCTGCCTCTCTGTCCTCTTTGTATTTTATTAAGTGGCAACATAACTTCTGTATGGCAAGAAGCAATGCATTTCTAGTATATGGTAATTGTTAAAATTACATATTCCTAGGTCTTGAACATGATATTTACGATTATTATCCAAGTGCAGAAGAAGCTATTCTATCCGACCAGGGTGATGTACAACTTAGCAACCCATTTGTAACATATATTAAGGTAACTGATTCTACTACAGACACGCATCCAAGCACACTATTTCAGCACAGACTTTTGTTGACATTTTAAGGCTTGTATTTTTCTTTTATCTTAAGGAACGGGGAAAACTTTGTGAAATTGAGAAGGTAGAAGAAAACGACAAATGGGAAGAAGATAGTAGGTAGGTTGTTTTTGGTTTCTCTTTGAACTTTTGATGACATTTTGAACTCAGAATGTGTTTGGTTGCTTTAACCAGCCTAGCAACTGTCCAAATCTTGACTAATTTAATGGAGCTGATACAATTTTCTTTACATTATAAAGGCTTGAGAAGGACCAGCTTCTGGTCGAAGAAGAAGAAGAAGATGAAATAAAGGAAGTGACAGACTTAAGAAAAATAGCAGCACAGTTACTACAGCAAGAAAAGCACAACAGGTAATTGCGAATTCTGGATTGAACGTTTATACTATACATAATTTGAAAAGAAAATCTAACCAAAATAACTTGTTGGTAATAATAGCAACAATAGCATCTTAATAAGAGAGAGGTATTTATTGCTGCCTGTGTGGCAAACTTTTCCCCATCTATTTGCTTTGGTGTAAACCACTGTAGGTCACTCTGTTTTAGAAGAAAAAATATTCTACTCTAACTTTGGGTGGTCATAGCTATCATAAGGGTGGCATGTGCAATTCCTCTTACTTATTTCCCAATGCCTTCCACACTGGTGAGTAGACAGCATGACCACCTACCCTTCTCCCTATGAGAGGATCTAAACTTTATTTGTTGTTGTATGTTTCATTTCAATTAAAGCAAATCATTTAACCATATTTTAGCGCATGTCTATGCTAGTCACCAGGAAAGCTGAATGTGTTAAAGGGGTTGTTCACCTTCAAACAACTAGTTGTTTTCAGATAATCACCAGAAATAACAAATAAAAAAAAAGTCTTTGGAAGGTGAACAACCCGTTTAAATCAACAAACTATGACAAATCTGTGGGATAGTCAGTAATTTTTAGATCAACATAACACATCTGGCTGTACACCCAAAAACCTGGTCACTACTTTTTGGTGTGTAAAAGTAGGAAAGACGAAATGCCATGTGCTTGATGGATGTGATACAATCTGAGGGAATCATTAGATATGTGACTGTAAATTGTGCATATTAATGAAAACAGCAGCAACATTCTTTGGTCAGGGACCTTGTCCCAAGGTGAATGTCCGGAGGCAAATATTACTCCCCTTCTTCCCCACTCTCCTCATGCAAAGTGATATCGTTATGAAATTCTGATGACCCTATTTGTGAACCCTTCAATTTATTCTTTTTGCTTGTGGTAGCTTTTCCATTGTATTTTAGAGAGAACAGGGCTTCCACACTGTTTGCTTGCAGATTAGTAAATCTTATAAGTATTGATAAGCCTTTTCTGATTTTAAAATGTGACATTCATATCTGCTCCCATAGCAGTTCTGCCTATTGGGGATCTATTATTTTTGGCTTCTTATAGTTGATTGAGTTTTGGGCAGATAAAATGTATTATTTTCTTTGTGTAACCCACTAAATTGATTCTTGGGATTTTCCCTCTGTTGTTACATCTTATTTATTTTAATACACACACACACACACACACACACAAAATCACTGTATCATTTGGGCAGTTAGGGACATGGACAAAAGCTGATTTATTTACATAGAGTTCCTTTAATCTCCTTATGGTCAGAGTGCTTCCATCATTACTCATAGTATTAAGTGACATTTGTTGACGACTATTTACCCTCTTGCATTAGTTTCAATAACCTTGAGTCAGTGAATTCAAGCAGAACATTGGTCTAGAAAGCCAAAGTCTTTTTCAGCAGATAATAATGTTAATAATGATAACAACAATAATAATAGTAACGATCATAGTGGTAATTTTGATAATAATTTAAAGAAATCCTGTGAAAGGGGGCACCTTAGATATATGAAATATACACCTTTGCTTTATGTCCGTTTAAGCCGGTTTAAAATTATACAATCACAGTTTTAAGATATTTACAATACCGACTTTGTGTTTACATACATTATGTTAAAGGGCACTTCTGTTCTTCCCTTAGCCAGGAGATAACATTTAGAACTGTTTCATGATATGTTTTTAAAGCACTATATTCTTAAACTGCACATTCTCTTTTACATAGTACCAATATGTTTATCTTTTTCTGGGTATCCTTTCATTTAAAATCTTTCTCTTCTCTTTCTTTCCTCCTTGCAAAACTAACACCACCTGTCCTTTTCCATCTGTATCTTCCACTTATTACTTCGCTCTTTGGGTTTGGCTTGTCTGTTTGAAATATGACTGCAGACGGAGGCCATTAAGTTATAGAACTTCATTCAGTGAAAAGCTCTTCCAGAGGACAAGAGCAGCAGGACGGGCGTCAAGGTATATAGCCTGTTTGATATAGTACTTAGTGTAACTTTTAGAACACTAACAAAGGCCTGAGGGATTCTTACATATGCTTGCTACCTCTTAATGTAGCTAGTGTAATTTTGCTCGATAAAGCCCCACTTTTTGTTTTTGGCCAGCAACCAGGTAGGGGAAGGAAACCTTTCCCACTGCACATAGGAAAACAATAAGGAGAATCCTAAATACAAGCACAATGTGTTCTTATTATTTATTTTCTTGGGTAGTATACTGCATATTGCCTTCAGGGAGATGATTTTTTTATATATATATTAATAACCATTGTTTTCTGTTACTTTAGTTTTATTGATGTGCCATTTCAGGTGTTGTTTGGGATGTGATGTACAGGGAAATATGTCTTTGATTCCTTTCTGTAGTTTGTGTGTAAAGTACTAGATATTATGCTTTTCTTGTATTAATAACCATATTTTCCTGGTGCAAGGATTTCTGAAATGCAGAGTTAGTTTACTGTGGATTTTAGCAATTTAAGTTAATAACATGGTTTACCAAACTGGCTGATTTTTTTGTATAACCGAAAAAATCAAGATATTTGGGACAAATGTGTGTATGCAGTTTTGTACAGTAGTTCGAAATACTGGGTTATACAGAGATTCAATGACATTGGCAAGGGTTAAGGTAACTATTCTGCTAGTGACTCTCTAAAAGGAAAAACCATTCATGTGCTATTTAGCAACGCACCGTGAGTGCTGGTAAATAGAGGTATGAGATCCACTATCCAGAAAACTTTGGAGGTGTTACTACTAAAATATTTTCAAAATTAAATACTCAGTAGGATTGTTTTGCCATTACATTGAATTTATTATAGTTTAGTTAAAGGGATCCTGTCATCAGAAAACATGTTTTTTTAAAAATGCATCAGTTAATGGTGCTACTCCAGCAGAATTGTGCACTGAAATCCATTTCTCAAAAGAGCAAACAGATTTTTTTATATTCAATTTTGAAATCTGACATGGGGCTAGACATTTTGTCAATTTCCCAGCTGCCCCATGTCATGTGACTTGTGCCTGCACTTTAGGAGAGAAATGCTTTCTGGCAGGCTGCTGTTTTTCCTTCTCAATGTAACTGAATATGTCTCAGTGAGACATGGGTTTTTACTATTGAGTGTTGTTCTTAGATCTACCAGGCAGCTTTTCTCTTGTGTTAGGGAGCTGCTATCTGGTTACCTTCCCATTGTTCTTTTGTTTGGCTGCTGGGGGGGAAAGGGAGGGGATGATATCACTCCAACTTGCAGTAAAAAGTAATTGAAGTTTATCAGAGTACAAGTCACATGACTTGGGGCAGCTGGGAAATTGACAAAATGTCTAGCCCCATGTCAGATTTAAAAATTGAATATAAAAAAATCTGTTTGCTCTTTTGAGAAATGGATTTCAGTGCAGAATTCTGCTGGAGCAGCACTATTAACTGATCCATTTAGAAAAAAATGTTTTTTCCCATGACAGTATCCCTTTACCATCAAAAAATTGAAATAAAATGGATTGCTTGTATTGAGGAAATTGTGTTCTCATATAAATGAAACTAAAATTTTATGTATAGGAGCCATCCAATTTCAGTAGTTCTGAACTTGATTCCTACTTCATAATCGTAATTGTCCTTACCCCTTAGCTGTTAAAAACAAATAAATATCCATTTGATTTAAGTTACTGTTGTCCTGTTCCTGATTTCAGTTAGTAATATAGCTAAAACATAAAAAGCTTCTTATTGCTTACTGACTGGTATGAAGTTGCATTTATATAATTGCTATTAGTTGACACATGAGCAGTGGCTAGCTCCTTGCAGCTTTCCAGCTTATTTTAGGTAATTCTTGTGGTGTGCAGTTTATACTGCCATCAGTTTTTCGTCCTAAATAAAACAAGGTCCTGGTAACTATCACTGTATAAAGAAACCGATCATAGACCAGGCAGGTCATAGGCAGGACATGTATGCTAGTTTTGTCCATTAAATTAAAGGGGTAGTTCACCTTTAAGTTAACTTAGTATGTTATAGAATGGCAAATTCTAAGCAACTTTACAATTGGTCTTCATTATTTATTTTTTTTATAGTTTTTGAATTATTAATCTTTCCAGCTTTCAAATGGGGGTCACTGACCTCAACTAAAAACAAATGCTCTGTAAAGCTACAAATTTATTGTTATTGTTACTTTTTATTACTCCTCTTTCTGTTCAGGCCCACTCCTATTCATATTCCATTTTCTTATTTAAATCAATGAACAGTTACTAGGGTAATTAAGATCCTAACAACCAGATTGCTGAAACTGCAAACGGGACAGCTGCTGAATAGAAAGATAAATAACTCCAAAACCACAAAAAATAAAAACCAATTGCAAATTGTCTTAGAATATCACTCTCTACATCATACCAACAGTAAACGCAACTGGACAGCAGTGGATCCCTCTGGGATGTTAATGTGAATAAATGTCACAGTAATAGGTACATTTGCAAGATTCCACTTCAAAGTATGGTTTATATGCATAGAAATTATACTACATCCCAAAGCATATGCGACAGAGCTCTGCTAGATTTCTGCTAATGCATGCTATTTATATTTATGTCTAGGTTTCTTAACCACACTACTTCTGCAAATACACGAGACAGAACAAAGCAAGGCAATGGATCGGAAAAATGGTATGCTTTTTCTATTTTTTTTTATTTTTGCATTTAACATAGATCCTATTTTCTTTTTTTTTTATAACACCCTGTTGGTTTAATTGAATCAGAAAATAACACTGCTTGCATTTTGTGTAAAAAAAAAAAAAAAAAACAAAACAAAAAACAACTAGCAGTAAGTTCATTTGACAAAGCTCTACTAAAAAAAAATCCTTCATCTTTGTAGCCTTACAGAGAAGTAGTTTTTGGTCTTCTAGAGGTCAGTCATTTCCGTCTGACGGCTGGAACAAGAAAGAAGGGGAAGGAAAATAATTTTCAAGTTGCTAAGAATGACATACTTTAATACTCTAAACGTTAACTTAAAAGCAAATAAACATTTTAGTGGATTGTCATCAGCCCCATATTACATCCTTATGGCACCATTTTTATGATATTCAAAACTACACTAGAATAAACCCTTCTAATAAGGCTAGGTATAGTGTACAGTGCATTCCTTACATTTTTATTTTGCTGCCAAAGCCAAAGCTTGCAAAGCCATAACTTGGGCATATAAGGCAAAGTATATCACTTTGTTGCTACAAGGAGTTGCTTAGCACAGCTAATATTGTTAACAAGTCCCTGCTGACCGCAATTTAATATCCACACCACTGATTTTTGCACTTTGTTCTACCACACCACACACTTGCATCGCAACCCATTGGGTTGCACCTACAATGTACCCAAAATAAGAGAGTGGTGATAGGAGCATGTTCAAGGTCTGTGAAAACCCAGCACCTTAAACATGCATATCAGACAAGGAAAATTCCAGGTATATTTTGCCTTGTGTTTCACGTTGCTGGGTGGATTGGGGGTTGTATTTACAAACCTTATGAAAAGATCAGATCAGTTGACAATATAGCATTTCCATAGCTAGTATTTAATCTTTGTGCTCAGCCAAGGAAAGGAAGAAAATGTATGGTTATCTAGTAGAAATAAGTCTAAAGCAATATTCAAAACATTTCAGTACTCATTTGAATGGCTTTTAACATTTGTGACACGTTATTTCTTTTAGCCCAACAGGTGAAAATTCCCAGTTGTCCCCTTGCAGTTGGCAGGTGAGATGTCATTGCTACTTGAGCTGTTTATTAGATTGTATTGTATTATTAGATAGTATTGTTTATGATTAAGGACACATGTAACACTTATTTCATTGATTTAATTAATTACCTTGTTTGAACACAGTAATTTGCTATAGTATATAGTATATTTTTTTATAATTTAATATATTTGATGCTAAACTTATACTAGACTTATGCTGTTGATCAGCCATTTCTCTTTTAAATTCTGATATCAGACGTAGTTGGCTGAAGTGGAGAAAGGTTGGGAAACTAGTCATTTAATGTTGTAATGGTAGTCCCAGACATTGGCTGTAGCCTTAGAGGACATACATGTCTGGAGATGCATTTTAAGCTCTTATCTGTTTTAGGGTCCAGAAAAAGATAATGCTGATGTAGAAGGGGGTACCGCAGGTTGCCAGATAGAGGAAAGACGGAGGTCCAAGCAGACCAGGAAAGAGTATTTTAAGGTAATGAATTCATGGTGTTTAACTTAACTGCTATATATATATATATATATATATATATATATATATATATAATTTTCTGCTTCCCATAGTGGGTGGTTCAATTATTGTCTGGAAAGCAGAGGGACTTTAAAGGGATACTGTCATGGGAAAAATTTTATTTTTCAAAACGCATCAGTAAATAGTGCTGCTCCAGCAGAATTCTGCACTGAAATTCATTTCTCTTATTTGTGGAAGTTAATATAGTGTTTATGACAGTGATAGTTATTTTATAACAAACTAAAAATTGACTTAAAGGTAAACTACCCATTTAACAAAAGTCCAAACTGAATAAGCTTATGTCAAAAAGGGTGTTATATTTTCTATTTACAAAATTTACATCTTTCTAGATGGGGCCTCATTTAGGCACAACCTCTCATATGTAATAAAATGGCACTAAGTTTGCCCAGGAGCAGTAACTAATAGCAACCAATAAGATGATTATTTTTGAACAGGTGACCAGCAAATGCTTCCTGATGATTGTTTTCTACGGGTTACTTCTACTGGGCAAACTTTGTGCCTTTTATTACATAACCCCCAAAGTCTTTTGTAATGCAAGAGACAATTGGTTATTTATAATTATGTATTCATTACAATCTATCTGCATAGATGAATCAGTCTTGGTCTAGGATACAATTTTAGATATGATCGACGCCTTTAAGGGGGTGGTTCATATTAAGAATCAATAATAAATACTAACAATACAACAGATATTTCACCGATGATGATATGAGAAACGCTGAAATGTGTTCTTCGAAGTAAATTGATAGCTATGGGTAGCAAAAAGAAAAAGATAGTTAATCTATTGATGGAAATATCATACTTAGAACAATCACACAAAGACAACACTGCTCAAAAAAATGTTAGTTATACTAGAAAGCAAAAGGTTACAGCTCAGAGCCTTACTTAAAGGAGAAGGAAACGAAAAAAATATAACCTCCATTTTGTGCGTCATCAGGCCCCCTTCTGAAACGCCGCAATGAAAACTGTAATTTCATAATAGTTTTTGGGCACCAGCGTCTAGAAGTCTTGCTGTAATGTAAACTTTGGCGCCGCCATTTTCAAATAGGCACGTCACTTCCGCCCTGGGCATGCGCCTAGAGCTTTAGAGTTAACAATAAAGGTATGCCATTTTGTTATAATAAATCACTGCAGACCTCAGTCAGATTTACCCGTTCGCTGGATTGCTTTTTATCTTTATTAACAGCTTAGCTCCTCAGCTCCTGTGCTTGCTCGCTGACAAGCTGTAAATTTAAACCAAAGCGAGCGCAGATGCTTTAAACCTCACTGAGTGTCCTAGGAAGCAGGGTCGCGATTGGAGATAGAATGAATGAGGCGGGGGCAGAGAGGTCAGTGATGACCTACGGCTCCATCACGTGACCACAACGTCATCTCTACCAAAGGAACACATCAGATTCTAGTGCGCAGGGCACTGCTGCTAACTATTGCGCATGCGTGTGCCCTATTCAGAATGATTTTCGGACTGCAAACTGGGTATGATTTTATATACATGTTTAAACTTTTTTTAAAACGATTGCAGCCCTTATATTGGGGATGAAACTAATGAGGGAATGTTTGCTGTTAAAGATATGTTCTGTTCATTGGCAACACTTAGAGCTGACATTTATTTTTGACTTTCCTTCTCCTTTAATCAAAAAGTACAGAAAAGCTATTTGAGATCTAAACAAAAGTACTACTTATTGGGAGACAAATTTAACAAACATTTTGCAAGGATAATTAAAAAAATCCAACCACAAACACACATTATGTCTATAAAGATAAGGAATACAAGACACACTGATACTAAGGCCTTCCAGGAATATTACCAAGCACTATATAAACTAAAGACCTCATCTCCCAGGGAAGGAACTTTAAATAAAATGGGCAATTAAAGTAAAAGCTCTAATTAGAAATGGGAAAATCATTCCCCTTGCAGAGATGCAAAAGAGATAGGGACAGCATCCTAGGGATGTATGGGGATATAAGCAGCTGCATGTATTCATTCAGTCAATTGCAAATAAAGACTGGAACAGACCTGAGACACTGGGAAACATTATTATCCTCTCTGACTGAAGCAAGAATAAAAAGACTCTGGAGATGATTTTACCAGCTATTGAAGGCCACTGAAACAAGTTAGGGCTAATTTCCAAACTCCTACGCAGTGTTCAAAGATCAAATAAAAGAGCCATACTGCCGTGTTGCAGAGATTAGAACACACATTTTAAAAGCAAGAATAAAAAGACTTTGGAGACAGTTTTACCAGCTATTGAAGGCCTTTTGGAATATTTGGAAAACAGTCAATTGCAAATAAAGACTGGAACAGACTTGGGAAACATTATTATCCTCTCCGACTGAAATAACTAAACCCGTCTCTAGATTATATAAATTGTTAACTGAAACAATAGCTACATGCCCCGAATCCCAACGTTTAGAGTGGGGAAAAGAGATGAATATTGAGATAACTGATATGTGGAAAAATATTCTTAGATCAATACACAAAACAGCGAAAGCTGCCAAAACAAGGGAAGCAGTTTACAAATTGGTCACAAGGTGGCACTACACACCAAAGAAACTGAAAAATGGTACCCCAATAGCTCATGGATGTGCTGAAGGTGTAACTCTTGAGGGTACACATACCCATGTGTGGCTTATGTGCCCCAGTATACAAACGTAGTGTTGGAGATAATAAATAAAGTGACCCAATCTAACTTCAATGTTGATTGTCCAGAGACTATTTAATTAAACATACACTATGATACTAAGAAAACATTTAAGGACCCACTTACCTCATATCTAGTACAGGCAGCAAAAGCACTTATCCCAAAAAAGTAGAAATCAGCAGAGGCCCCTCTCACTTAGAGAATGGTTAGCTATAGTGCAGGAAGTGAGACAAATGGAAGAGATGACAAATATACTTAACAACCAAAGTAAGAAATACTGGAAAACATGGTATCCCTGGTTGAATTTCATGAAGAACAGAAATATATTGGTAGTAACAAGGTGCTACTAGGAAAAAGTCTTAGAAAGACTAATTAAATTGACTAATATTGACTCTTAAGATACTGATAAATGAGAATGTATAACATATGAGTAAGAACTTGTCGTGAACCTTGCCAACTATTATTTGAGATGTGTATATTCTGGAACATTGTGAAAACCCTTTACGTTAACTTTTAATATGTTTTCAATTGGTCATCATTATTTATTTTTTATAGCTTTTTAATTTTTCCCCCGTTTCTTCTATTTCAAGCTTTCAAAGGTGGGTCTGACCCTATCTAAAAACAAATGCCCTGTAAAGCTACACATTTATTGTTATTTGCTACTTTTTATTACTCCTCTTTCTGTTCAGGCCCTCTCCTATTCATATTCAAATTTAAATTATTTAAATCAATGCATGGTAAGTTAGAGCCTAGCAACCATTGCTGAGATTGCAAACTGGAGAGCCGCTGAATAAAAAGCTAAATAACTCAAAATCCACAAATAACAAAAAATTGCAAATTGTCTCAGAATATCACTCTCTACATCATACTAAAAGTTGACTCAAAGGTAAACAACCCCTTTAAAATCTTGCTGAGGTATGTATGTATGATTATATGAAATACATCATTTGCCATGAAATTAGGTATATTACCTGGTTGCAGAGACCTTTGGGAACTGACTTATAGCAGTAATGTTAAAAAAGAAAAATATGTAAAAGTACAATAAATGTGAATGAATTGTATGATGTGGAATTTGTATGTGTTTATCCATTTATTGTTGCATGCACTGAAACATTATCTGGTCATAATAAAAGGGCCAGCTTTGGGGTAATCACCATGTTAGGGGTAATTTCCAAACTCCTACACAGTGTTCAAAGATCAAATAGCCTTACCCGTGTTGCAGAGATTAGAACACAAATTTAAAGAGCAAGAATAAAACGACTTTGGAGACGGTTACCAGCTATTGAAGGCCTTTTGGAGAATTTGGAAAACATTTAAAAAGTACAGTAGAACCCTACTTTTACATTTCCAAGGAAGAACTAAAAAGAACGTAAAATTTAGGAAAAAATCTTAAAATGTATGTGTGTGTGTGTGTGTGTATATATATATATATATATATATATATATATATATATATATATATATATATATATATATATATATATATATATAGTGTATGTGAGCCGGACCACAAATAATATGGGAAAACTTAAAAATGGACATAACATAAAGGTTCTACTGTAATATCTATTCTACAGAATATATAGTGAATTTGTGACTGACAGTGTGTGTAAATTTTGCCTATGTCATTTCACTATATCTCATTTGAATCCCACAAATAAGTGCCCATTGTGTTAATATTTGTTTAAACCTCCATGCTAAAAGTTGGAAAGGAATGGGTGGAAGGAACTTTACCTTACTATCCTATATCAATTAGTACGGACACTGCCAATTCTTTCCAATTAGATCCCTAATTTCTTAAAACACACAAGAATTGTTTATTCAGATTGTATTAAAAAGAAGAGAAGGAGAAAGAACCTTGTTTGAAATGTTTCGTTGCTTAAAAGACACCTCTTCTGCCTTTTCTAGCTTTGCTTAAGGACAACCTTTGAGACCAGTTCATTAATTTCACAAATTTTATATACCACTTCTTAAATCATTTAATGTTGTCAGAAATCATAAGTATAAGTGTCATCAATTGATTATGAATTAATTAATAAATTGTGAACCATAAATTAACTTAAAACAATGTTAATTTAACCCAAGTAGTAAAGTGCAAGTGCTTGGTCCTTAAAAAATGGAATCAGAATTCAATATGCAACCATTAGTTGCTGACACTTGATTAAATTAATTTGTTTATGGTTGCAAAGTGTAAGTGCTTCAAGATGGCTATATATTAATTAATAAATTATAACCACAACTGCTTATAACAAGGACAGGATAATTTAATAAATTATAAAGTGCAAGTGCTTAGTCCTTAATTATCCAGCTCAATTCATTTTCTATTTCCTTATATATCAGTTCATGAATTTACAAAGTGATCTGTGCTTCAAAAATGCCCTGACGCGCATTTCATGTTCAAATTTGAAAAAGCCACTGGCGAAACAGGTTTTAGGGCAAAGACTTGACTCTTTTCTCTTATTCTTTTAAAACTTAGAGATTTGCGGAAGCAATTTTTTAATTTTTCTTTTATCTCATCCTATTGTCCTCCAGTTCCTGACCTTCCTCCCACTTTGTGGTACTCCCATGGACTAGAAACAAATGAGTTAGATTGTATGGGAGTAACTCCACCAACTATCTTATATCAATTTCCTGGTTATTAACCAAAGAGTGTCCTGAGAGACAGATAACTATTTCCACAATCGAATTTTTATACCAATTTTTTATTTTTGAAGCACAGATCACTTCATGAACTGATATATAAGGAAATAGAAAATGTATTGAGCTGGATAATTAAGGATATAAAAAATTTGTGAAATTAATGAACTGGTCTCAAAAGGTTGCCCTTAAGCAACGCTAGAAAATTGTTGGAAGGCGGAGGAGGTGTCTTTTAAGCAACGAAACATTTCAAACAAGATTCTTTCTCCTTCTCTTCTTTTTAATTACCTTACTGTCCTGTCACAATCATATATGCACAATATGTTTGTATGATGAGTTATGGTTTGTCCTACAGCTAATTACATTACTAGCTGCTGTTGTGGGTAAAGACTGCTATGCAGTACTGATAGAGTAAGTATTAGCCACACATTCTGTAGAAGTGGAGTAAGCTTCATTGAAAATACCCTAAAGAAGTAAGTATTGTATAACAGAACTTAAGTTCAAGTAGTAGAATATAGTCAAGATTCAGAAACTCTCTTAAGGTCAGAGGAGACAACGGGGCTTATAAACGGAAGTCATTTTGGTTGTGCTTCCTCAAGGCAAAATGAGAGGTTAACTAATTACAAGTTAACGTTTTGACACGAAACATAACAAAAGTGGTGTAAGTTTGGCACCTTTATTTCCATTATTAACTTAGATGATAGCAAGCATGTCCACACACACATAATTTGGACATAATGAAAAATAATTGCTTTTTCTTCATTTCAAATGCCATGTGTATGCAGCCAATAATATTTAATAGTATCCAGCCTGTAGTCACAAAACTTAGTTACATTGTATGGAAATAACTTGATTAGGAAAGCAGTACATCTTGGTTATATTGTTTATAATTTTTATAATTCAAAATGAGTGTTAAAATCAGTTTTTGCACATTCGTCAGTGAAGGACATTTTGGGAGGGTGTGCAAAGCATGTTCCAGTGATGCTGGATGGCCAGCGCTTGTGTTGTGGGATCAACATGGATGGGAAATTACAGACAGGGATGGGACATATTATCTGGAAACCTGTGGTCTAAAAACAGAAATGCCATTTCCCATATTGAATTTCTTAAAACCATCAATTCTTCATTCTTCACTGACGTTTTTTCACCTAGAACTTAACCACAGTAATCTCCACTTGTATTGTTTATTATTCTGTATTTATACAGTGGTGACAATTTTCCACCACACTTTACAATGACTTCTCATCACTTACAAAACTGACTGCTCCAATTTAGCTTGTATAGGGGCTATACAGTACAAGACTAAGCCTAGGTGAAGTAACATATAGCAGCCAATCAGCTGGTAGGATTCATCAGTAAACCTGTCCTGCACCAATGAGCTTTGTGAGGGTCATTTATTAACAGTGGGAAAATGTGCACCTGGGCAGTAACACATGGAACCTGCCAAACATTCGCTTTCATTGTTCTACCCGCAGCTGGCTGAAAAAATATCACTGATTGGTGGCTATGGCTTACTGTCTAGGTTGATAAATGAGCCCCAGTGCTTTTTTTTTTCACACACACCTCTACCTACCTGTCTAACTTTTGGCGAATGGATGGAAACAGAGGGGAAAGCCAGCAGGCATGCAAGAGCATGCAAACTCCTTACAGGTAGTTTCCTTGTAAAAGACATTAAGGAATTAAATATTAATAAAAATTAAAAGAATAATAGGGATGGTTCACCTTTAAGTGACTTGTATTATGTTATAGAATGTCATATTTTTGCAAATGGTCTTCAATATTTTTTTATAGCTTTTACATTTTTTTTTACTGACCCACTATTCTGCTAGCTTACTTTGTTGTTATTATGGTATGTCTGTTAAGGTTCTATTTCATCCAGGTTATAGTATATCTATAGTAATAAATCAAATCAATTGGACTTGTTTTATTTTTTCTCTTGAAGATGTTTTTCTGGTCATCAAACTGGCTTTCTCAAAAAAGAAAAAGCCAGGCGTTTGACTAGTAAAACGTCTTTGAGAAAAAATACAGCCAGCCCAGTTGATTTGACTTATTACTATAGATGATGTGTTATGGTTACTTTTTATTCCTTATCTTTCTACTCAGGCCTCTTCTATGCATATTCCAGTCTCTCATTCAAACCACTGCTTAGTTGAACAGTAAGCTAAATAACTGAAAATCCACTAAACTAATAAAAAATGAAAACCAACTGACCATCTTAAAGAACAGCTCAGGGATGTTGTTCCACATATGAACTACTCATTTCATGCCCTCCCTCGGATGACTTTGGAAAGCTGAAGCAACGCATATGTTTTACCACCAACAAGTCACTTTTGGAGGGAATTAGTCTCCCACAGAAGAGGAGAGGTGTCATTGGTGACTAATCACATCTTCCATTGCTCGTAGTTGAACGATTAATAAAGCATGTGCGATTCACTTACTGTACATATCACATGAACTAACTAAAGCCTGGTTTTTTTCTATATTGGCAAGAGCATAAAATTAAATGTGCACACCTTTGCATTTTTAACAGTTCTTAAATGCCAGTTGCTTCCGCTTTTCAGAGAAAGGTGCAAAGTACATAATGCAAGGGCATAAAGAGCCTTTGAAATGAATTCATGCCTTAAAGGTGAAAATCTAATATGACATTCATCTAAAAAGATGTCTAAATACGATCAATAAAAATTCTGTATTGTCTCTCATATAATCAAGTAACACATCACTATCCCTCTCTCAGCAATCTGACTCGCAGGGGATAGTGAAGAATAATTTGAGTTGTTTTAAGTATAACCATAAATAAAGATTAAAAATAGGGAAGGCAATATCCTATGTAGCACATTTTAAGCAAATAATTGTAATTTTTTTAAGTTTTTCCTTTTTCCCTTTAATAATAAAAAAGTACCTTGTACTTTTAAAGTACCTAAGCTGTATGAACACATATTGGTGGCAAAACAATCATATTGGGCTATTGAATTTTGGAGACTTAAGCTATGGTGGTGCAAATAAGCCTTATCTGGAAAACCCAAACTTCCAAATAATAGAACCCATACCTGTACAGGCTACACACACAACTTGCACCTCACACCATTCCGAGCACTGTGTGCATCAACACACTGGAATGTAGGGTATTTATATACAAATTAATGCCAAAAATACGAGACCAAGAACATCAACTCTTATACTTATGCATAGGTACATTGCAAGCATGTTATTTAAATGTATTGATCAAGTGCTAACATATTCCCCAGCACTCGGGGGACACCCTAGCTATGGATAAAAATATGGTGGATGGTCTGCCAATCTTCATAAATTAGTTTGTGTTAGCTGCAGTACCAGCTGTATACAGCAGATGGAAGTGTTGTCAAGTTACCTGTTAGAATGGGAAAAAAGTATCGCTCAGACTTTTTTTTTTTCTCTACAAAATAGTTTGTTTTTCTATTCTGTTTAGTGCCTTCAACATTTTACCTGTCTGATTGTGTGTATCCTGTTTCTTTCACTTTTCTTTTCACAAATCATTTACTCATCCTTTTACTTCTTTCCTATTCTTTTTGCTATTTTCCCTTATTGAAACTTTCCCCCGGCACCTTTTATACATTATTTTTCTCTCTTCACGCTTCACCATTATGCTCTTGTCCTCTCTCCACTCATCCCATTTAGCATTCCTTGCCTTTTGTCATCATTGCATGCTGTGCCCCCCAAATGCTTCTCTATCGGCAGTAATTGGTAAAACCTACGTGTTACTTCATTAACCGAAAAGCAATACTTTGCATGAGGAATTATCATGAATCATTCAAATTATGGGGAGAATTCAATATCCCTGGCTTGCATGGTAGTCAAAAGAATTAATTTTGTTTTTTCTTTTTTTCTTTAACAGTACAAGTCCTCCCGAAAGTGTTCAAGTGGAAATGAAAATAACGAGGTGAGGCTTTTTTGCTAATGTGGATGTTTGCAATGATATGGTTTTTGCCACAATGGTGTTTGTTTCACTTTTAAACATAAATGATTGCTTCTGGTTCTCTACCATAGTGCTGAGGAAGGTTTCTAATGTACTGGTTAGCATTGAACTGAAACTTTTTGACTAAGCCATTCTTTTTGCTACCCCATACACATTAAGAACAATCATTTTGACTATTAATGAAGAACTGAAGCTTTTAAATGGCAACTAAAAAGCTTCAAATTTTCAATTTTTGCAATACTGCCCCGTCATGCTTCCAGTATTGCTAAAATATTCATCGGTGTTGGAGTGAAATAGCCAAACATGGCAGCCACCAACACTGCTATGTATCACTACAGTTCTGGACATCTCATTGGATTGCTTAGGGAAGTTGCTTTAGGACATATCAACTGGTCCTCAAATAAGAAATACATCAGGGAGGCTTTATTTCCCCTTTAAAATGATTATGATTATTATTCTAAAGACCATACCATGCTGATTTAACAAGAGAAATAAGATTACTTGATATGCATTTGAGTAATTTGACAGTACAGTGCACTGTATATTCTGTATAGTATACTGTCCTTATTATATATGTTCCAGTGGACTAATTTTATCCTGGCATGCCCTGCTACATCTGATTTGTAATTTTAAAGGAACAGTAACACAACAAAATAAGTGTTTAAAAGTAATTCAAGTATAACGTACTGTTGCCCTGCACTGGAAAATTTTGCTTTAGAAAGACCATTATAGTTTATATGAATAAGCTGCTCTGTAGACATGGGGCAGCCATTCAGTCTGATAAAAGGCACAGATTAGATAGCAGATAAACTATGTAAGAACAGAACCCCTTGTTTTCTACAGAGCGTATCTGCTTGTTAACCTGTGCCTTTTCTACGTTTTTAGATTGAATGGCTGCTTTAATGGCTACACAGTAGTTTATTTATATAAATACACCACTTTTACCAGTGCAGGGCCACAGTCCATTATATTTTAATTATTTTAAGATACTTTCTTTTTCACTATAGTTTACAAAAAGTTCAAATGTTGACAATGATTTTTTTTTTTAATTTTTTGTAATTTTTGTTGTAATAGTGATTTAGACAGATCAGACTGACTGAACAGAGTGAAAGATTGTTTTTAATTAATTAAGCAAAGTATAGGATGTTGGGAATTGAGGAACCTTTCCTTTTTTGTCTCATTTTAGCATAACAATGATAGTGCCAATGTGTCACCATCATCTCCTGTTTCATCAGAGGTACATTATTATTTTATTTTTTATATTTCTATTATTTTTTTTCCTGATTTACAATGTTAAGCGAGATTATCAAATACTCCATTTCGCAAATAATTAAGTTACTGTAATTAGCATGTGTATGAGTGGAATTTGCTGCAGAAAGTCTACTGAAGTTTATTTTTATTCTCATTCATCTTTTATTCTATGTTGGTCTGTAACTAGTCTCGTAAACTACACACATAAATACTGATGCGTAATTGGAGAGATTTCTGTTCTGCTTTTACTGACAGTAAAAACAGGAGACAGATGTAGTCTAATACAAAATGTTTCATTTAAAGGAACAGGAACTCATTTAAGGAACTTAAAGGAAGAGTAACCCCCAAAAAATGAAAGCGTTTTAAAGTACTCAACATATAATATACTGTTAGCATATACTGGTTAAAGCTGTGTATTTGCTTCAGAAAGAATACTATGGTTTATATAAATTAGCTGCTGTGTAGCCATGACAGCAGCCATTGAAACTGTGAAAAAGGAGTAAAAGCACACGTTACATATCACATAGCAGAAACGTTCTGTCCAATACAATGGTGTTTTATTTGTTATAATAGAACTCATTGGTAAGCACTAATTAGAACTTCTTCAAATGTTTTTAAAAGACATTTTGATATTATCCCTTTAAACAGATCATAAATAGTTTTTATTTAAGAAATGTGGAAACAAAAAATGTGGGCCTGGTGCACAACAAAATGATTTTACCTAAGCTTGATATGCTAAAAAGGGGGTATACTGCAACTTCAATGTATCGATCACTACTTGCATATGTAATTTTTATGTTACTAATGTAGGAGAGCAACACAAGATCCCAAATAAGTCTTCCAAATAAGGGCTGTCATTGGGTATTGGTAGCCCCTGTGTCCACTTGCAGCCAACAGGAGGCTCTGTTTGGCAATATACATGTTTTTATTGCAACTAAAGCTTGCCTTTAAAGGACCAGTAACATCAAAAAAATTTTTTCAAAAATTCGTTAGTATTCAACGAAAAATAAACACCAAGACAAATTAAACTTTTAAATTTCAAAGCCTTTATTAAGAAATAACTTACCGAAACTTCACTTCCTGTCCTCTGCAAAAAGGCGATACGGCGACCATCCATCCTGCAGAGCTCCATTTCTCCTCCTGGCTATTCTAGTGACAGTCTGCAGCGCTTCCCCTATTCCCAGCAGTAGCAGGTACTGGGAGAGCTGGATCATTGGGGTGTGCATGCCACCTGCTCCCCATCGATGTGCCCATCTGAGCGTGCCCATCTGAGCATGCCCAGGGCTGGCAGTGCCCGCTGCTGAATCCTCCCAACAGAAAACAGCACCTCGTCTCCTCCTCAGTCCATGTCTCCTGCCCTCAGCGCCGTGCAGCAGCAGCAGTATGTCCAGCGGCAGCCCCCACAGCATCTTGTCCAACAGGTCCGTGAGTCTGGAGGCTGCCCGCTGCTGCAGGAGAAGGCGGAAGAGCCATGCAGGCACCTACCCGGTGTCCAGCCTCAACTCCATGGAGTTGCTGAGCCAGTGTGTTGGTCTGGTGGGGCGAGTTGAAATCGCTGACTCTGCCAATGTGATACACCGCCCTGCTGTCAGAGATGTGGATGCTGCGATACTGCTTATTATACCGATTATTGCCCAAGCTCGTGCTGCTGCTGCTGAAGCCGTCAATCTCCTAATGGGGACGAGTAGTGTAGGGCAGCCAGCGATGCCCAAGAAATAATCTGGGATCGCGCACCATCAGCATGGCAATATCGTAGGCACATATCAATTCCTGGGAAAGGCTGCTGTCTGGAGCCGCTGCTGCTAATGATCGCATATGAAGGCAAAGGATGCAGCGAGCTGTTCGGCTTCCCTTCCACGCCCTGTGCACTCAGTGTTTAGACTTCCCCGGCCACAAGTTGCAGCGCCATGCCCAAGACTGACAGCTTCAGCAGCACGAGCTTGCGCAATAATCGGTATAATAAGCGGTAATGCAGCATCCACATCTCTGACAGCAGGGTGGTGTATCACATCGGCCGAGTCAGCGATTTCAACTCGCCCCACCAGACCAACACACTGGCTCAGCAAGGCAAGTCCATTGAGTTCAGGCTGGACACCGTGTAGGCGCCTGCATGGCTCTTCTGCCTTCTCCTGCAGCAGCGGGCAGCCTCCAGACTCACGGACCTGTTGGACAAGATGCTGTGGGGGCTGCCGCTGGACATACTGCTGCTGCTGCACGACGCTGAGGGCAGGAGACATGGACTGAGGAGGAGACGAGGTGCCGTTTTCTGTTGGGAGGATTCAGCAGCGGGCACTGCCAGCCCTGGGCATGCTCAGATGGGCACATCGATGGGGAGCAGGTGGCATGCACACCCCAATGATCCAGCTCTCCCAGTACCTGCTACTGCTGCTGCTGCTGGGAATAGGGGAAGCGCTGCAGACTGTCACTAGAATAGCCAGGAGGAGAAATGGAGCTCTGCAGGATGGATGGTCGCCGTATCGCCTTTTTGCAGAGGACAGGAAGTGAAGTTTCGGTAAGTTATTTCTTAATAAAGGCTTTGAAATTTAAAAGTTTAATTTGTCTTGGTGTTTATTTTTCGTTGAATACTAACGAATTTTTGAAAAAAAATTTTTGATGTTACTGGTCCTTTAAGACAGGAATTAAAAAATAAGCACCAGCTGGGAGGTCAGTGGGAGCAACATCCAAGGTTGCTACTCTTTGGGGATCACTGATCGAGAGAATCATATTTTGTGACAATTTGCAATTTTCTTTTTGTGTTATTTAGCATTTTATTTAGTAGCTCTCCAGTTTGTAAAGTAGGCAATATGGTTGCTAGGGTCCAAATTACCATAGCAACCATGTATTGATTTGAATAAGAGACCTGGATATTAACAGGAGTGTGCCTCAATAGAAAGATGAGTAATAATAAGTAGCAATAACATTTTATTTGTTGACTTTCGGAGCATTTGTTTTTTAGATGGGGTCAGTGACCCCCATTTGAAAGCTGGAAAGAGACAGAAAGTAATGTAAAAAACTATAAAAAAATAATGAAGACCAATTAAAAAGTTGCTTAGAATGTGCCATTCTAGAACATACTAAAAATCAACTAAAATAAATGTTTTAGGTAGGAGAGGTGTGAAGGGTCTGAAGTTTAGCAGAGTTTTGTGAGCTATTATGGAGCCATGATAAAGACTTTAACAGGGGATGAACAAGTTGAGAGCAGGAGGATTTTAGCACTAGAGCAGGGGTCCCCAACCAGTAGCTAGTGAGCAACATGTTGCTCTCCAACCCCGTGGATGTTGCTCCCAGTGGTCTCAAAGCAGATGATTATTTTTGAATTTCAGGCTTGGAGGCAAGTTTTGGTTGTATAAAAACCAGGTGCACTGCCAAACAGAGCTTCAATGTAGGTTGACAATCCATATAGGGGCTACTAATAGTCAATCACAGCCCTTATTTGGCACATCAAGAACATTTTACATGCTTGTGTTGCTCCCCAACTACTTTTGCTTCTGAATGTTGCTCACGGGTTAAAAAGGTTGGGGATCCCTGCACTAGAGTTTGATTGGCTTAAGGGTGAAGGGGTGGAAGTCTTGGAGACCAGTTAGTAGTATGTTGCAGTGGACTAAATGGGATTCTACTGTTACAGCATTTATTAATCTGAAACAGTATTTTTAAAAGCTATTGATTGGGAAGGACATGCTTATGGCTCTATATACAGGGCAATAAGTTGCCGAGTCATTCAAAATCTGCCTTGGCAATACCTGGCCTTTACTTTCCCATAACCAAGGAACCAACCTTAACTAATTTATTTTTGTTTGTTCTTCCTTTTTGTGAGTTGTAGACTTTTTTTGTTTTTTTAATTTATCAGCTAGTATATAACATTCCCTCAAAATGAGAGGCTTGTATATAGAAGTGTGTTAGGAATTTGGTGGAAATATACTGTAGGACAGATATATTATATTTCCATCTAAGGCCAAAAAAATGCAGTGTAAATAATTTCAGATGCCTTGGTCATGAAGTGGGAATTATTAGGTCTAATGAGGTAATATGATTTAATAGCTGTAAATACGCCAGTACAGTGCATTATGATGAAGGGTGAGTAAGCTGATGAAATGCAGTGGCCTCCAATTATAGGCTCAAATCATACCTCAAGAAGCTTAAACCGTTGCAATTCACATTAATCCATATAGGTTAAGCAATAGCAGAAACAGTTGAGCAGCTGTCTGTGTATTGTCTGCTTGAAACACTGGGCAAAACCAACACTCATTTATGTTACTAATGGTAACGTGATGATTTTTCTACCATCTTTGCTGGCATTTTATCTAATGGCAGTGCTCTTGCTTTACCAGAGTCAATAATTTTAATGTTTTATGATTTAGGACTGTGAAAGATCTCACAGCAATTCTCCTATTCCATTTGGGTTAAAGCCAAGGTCAGGTGAGTATCTTACTTTGGCCTTTCTTTCCTATCTTTTTTTTTTATATTAACTGTACAGATGGTGTATAATTGACCTAGACCTGTAATAACCCTACCCTACTTAATGTTCTTGTAGGAGGTCTAGATTATGTTGCAGAATCAGCACACAATGCATTTAGAAACAATTAATTACATTGTTTTACTTATGTTTCACTGTTTTTTTTAAAAAAAATCCTATTTTGAAGACCCAAATTTAAAGGAGAAGAAAAGGCTAAATGTAAGCTTTATCGGAAAGGTCTATATAAATACACCAGTAAATCCTCAAAGTAAGGCTACTCTAAATCTTCTGTCAAAAGAAACATAATTTCTGTCCTTCTATTGTGTACACATGGGCTTCTGTATCAGACTTCCTGTTTTCAGCATAAACCTCCATGGCTAGGGCTTGAGCATGCTCAGTTTGCTCCAATCTTCCTCCCTTTTCCCTCCTCCCCTTTCCCTCTTCCCCTTTCCCTCCTGTAATCTGAGCCCAGAGCTATGAGTGAGCAGGGAGAGATTCAGGCATGAAGTGAAGTCACACCAAGCTAATATGGCAGATGCTATCCTAAACAAACAGAGAAAGCCTCTAGAGCTGTTAACTCAGGTATGGTAAAGCATTCTGCAGAATAAATACAGTGTTATAGCTTACACTATTGTGGCTGATCTATTGGCAATAAATTGTTTCGGTAGCTTTCATTCTCCTTTAAATAACATAGGGCCGACCCGTAGGTTAAGAATACCTGATCACTCCAGAATTTCAGAAATAATTAGCTTTATAGAACAGCAAAATGAAATCACTGTCTGACATTCCATGTGGTGGTGGGGCAGTTCTAGATACTTTACACTTGATAAAGGGCCTAGCCTGAAACATGTAGTGTGTATTCACTCCTTCAATAAACTAAATTGCAGTCAAAGTTTACTGCTACACACTGTTTACCCTACACACTGATATCAAAGTTAAGCTTGCTTCTCTTCACTTTGATATCAGCATGATGTAGGTTTGGAAACCTTTATCAAGTATAAAAAAACAGATATGGCACATATACTCTAAAAACGGATGACTTGGGGCAGGTTTCAAATTGGAAATTCAAATTTTTGAGTTGGATTATTGGTCAAAACTCACAGCCTTCCTGACGTTCAATATTCATTTGAATTTTAGAGGTTCAAATCTTTTCTTAAATAACCTCCCTGTCGAATTGTGAGTATATTCGAAGAGTAAAAATATATAGTTTTCCAAAATGAGCTGCTTGTTCCTACAAATACTCAAAGCAGTGGCTGGTATGGACCGGTATGAAAGTAGTGAAATGTATCTGGATATGGTTGCTCAAAAAGCTTTTACATGTTGGACATCCCTAAGCTTGAGGAAAATTAAAAATATATTATATGAATGAAAGGGTATGAGAACATATTGGGGATAGTCAAACATGGAGTTCCCAATTTACTTATGTTTTTCAGCTTTTAGCCGTTCTTCAAGGCAAGATTATAACTCAATGGATCCAGGATTTACGATGAGGAGGAAGATGGAACATTTACGAGAAGAAAGGGAACAAATAAACCAGCTCCGTAATGTGAGTCAAATATAGTGGCAGTTAGGGGAGTTCCTAGCTCTGTGTTCCATACTAAGATGTGGATTTATCCTTTACACTTATAACTGTAACTATTGTGTAGTTAGTGGAGAAGGACTGCTTGAATACAGTATGTAAATAAACCGCCCATCAATAACATTTGCATGTTACAAGATCTGTCACCGTGGGCATAGCATGCCAGAATTCAGGAAAAGGACACATTACTGGTTAACTATGGTATTTCAAATGTAACATGTAGTTGCTGCACAAAGCACATATATGTGAGAGATATTTTTGTTTAGATAAGTATAGTCAAGCGATATTTAGCAACACTAATATGTGCATAAATAAGACTATGCACATGTCTCTGCTTTTATTGATATTTTATTATTTGACATAGTTTTAATGTAACAAATGGACTCAAAACCGCTAGATTTGAATTATGTTCTAACTTTGTACTAAGTTACATCTGTGCTGCAAGCACACTTTAATATGCTGTCATTATTCATTGATACGTTTGGTTTACAGTGCAGCTGCTGCTGATTGTTTACTACAACATCCTCCTCTGCCTTCTACTGTATTTTAGGACATCATCCCTAAATATCACCACTTCTAACAACTGATTCAGTTACAAAATTGCTGAAAAATACATTGCTGGGTGCAATTTTGTATGCATGTAGGGTTACAGAGTAAGCGATCTAGCTCTATGGCAATAGCGTACAGGGCATAATAATCAAAGTCCCCCGCCCCATTCATATTTTTGTTACGGCAACCTAAAAGCCTGCAATTGGCATTCGTATAGCTAAAAAAAACATTACAAGGAGCATTTCTGAACTTTCCTGTCAAGAAACTGCATCAGTCCTTAACCTTTTACTTTAAGGTGCTGATTTCCTTTTGTGTATGTGGATACAGCTAAATATCACTGCATAGCATGGTGACAGTAATACTTATTACTGAAAAATTCATTTATTTTACCAGAATCTCGAGTCCAGGCTGAAAGTTATTTTACCAGAGGACATTGGTGCAGCCCTAATGGATGGAGTTGTGTTGTGCCATCTTGCAAATCATATACGACCTCGTTCTGTTGCAAGTATTCATGTCCCATCACCAGCAGTGGTATGCACTACTTCTTGTTTCTTACATCATTTTCGAAAATTTCATATCTTTTTTTTTTTTTTTGAAATGTAATAATTCTGTGTGATATAACCGGTTCCAAATGCTGCCTTATGCGTGCCTTCAGCTCTGCCTTTGTCCATGTAAGGTGGATAATTAGTATAAGCAAAAATAGAGCCAGCACTCGCAGATTAACTGCAAAAAGTTTTATTCCACGATATGTTTTGGGCAAAGCCCTTTTTCAAGTGATACCCACAATGCACCCAAACGTATGTTAAATTTGAATATTATTTACACAGCAGACCTTAGAACATGTGTTTAGGTTCAAAATCACCTAAACATAAGAGTGACCCATATACTTGTACACACAATATTTACTTGCAGTACCCTTAGGTAAAATGTTACTAAACTAAAGTGGATGGTTATGAAATATTTTTTTCATATTGTTTCAGATGTGTTTATTGTTTATTTGTGTTTTGTTTTTAAGCCTAAACTAAGTATGGCAAAATGCAGGCGAAATGTTGAAAACTTCCTCGAGGCTTGCAAGAAACTTGGTGTTCCACAGGTGAGATTATTTTCTTTTCTCCAGCAAATATCGTATATCGCCTTCCCCAGAGAATTTATTACTGTAATTCTACAACTTCTATAACAGTTTCCCTTAGTGGTCGCTATTCTTTTTCTGTGTTTCCCTTCTTTGCATGGTCCCATCATATTAATTTGTGGCAGTACAGACTTTTGCATTATCATCATCATCAGATATTTATTTTTGTCCTTTTATTTTTACCCCACAGGACCGTCTTTGCTTGCCACATCATATCTTGGAAGAGAGAGGTTTGGTGAAAGTTGGTGTCACAGTACAAGCGCTTCTAGAATTACCTTTACTAAGAGCATCACAACTTTCTTCAATTTAAAATGAAATAAGCACTGACATTCTAATTACTCATTTTCAAGCCTCAAAAGTCAAATCTCTGTATTAATTCCTAGGACAATTCTTGTAAAATCATGCAAGCTAAAATGTGCACTGTGCACAGCTACTGTACCATTTAAGTGAAAATTCTTATATTTACCATTCAAAGCCCACATTTTTTAAGTCACGGTCAGTTATACCGAATTGATTTAAATTTTTAATCCAAATAGTTAATTTCTTAATATATATTTTCTTGACACCAAATGCAAGTTTTTTTTTTTGTTGGTTGTTGAAGGGACACTATCTCTTGATTTTCCTACATAGCCTTTAAATTTAAATGTTTGTTTTTATGTTTAGTATTATAAAAAAAACATATAGCATTATGCCACTGGGTGTAGAATGCAGTGAAATCTAACAGAAAACATTTCTGTTGAAGTCCTTGTAAAAGTGACATTGCTGCAAAAAGCAATAAATGTAATTAAAGGGGTGGTTCACCTTTAAATAGATACTGACACCAGAAATTACTCTATTTTTTTTTTTTACATCTATCATAATATTGCCTTTGAAAGCTACTTATAACTTTGCCATAAAGTATTTGTACAATGTTTTTACATTACCTGTCTGATGCCCCATGTTCCTGTATGAGGGGGCTGCCATATTTGTGCAGCAGGAGTCCATTAGCATTAGAAACTTTAACTGACAGGCTGAGATGGGAGAGTCAGGTTGGCAAAACAGTCTGGTTTAGAAACTTCAACTAACAATAACTTAGATAAACAAACTCCTTGGCAAAAAAAACGATCAACACAACCTATAGGTAACTTTTTTACTTTAAGTAAACTTTTAGGGGCAGATGTATCAAGGGTCGAATTTTGAGGGGTTAAATCCCTCGAAATTCGACTGGGGAATAGAATTGAATAGGGAATTCGGGCGAATTTACTCACTGGCGAATAGTCGAATGGGCGAATATTCGCCCGGCGAATAGTCGAGCGATCGAATATTCGATCGAAGGATTTTCATTTGATCGAATGATCGATCAAATGACTTTTTATTCGATCAAAAACTTAGATAAAAAGCCTATGGGACTTTCCCATAGGCTTTTAAAGCAATTCGGTAGGTTTAATCTGGCGAAGTAGGCAGTCGAATGATTTTTAAAAGAGACTGTACTTCGACTGTCGAATGGGCGAATAGTCGCATCGTTTTTTCGCTCGATCTAATCGAATCATTCTACTCAGGCGGATTTACGCCAATTCGATAGTCAAGGAGCACAAAAAACTCCTCAAATTCGAGTTTTTTCCCTCTATTCATTCACCCGAGCTTAGTGAATGTGCCCCCTAGTGTGTTATAGAATGGTTAATTCTAAGCAACTTCATTATTTATTTTTTATAATTTTTGAATTATTTACTTCTGACTTTTTCCAACTTTCAAATGGGGGTCACTGACCCCATCTAAAAACAAATGCTCTGTAAGGCTACACATTTTATAGTTATTGCTACTTTATTATTTATCTTTCTATTCAGGCCCTCTCCTATTCATATTACATTTTGTAATTTAAATCAGTGCAGTAATTTGGACCCTAGCAACCAGATAGCTGAACAAGCAAACTGGAGAGCTGCTGAATAAAAAAAAAAAAAAAAGCTAAATAACAAAAAAAACCTAAAAATAATAATAAATTAAAACCAATTGCAAGTTGTCTTAGAATATAACTCTCTACACATCATACTAAAAGTTAACTCAAAGATCAACAACCCTTTTAACATCAGCCCTTTCATCATGCTTAGCACTCGTAAGATAATCTGCAGTATATTAAAGCAGAGACTTCTGATGGTAGTGGCACACAGTGTTAAATGACTGGTGTTTTCCTTGACATTTTTCCCCTGTTGAAAAAGCACTGGTATCATTGCCTCTCATTCTCAGCAAAGAGAATTACATCTATATACAAGCACAATAATTGATAATTCCCATTGGTAGCAGTGGGATGTGGCGGGGTCAATTTGGGACCTTAAATAGCTAGGCATTCAGCTCAAGCAGCAACATTTCAGGTTTGAAGAATAAAAGGCATTTTTTTAAATGTACATTTATATATTTTTTGTTTACATTAAATACAGGATAAATCTTAAAGGATAAGGAAAGTTAAGAAGCATCAATAGTTTAGAATCTAAGATATTGTAAATAAAGTATATGGTGTTCTCATACCCCACAATCTACAATAGGACAATCTGTATTGTGTATACTATACTTATAGCTTTCCTTCTACTTTAAGTGGTTAAAAAGTGATTGTGTCCCTTTAACTATTGTAAATTTTGTTTTTCTTTTGACCAAACGTGCTAAGTTATCGGGGATGCTTTTTTTCCCATGTATTGTAATTAGGATACTTGTAAAATGTGTGCATTAGTGAATGCTTTGAAGTATTGCCTACACCTTTATTTGGATTTTCTATATATATTTGTAATTTTTTAAGTATTTTTATAGTCTTAAGTTTGTGCCAAATTTTCTTTCAGTTGTAGATTGTTTACATGTGAAGTGCCTGTATAAACTACCTTTTCAAATTTGACATTTCTGAAGAGTAGATTTAAACTGTGGTCTACACATAAATAGGCTTTCACCTTTTCTTTGTTAAAAATATGTTTCAGCTATTTCAAGATGGAACAGAGAAATATTTTGGGTTCAGTTTCAAGGAATATGCAGACATATAGTTAGCTCCTTTACTGCATCCAGCTTTCATTTTGCATGCGTTTGTTAGTGTTAGGCACACATGCAAAATGTGGCATAGTTATCCAAACTGTGAAAACCACAACTGCTTTTTCAGAAGCTGACTTAAAAACACCAGCTGTGCTATCATGTAACCACTGAGCTGCAGCAGGGAATATATGTTTTTTTCATTCCCAGGACCCTACTTGCCTAAGCAGGCATGGTTAGAGGTCTGTATCTAAATAAATAATAAACAGCCCACACAAATAAGAAAACCTTTTGTTATAACATTCTGTTCTTACATTCTCTTTTCTCCACTACCTTTATACTTTTTGCTCTTGGGTTGTGATAGTAGAGAGCTGAGGGATTTCTGACCATGTTTTCTTTTCTTATAAGTAATCTCTGCATAGAGAACCAGACCGGTTTATTTGTATCGGTAAATATGCAAGTTGAAATATGGCCATTTAATTAGAAAAACATTTATAATGATTTTCCAATGCTACTTAAAGTAGAAGGAAAGGTTGTCCCTTAGGTAAATATATATGATCACTTGGGGGTGCATAACTTTTGGCACCCCCAAGTAAATAGGCCTTTCCTTCTCCTTTAAAGACTTAAAGGGTGGTTCATCTTTAACTTATCTTCTAGTGTGTTATAGAATGCCAAAGCAGCTCTTTAATTGGTCTTCATTATTTTTTTTGTTAACGTTTTTTTAATTATTTGCCGCCTTCTTCTGACTCTTTCAAAATCTTTCAAATGTGGGTCACTGATCTCAGCAGCCAAACAACGGTTGCTTTGCGAGGCTACAATTTTATTGTTCTTGTTACTTTTTATTACTTGTTTTTCTATTCAGGTCCTCATCTAGTCATATATAGTCTGTTATTCAAATCACTCCCTGAGCAGCCAGATAAGTGCTGAAATTCCAAACTGGAGAGTTGCTGTACAAAAAGTGAAACAATTAAAAAAAAAATTGCAATTAATAAAAATGGAGGTCAATTGCAAATTGATTATTACTCTCGACATCCCACTGTAATGATCACCGCTGGGAACCAGGGTGATCGAGGAGAGCCACTCCCTGGGGAGCGGATATGGGGGAAGCCCTGGGGTGTAACCAAAGATGGTAGGAGGCATGGGCAGGGTTGAAACGAAGATTTAATGGCAACAAAAGGGTAAACAAAGGCAAGAAGGGCAAGGTGAAGATAGGGTCAGGCCAAAGTCAAAACAGGGGTTCCACGGGATAAGAGGTAATGGGGTACTCACACAGGAAACAAGGATTTCAGGAACAAGGTAATCAAAGTCCAAAGCGTTTAGGGCACAGGATCCAACAGCACAGAAACATTTATGACTCAGCCCTGAGCAAAGCTCAGGGCGGGGTTAATAAAGGGCAGGTAATTGGGAATGGGGAACACATGAGGGTAAACGAGGTGGGTGGAGAATAGGGAGGAACAGAAGAACAAACTGTGAACAGGCAGATAACATAAGTAACAACAAGAGTTCATGATGAGCCCCAAGAGCCCCTGGTGGCTCATCTGGCAAGGTGCCTTGTCCAGAACCCAGGAAACCAGGGATCGATCCTGGGCTTATCCTGACACCCACTAAAAGTTGACTCAAAGTTGAACTACCACTTTAATGGTTTGTTTTGTTGCTATATTATTTATTTTAAAATTATTTATATATTTCAAACACATTCCACTTCAAAAGATTATGCACCATTTGCATCAGTCCCTGCCTGGAACGTATAATCTAAGTTCCCTATCATAATCATACTCTATGGCCAATTTTGTCAGGAGCCAAGTAGCCTTCCACTATGTTTTTTGCTTTTATACACATATTGCATATCAGTTGGTTACAATGATTGAAATTAGATACCATTTGTAAATCTTTAAGAACAATAGAGCCAATGCCATATAGACCCTGCATTCTATATAAAAGCAGCCTCAATAACAAATCCAATACCTTTTCTGCACAAATTTAAGGCAAGACACAAACATGTCTGTAGTGTATCCATTAATTTACTCAGACTAATTAGAGGGTGTTGCTGCCTCTTCTTATCGAAGTCACTGAGAGACATTCCACTTTTAACTCATAATACTTAGAGTTTGCATATTACAGGTACTGTTAGGAGCTTCTCATTAGACTGCAATTCCCTGCGCTTGGTTGATAAGATTTTTCCAAGAACATAATTGTGGTTTTTGGATACTATGGACTAGAGACAATAAAACACATTATTATATAGACAATAATGGAATTAATTAGATCTCTCTCATCCATTCTTATCTTATAGGAACATAAACCCTGTACATTTTTATATTCTTCTAATTTATTAGGTCATCTATATTTCAAAGCCAAGAGCTGTATTCAGAATAGCATGTCACCATTGTGTTTTTTTTTTCTCTCTTATGGAATGACATGTACAATAAACCTGGAGATAAACTTTAATTGGATTTTTCTTTCTTATACTTCAAGAGCTGACTGTATTTCAAAATTGCTGGTTTGAATTAAATACAACAAAGGGATGCTCTGCTTAGGGCTTTCCAACTTTCTCTTGGGCCAGTTAGCCCCTGATCTGTCCAATGAGATTACTGCTGTTTTCTTTTGATATAACTAGCTGGTCTATTATTTATGCTACATTTCATATGTAAAGGAGTTGATACTTACATTTCTATGTAATATAGTGTGCCATAAAAACAGATTTCCCAAATGTCGTCATGTATGAATGGTATAGAAAAACCATAGAGGTTATGGTAAGAAATGCTAGAAGGAACTGAACTTTGCAAGAAATGCAGAAAGCCTTCTGAAAACAGAAGATATTTGCACGGCTCTTGCTATATTTATTCATATTTAACCCATTATCCAGGGAGCTCCAAATTACAGGAAGATCATCTCCCATGTTTTAAGCAAATGATTTTTATTTCTTTTAAATAATTCCCTATTTGTCTAATAATATAATAATAATTTTAGCGTGTACTTGATGGTAACGTAGCTGCATGAATCCATATTCTTTTGGGTTTATGTTTAAATGACTTTTATCAGACTCCATAATTTAGATCACCATGCATTATCTAGAGAACCCAAGGTCCCAAAAATTGTGGATAATAGATCTTGCATCTGTATTATACAAATTATACAAACAAGGCCACTTCAGCTGAGGCCAGTATTAAGATGCACTGTATAACGTGTTTAAAAATCCTTCCATAAGTTACACAATTAATACAGATGGCTTATTATAAGTGTGCTTTCTATAGGACATACTTACGGTTCTTCAGTGAACTTCTTTGGACTCCATATGTATAATTTATTAGTAGTTTAACAGGCACCATGTCTTTTCCAAGTGACAGTTGCTTGACAAGCCTTGCACCCATGCTTTTAGTAGATTGCCACATAAGTACTCGGGTCGATGTTAAGTGTTATGTCACCACCTCTCAAGCAAATCACTTTAAATTGCCTTTTGAAGTTGTCCTTTTTGTTGTTTGTCCTTTGTAATTATGTAATCATGTATAGCTTATATATTTGCTTTCAGTGATCTCCTCAAGATCAATATAAAAACTAAAATGTATTTGTCCCAAACTGAACTTATTTGCACCTCTTTCTCATTATGACTAATTTCAATTAACAAAATATCTCCACTGGGTGGAAGTCAATTTTATTCCAACAGTTTAAATCCCTTACTTTACAGATTAGCCTCTAGCACAATTCTGAATCAAATGACATATAAATATTCTAATTTGCAGGATTCACTGTATTCTTTTCATCCAAGTTTCTGTTAATCCTCTTGTAAAAGGTTAAGTTTGTTTACCATAACAGAACTACAGTGACTCAGGCAGAGTCTTTAAAGTCCTTGATATTTTTTGGTAAATTTTAAAGAATATGGGGCCATATTTGTGTAAAGCACTTTAATGTATGCTTGGAAAGCAAAATGTGCCATTGATTTGGCTCACAGGGTGCTGGAATTTCACATGATTTACCTTGCATGTCTGGGAATGTCTGTCCCCTGCACCGTACCTAAGAAGTGCATTTGTTGATTCATAGGGGCCAGACAGAAGGCATCTATAGGGGTGTAGAAGTGTTTTATGGATGGAACACTCATCTTTCTAGAGAATCAGAGGGAGCCATGGATCCCTAAAATGAAAACTTTAATTGCAGGGTGGCATGTAATTAAATTGACAAACTGATTTTGATAGTGAATGTGTCTGCCAACTTTCCTGCAAAGGATATACAGAGACTTTGCAAAAAACACTATTCTCTAATTAAAAACACTGTGCCAAAACAGTTCTCCAGAAACATTTTTCTTAAAGGAGAAGTAAAGGCTGTATTTCCTTGGGGGTGCCAAAAGTTAGGCATCCACAGGTGATTGTATATACTTACCTCACACCCCAGGCCGGTGCGCCTATCCGCAGACAACTGCAACAGTCCGTGGGGTTCTTCCAGCGAGCACCACAGAGCGATCATCTTCCTGCATCTTCTTTCTTCACACGGGTGCACATACGCACCTGCTGAACTTTAACAAAGAAGTTGACTATTTCATTCTACTATGCGTGTGTCTGACCCAGGAAATTTGAAGAAAAAAGGAGGAATTGATTGCTCCATGGTGCTCGCTGGAAGAACCCCCCCGACCGGTGCAGTTTTCTCCTGATAGTTAGGCACCCAAAGTAAATAGGCCTTTCATTCTCCTTTAAAGGGAATGTGTTTTTATTTATATATATATATTTATATTTGGAACACCACCCCTCGATAGCCAACCTAGGTGCAGGTCTTAATGCTCTATTCTGAAGTACAAAGACCTACACTTTTCTCAAGAATGCTGTCCTGCCTGTGTTGATAAGAGACAGCAAGTGTATCACTCCTATACTTCAACCTTATTTGTATGTGCAAAATACAACAGAGACCTGAATTTACTGGCTGCCTATGACAGATGTTAAATCCTGGGCTGCTTTGCACCTGACAGTGTTGCAAATTTTTCTTTTGCCCGACTTCTTACTTTGTGCATGTTTGAGAATACTGTCTCTTGCATAAATGACTTGTATATGAGCATTAGATGTACTCTTGCTCTTGTATCAGAGGCTGTAGTAAATGAGTCCTAGGGGCAGATTTATCAAGGGTCGAATTTCAAAGTTAAAAAACTTCGAAATTTGACCATCAAATAAGCCAAATTTGATAGTCCAACTTTTCTTTTTGAATTTTTTTGGCCGTTTTCGGTCGAAGTAAAATCGGTCGACCATTCTGTGAAATCGTACGAATGAAGCGATTTAATCGATCGAACGATTTTCAAAAAAAAAAAATCCTTTGACTTTTTAAAACTTAGCCAAATGTTGGCTAGAGGTTTTAGGAGGTCCCCATAGGCTAACATAGCAATTCGGCAAGTTTAAGGTGGCAAAGTGTCGACGTTTTTTAAAGAGACAGTCCTTAAATTTTCGAATGGTCGAATAATATAGTATTTTCTATTCGAACTGAAGTCGAATTTGGCCTATTCAATGGTCGAAGTACCCAAAAAAATAGTTTGGAATTTGATGTTTTTTAATTCGAAAATTCACTTTGACCCTTAGTAAATCTGCCCCCTGATGTCTTTTTGAATGAACATGAATTTTTATTTTAGTGTTTTTGTTCTCTTTGCTTTAGCTTTCTTTCCCTCCCCTTGGTAAACTAGATTGCATTTTGTGTCTTGCAAAAATATGTTGAAACCAACCCAAAATTTCCATCTAAAACATGAGAAAAGAAAAGACAAGGAGCCCTAACACAGGGAGAACTTCAGTGATTTCCTTAATGGTCACAGCTACATCCACTGTGATGTGAAAAATTTCACTTTTCTGATTTCCCTGGTTATTGAATATTTGTGACGAATGTCTTCTCATTAAACAAAATGTAATATTAATCAGAGAAACTTTAACATATAGGGGCAGATTTAGCAAAGGACGAACTGAAAATTAAATTTTTTGCATTTTTATTGCCAAAACTGTCAAATTCAACTAGGGAATTATTCAAATTCAATTAGTTTTTTTTTAAAAAAAACTCTAATTACATTTTCCGAGATGTATCATACTCTGGTCTTTTAAGAACTAGAATTTGACTATTCGCCACCTTAAACCTGCCAAATTGCTGTTTGTCAATGGGAGACGTCCTGGGATCAATTCGGAGTTGGTTTCAGGCTTCCAGACTTTCAAGTTTTTTTCGGAGAAAAAACTCGAATCAAATTTGATTCGGATTCAAGTTTTCAGGTCGATCCTATTCACCCAAGTTTAACAAATTCGTTTTTTTTAATACATTTCGATTGGTCGAAATTTGAGTTCATGAGTGTTTTTAAAAACTTACATAAATTCAAAATTCAAGCTTTGATAAATCTGCCCCATAATGTAGGTTTTAAATTGGTTAATTTATTAAAGGAATAAAATTATCCAACACGCCATCCATTGGAAAGTCCCCCTGAATCTAAATTTGGTAGCACCAATTAACTGGTCGCACCATATTTAGCAGCATTAATTTCAACCAAGCCCTTGATAAAACCTTCTTCTACACATTTCAATACCCTGTATTCTGTCTAAATGACAAATCTTCAGTTGTTAATATGGTGCTGTGACTTCCTTTTTTGTTTAATTTGCACATTTTAACCCAGCTGATAACCCGTTAAAGGAACAGTAGCACAAAAAAGTGAAAGTGTTTTTGAAGTAATGACAATATCATGTAGTGTTGCCCTGCACTGGTTAAACTAATCTGTTTGCTTCAGAAACACTACTTTAGTTCACATTAACAAGACTAGCAATGGCGGAAATTGAAAAAAGGTTATATGGCACAGGTTAATTAGTAAATAGCAGATAAGATCTGTAGAACATAATGTTGTTTAACTTGTTCTTTGAATAGCTGCCCCCATGGCTACACAGCAGCTTATTTATATAAACAATAGTAGTTATTCTGAAGCAAACAGCAGATTTACTAGTGCAGGACAACACGGCATTATATTTTTATTACTTTAAAAAAATTTAATTTTTTGATGTTACTTGTCATTTAAGATGAATTGCTTCTGCCTAAAAATGAACAGCAAAGCCTCTGACCCCCATTGATAGCAGCCCTTTGTCATTCCCTTCTAGAGGAACCATAATATATTGATGAAGATTACCTCAAGGGCCTTTTAAAGTGTTCAGTTTCATAAGCACTGATTAGACTGCTTTCCTACTCAGTGTTCGATTAATGTCAGCCTGGTGATTCAGGACATTGTCACCCAGTTTAGTGGGCAGGTGACCAAATAATTAACATTTCCTTTTTCTCTATAATGATAAAACAGTACCAAGTACTGGATCACAGATATAATTGATCCTTATTGAAGGTAAAGCAATCCCACTGGGTTTATTTAATGTTTAAATGATTAGTAGAAGACTTAAGGTCTGGTGTTCCAATTTACAGAAAGACCCCTTATCCAGAAAAACTCAGTTCTCAAGCATTCTGGATAACAGGTCACATACCTGTAGTATGTTTTGGAGAAATGAACGTGGGGATGCCTTGGAGCATTTTGTTCACCACTCACTGAGCTTAAATTCAAGAGCAATTTAAGAGCTCCATTACAATACTAGTTTAGCAGCAATAGACCATATGTACCAGGGAAAAAACACTGATCTGCTTCTTCCCATGCTCAAATTCACTGATGACAATGGTATTTTCCTGTTAGTGCACAGAAATAGCAGACCGCGCTGCATTTCCCAGACGGGCACTGCTAGGTCGCACGGTCCTAGTGCCCACCCGCACCCCCCACAGTCACATGCTCGCAATCGATGGAGCACTGGGGAGCTGCGTATCCCCTGTGCTCCCCATAGATCTGCTGGATGGCATGCTGCTCTAAATAATTTGATGCCCTAGGGCCGGACCTTTGTGGCCTCGCAACAAATCCGGGCCTAAGGGCAGATTTAGATGTGGAGACAATGCAATTTCGTGCAAAAATCTGTCCTTTCTGTGCACAGGAATATGCCATGATTGTTAATATGCAGTGGCTTTGGTGGTGAAAGGAATTGAATCAATGATTTCTACACTGGTGGCGAAAACGCCCTTCTGATTCAATAAAGCCTTTAAAGGGATATTGTCATGGGAAAAATTTATTTTTCAAAATGAATCGATTAATAGTGCTGCTCCAGCAGAATTCTGCACTGAAATCAATTTCTCAAAAGAGCAAACAGATTTTTTATATTCAATTTTGAAATCTGACATGGGGCTAGACATATTGTCAATTTCCCAGCTGCCCCAAGTCATGTGACTTGTGCTCTGATAAACTTCAATCACTCTTTACTGCTGTACTGCAAGTTGGAGTGATATCACGCCCTCCCTTTTCCCCCCCAGCAGCCAAACAAAAGAACAATGGGAAGGTAACCAGATAACAGCTCCCTAACACAAGATAACAGCTGCCTGGTAGATATAGTAAAAACCCATGTCTCACTGAGACACATTCAGTTACATTAAGAAGGAAAAACAGCAGCCTGCCAGTAAGCATTTCTCTCCTAAAGTGCAGGCACAAGTCACATGACATGGGGCAGCTGGGAAATTAACATAATATCTAGCCCCATGTCAGATTTCAAAATTGAATATAAAAAAATCTGTTTGCTCTTTTGAGAAATGGATTTCAGTGCAGAATTCTGCTGGAGTAGCACTATTAACTGATGCTTTTCCGATGACGGGATCCCTTTAAGGAAAACTATACCCCTCAAACAATGTCGGTCTCTGTAAAAAGATATTGCATAAAACCGCTCATTTGTAAAACCCTGCTTCATGTAAATAAACAATTTTCATAATAATATACTTTTCTAATAGTATGTGCCATTGGGTAATCATAAATAGAAAATTGCCGTTTTAAAAAATAAGGACAGCCCCCCTGGGCAGAAAGTACAAAATTTGGTATAAAACTGAAAGAATATTAATAATGTGCAATAACCACAAAATATATTATCCACTGCATTAGGCAGATCTTTGTTTGCCTCCAGAGCTCTTAGAGAAACTAGGCATAACACAATTACATGACACAATTACATAACACTTTTTTAATGAATATATATTAATATTAATGTGCTCACTTGAAATTCACGTGAAAACCTTGTGAAAAACATTCTATTTTTAGCTTTTCTTAGAAACTCAGACCAGGGAGTTCAGAATTATTTCAGGAAGACTTGCTGACCTTCACTTTAAAATTTTATCAGTACTGAGAGTCCTAAAACAAATTGTTAAAGGCATATGAGAAAATAGGTTGAAGTAGAAATACATTTTAAACATTTCTGTGCTAACAAATGTTGCTGTAACGACAAATATTATAGTACATATTATTATAGTACAAATATAAGAACGATCAGAAAGATGTAATCTGTATTCGACTTTTAACCCACTTCATAAAGAATCAAGTAATGTGGTTCAGTGCAAAGTTGGATAAACAGGAGATGTCTCAATGTGGTTTTTGTTTTTTGCTGAGAAGTTTGGAAGAATTTACTTTCCTACTGATGGTTTATAGTGTATACTATGTTCGGGCCGGCCCGATATCCGAGGGTCACGCAGGTTCGGGGCGACCTCACACCCCCATTTGCGGTCGGCAGGCTCTGGCTTCCGCTTTTAAAGATGCAGGCCTGCTCGCCTCAGGTCTATTAAAGGAAGCCTGAGGGCAGGGTTGGGTGCAGGTCATGTTTGAACCAACCCGCACATCACTAGTGTACACAGATTAGGGAAAGGCAGAAAAGGTGCACCAAAGAAACTAGTTGCTGAAGTCATGTATAGGCTGCATGTGCCAACAGTTAACCACTTTGCTGTTTTGGTAGTGTGTTTTGTTAGCTTGTGCATTTGTCTTCCACATACAGCTCTCTGGGAAATTATAGTTATAAGATTCTCTCATGACATTCACTTTAATATCGGCTTTCTGCTAGTAGACCACTGGGGTTATCTATAGAATCATGGGCCCCTATTTTCAACAGGAATTAAACAGATCAATTATTGTTGTGTAAAGTCATAGTTTGTTCAGCAAATTAGTAACTATTTTACGTTGTAGAACATTTATTAGAAATCTGACTCATACAACATTCTTATCAGTTGATTTTCTGCCCAGAACAATTTTTAATGTTTTCCTTGTGTACATTAAAAACTGCCTAAATTCTGAAGTGTTATGAGACTAAATAATGAAAGATCAATAATACCTCTAAAAATATTACATACCAGTGAAGTTCTTCATTTTGAAATTATTTGATTGTAACTTTTTTTTGTTAGTCCAGTACATAAAGGATTGCATTCAATAAAAAATGTATGCACATGACTGTATAGCAGAGAAGTCAGAGAAGACATTTATTGGTTGGAAATTTGTTTAGCCACCGATATGCTGCTTAGTGCTGCCGAAAATATTGACATTAAAAAAAGTGAAACCTCAATTTTACATCCCCTGCTTTTAAGTCTAGGTTCCCTCATCCCTGCTTCCCCCCATTTGAAAAGCATATATATCTTTTGGAATTTTTCAGTTTAAAATAAATCTGTGAGCAGTTTCAGCCAATGTTAATATTTTCTGTGTAGTAGGAAACTGGCATATGCACCATAAGTGTTATTGGTAGGTATTTTTAATGATCTGTATATATGTAAATACTTCTAATTTAATATTTGGCATTTTGAACTTTTTAACGATAATGTGTATAATATAATTTGCCTTTTCCTTCCTTAGGTTTTGTTCTTGCTAATGCTTCCAAGTTTTCTATGTTAGTCCCTAATCACCAATTTTCTGTATTAGTTAAATATATATATATATATATAAATATCTTATTTCTTTTGTTCTGCATGAATAATTTTTTCCTTTAATGGCAAATTGTACATATAGCAATATATTTATTAGATGTATAAAATGTAAACCATTTGATAACACTTTTGGCCAGTTTTTTTAAAAAAAACAAACAAAAACCCTGTACTCCTGGTATAGTTATCACTTCTAGTGACTTTTTGACTTGAAGAATGCTCGTTATAATTTTTTTTCCTTTTATATGTGTTTTTAAATCTTTGAAACAGTGATTTAAATAAATTACAAATTTTAAGTACTGTATGTAAAATCTAATTTTGTGTTATTTTTTTTAAAGGATCATGTGATTTGATAATGCACTTTTTCAACACAGTTTTTAAAATCTGGGGAAGTCATTTACTCTGTAGCAATAGTTCCATAACATTAAAGGAACAGTTCAGTGTAAAAAAAAAACTGGATAAATCGGCTGTGCAAAACAGCCAGAACACTACTTCCTGCTCTCTAACTCTGAGTTAGTCAACGACTTGAAGGGGGACCATATGGGACATACAGTAACTGTTCAGTGATTGGTTTCATTTTTGGCTAACTAACTATATTAGAAACATTTTTGTATTGTTTATACTGAACAATTCCTTTAACATTTTTAAAGGGCAAACCATTATTTCTTATTCCAATAGTTTTTGTTTGGCATATAATTCTAAGACTTAACACACCTACAATTAAGATAGTTTAATAAAAGTTGCAATGCTTAAAATTGCACAATGCCCAGCTAAAATTTGCAATTCAAACCATTCTATTTTTTATTCTTACTTGTGCAAAATGTTTTTTCTCTTTGGGACTTTTATTACATTTCCCCAATGTGAAAAATAAACCTACATGTGCAGGACTTCCCACAGTAACTGAAGATGGCTACCTACACATACAGTAATATAATTATTAAGCTTGGACAAATTTACACATGCACGCTAGTCCCTGTCCCAGTGCAGAGCTTTCAATCTAATAGAAATATGAAATGTATGTAAAATACTGTGTGTGAAAAAAACACACACAGGGACTTAAACATGGAAATAAATAGAGAGAGAGACTGTCTATAATTTTTGAGCTGGAAAATAGTTTGAAAAGGGATAAAGTTTTTAAATGAAGTTGTTCATTTTCTACTCCCCCATGTACAGTGGTTAATTCCTCTATTGGGGGATAATTAGCATTTAACCTACTATGAAACCCAGTGGAGGGAGGAAATACTGTTTGGAGTGTTGCTCATTTCCAGATAATGGCTTGGTAATATTTGGTCTAGCAAGGGTAGTGTGTGAGACATAACAAAGGATTAGCCCTGGTAAAATATGTGTGGGAAAAAAAGCAGACTCTCAGGACTTTTGGTACTGTTTTCTTAGAAAGGTCATTTTGTGAACTTTGTAAAGTATCTGATATGCAAATATCTTTTTAGTGTGTAGAAGTGAATTTGTTATAATTAAAATGGACTTATAAGAATAATAAAATTGAGATTATTTGGTGAGTAAATATTAATTTTAATTGTGTTTTGATCTTTCAACTGAATGCATTACTCCAAATGTAATGTTATATAATTTAAATAGTAAAATAGATAAAGGGGCAAATTCACTAAGCGCTGAAGCGCCTAACGCTAGCGTCAATTCGCTAGGGTTGGCCATTTTCGTTACTTCGCAAATTCACTAACGGACGCTGGCGTTACTTCACTAGCGTAACTTCGCACCCTTACGCCTGGCGAATTTGCGCAACGGACATAACCACGCAATTTCACTAACGCGCGCATTGTTCTGAACGCTACCTTTTACGCTAGACTTCCTTCGCCACCTCAGACCAGGCGAAAAATTTTTCTAAGTCCCAAAAAACGCTGGCGTTTTTTTCTATATTATGGGTGATAGGCTGAAAAAGATCAAAACATTTTTTGGGGCTTCCCCCCTACATTTCCTAACTCATGGCAACTTAACTATACAGTGGGCACATGTGTAGGGCAAAATAAAAATTTTATTTGATGCTTTGAAGGTTTCCCAGGCATTTGTAGTGCTGCTACATATTCCTCCATTGAAATTCGAATTTGCCGCCGTATGCAAATTAACCATTGCTAGCGTAACTTCGCTTCGCGAATCAACGCTAGTGCAACTTCGCAACCTTACACTACCCCTGAGTGCAGCTTCGAATTTTAGTGAATTTGCGAAACTACGCCTGGCGAAGTGTGGCGAAGTTACGCCTGGCGCAACTACGAATCTTAGTGAATGTCCCACAAAGAGAGAAGAAAATGTTTGGCTTCAAAAAGGCCAAAGCGTTAACTCAAGGGAGAAGATATGAGTTCTAAAACCCAAACAGGTAAAACACAGCAAATGAGAAGGACTTTGTGCTTAAGATAACCCATGGAAGAATGCACTACATGAAATTAGCTTTCTCCATATTTTACATCTGGGCAGACCAGCATATAGTAATCTCTGTATATTTGAGAGTTCACAGATATAGCTGCACAAAATAAATACACTTACAAAAATCAGTTTTTATTGCACATTTTCTTAATGTTGTTTTTCTTTTTTGTTGTCATGTGCATCACACAGCTTTGCTCTGAAACCTGCCTCTCCCTTACTTGTAATCATCAAACAAGTGCCAAAAAATACCCTCACTTCCAGTGAACCAATCAACCAAATAGTGGTTTTTAATATTAAGATCCAGAAAGGATATACCATAAATATGTTAACCCTGAAATGCAAATTCATGCAATTTATCCACACTCCCCTCTCACAAGAGGAACACTGCCATCGAGGTAGCCAAGGGAAGAAAATGAAACATTTGTTGTGTCTGATCTATCAGTTGCTCACAGTTGGATGGTAGCAAGCAAAAGGTACTTTTTTTCCTAGACCCCACTCTCATAGATTCATGGGGCCTAACAAACTCCTGTGAAAATAACTGGAAACTGAACATTTTTTTGGAGAACAAGGTGGAGTACAATCTTCTAAAATTCCAAAGGATTTAGCACAAGATGAAGCAAGCCCTAATGGCTGTTGAAGGCCTAGATAAAGATGGGTCTAACCAGAGTAAATTGCCAGAGAGGCCAGCAGCTTCTGTATGTGTTTCAAGATGTTTATTTTAAAGATGTTTATTTAAAAGTAGGAAACACATGTCCAAGGAGTATTGTTATGGGGCTGAGTCAGCAAAGTTGCTCTTTTATTCATGAGGCGCTCTGCAGAGGCCATCTCCCTACCATTCATGGGGAAGTAAACATGGGTGATTGGGGATCTCAACTGTTGCCTAGTGCATAAATAACAGCAAGTATTTTGATTGACTTGATATTTGGTGAATATAACATTTGTATGGATATGTGTAATGCAGCATGCGAGACAGCTGCTGTCAATGTTGTGAAGGTTGATTATATTTACTTTTACCTTCTATACATAAATTGTAACCATTTAAATGTTTTGAATAGAAAACATTTCCATTGTTTTCAAGTATACCGTTTGATGAACAAAAATGTAATCAATAAGGGTTTATGCTAAACCTACTTTCTGCCTATTATTTGAATCATGAAAATCTATGGTGGTTATTTCTTGAGCTAACCAGAGCAAACAGAAACTGAAGCTCCTCAATGTTTGGTTATTGCAAGGTAAATAACTAAATTATCAGCACACAGCCCACTCCCTTCACCCTTTGTTGTGACTGCAGGTGGATTATCTGTGAATATGTAATCAACTATTTACCTTGCAAAAACAAAACATGGAGTTGTTCACCCTATTTATCTCAACAAATTCATACTATAGATTTTTCATGATTAAAAAGTAGGCATAAAGTATATCCAGCACAAGAAGTATTCATTGCACTTAGATTCAAAATGTTTTCTGGGGCTGATTTTATCTGGCAATCATCCGGAGCAGGAAGAGGCTCAAGTAAATATCTTGATGATCTGGTGCAGTGGCATTAAACTGTGGCATTAAACAGTGGCTTAACCACTATGGGGAACAGTAAGTGCAAGTGCACCTCGGCCTTCTCCAGTAGGTCCGCTGGAGTCACCAGATGCAGCAAGGAGGCCTAAAGGTAAGACTGGATGGAACCAATTTAGTGAGTAAGTTACTAAGTTAGATTCATTCTGCTCTGTACTGCTAAACTGCAGATTCATGTGTGAATAACCACTAGGCTTTTCCTTTAATAGTCTCTGTCTGCCAACTTTACGCAAGCAGCTCAAGTTTAGTTTATTTTGTTTATTTCATTGCTAGAATGTATTTTTTCCTTTATTTGAGATCATTGAGACTGTCCTTTTTGCATGTTTCAAACTAACATTTTTGAGATATCAAAGTAAAAAAAAAATAGTTGAATGAGTTATGTAAAGTAAGCTTTTTATATATTTTTAAAAATTCATAAATTTACTTTAAATGGCCCCGTAATAACATGCCTTTTTCCCTGCATTCAATTTTAGTTGTTTTTTCTATTACAGTCAGGGTATGAGTTTTCAAATAAATTATATGCACTTACTTATACATTATAATGCCACTAGACTAGATAGGTAAAGTGAATGTGAAAGAGTCTTTGCCTTCTCATCTAGGCCTTAAAGGGCAAGTCAACCTCAAAATAAAAATTTGCCTAATTAAAGAAAACATAATTCTAAGCAACTTTCCAATATACCTTTATTTAAAATTTCAGTACTTTACTAAAGCAAAAATGCCGCACCTGATAACTAAGCCGAATTTCCGGTTTTCAACCCGGAAATTCGGCTCTTCTAGTGCAGAGAGCACAATTGTGCTCTCTGCACTACCCTCTCCGGCGCTTTAAAGGTGAGTGCCGTGGGGAGGGGTGGGGGTGGCAAAAGAAGGCAGTCTCAGGCGTCATAATAGCAAGAATCGCCCCTGGCTGTGGGCAGACAATAAAAAGTGACAAACACTTCAATATATATATATATATATTTACATTTATATTCTGGACAAGTCCTGTGAGTGCGGCTGCTATTTGGGAGGATTATATATATATATATACTGTATGTATATATATATATATATATATATATATAGTCGGCAAGGAAGATCCGCACTCTCAGGTCTTAAGTAAAAATGTATATAATTTTTATTGTTACATACGAGACTGACGTTTCGGCCTCCTCCGAGGCCTTTCTCAAAGTGTCCAATCAATTACAAGAAAGCCTTATATACAAGTGTTGGCGGGAGAATAGATTGAGGCTGACGTATTAACATCATCACACAAAGTGCGACTCTGATTTACATATCACTCTAATTTACATATGACTCATTAAGAACATAAAAATGCATAACTTGCATAAATTACAACTATTCATAATCTCTACATTAAAACATTAATGTTTTACATTGAGTTATGCCCTTGACGTAAACTTTGTGTATCACGCTACACACGTAATAGTATATTTGTATTTTATACTGTCAAGTAACATTGTGATTATTAATACAAAACTAAGTTACAAAAAAATAAAAATTGTTTTCTTCTATCAGGCAAAAACATTTTTTTTGAGTTGACATTCCCTTTAAGTGGAAAAGTTTTTGGGTTGCTTTAAAAGGACATACTCATGTTGAAGTTTTCTGCAAGATAACTGTTGCAGAACTATCAACATCAAGGCTTAACTGTGATGTTTGATCACATTATGAATGGTAGGTGTAATTATAATTAAACTGTAAAAACTGTTTTCCCTAGCCGTACTCCATGTCATCACGTTATGGGATAGCCCCTCCTCCCTGCTCCCATTAGAAGGAACCTCCCCAAGCCTTTAAAAGGCCAACCACACCCACCTACCGGCGTCTTTTTTTCCTTCTCTTATGCTCTTGGCTTTGTTCTCTGAACAAATGCCTCAATCATTAGAAGCAAATTTTTCTCTTTTTAAGCCTAGGAAAGCATTAGGCCTGCCCAAAAGGCGTCCTAGGGACAGGGGTTTTGGTCCATGGGACCTTTTTTCCCCCCAGCACACTACCTCAGACCTGGAGCCTTCTGAACTTCAGCTCCTGAATCCGGTAAGGCACTGAGGTGCAATGTTTGCTACTCCTTGTCTGCCTGTATTTCAGTTGCCTTCCTGTATTGCTATCAAGAGCATTGGGTGGCAGGTGCTTGTCCCCCCATCCGTGTGCCCTCCCGGCCTGCCCCAAGGGCGTCCGACGGCAGTGGTGTATGTGGCCCCTACACCCCATTTTTACGGCTGGGCGAGGGAGGTGGCAGTTAGTTTAGGCTAATTAGTTTAGGGGCCTGAACCTTACTGCCCCCTGTTACCTTTGTTTTATTTTTGTTTTTATGGGGGCAGGTCATGGCCAACTGCCTTCCTCAACAGACTTTCCTAAGGCGGAGGTAGTTAAAATAACAATAAAAAAATAAAAAATATAAAAAAGTTTCGCTATAGGCCTCATATTATAGCAAACTTGGGCCTGTGCAGGAAGCACCAACACTAATTATCCAATTTGCCTCAGTATAACCTACGCAGTTGCTTTGGGTTCCTGCCTATACAGACACCAGCTGAGTATAATCAACCCCCCACTGAGTGCAGACACCAGCTGAGTATAATCAGGTCCAGCTAAAGCAAGTGGAGATGGCCCCGCCCACTCTCTAACTCAGCAGGCGAGGAAGCTGCAGCCTCAGGTAAGTCCTGCTATTGTCAGTAAACTTTTGAGGCCTGTTTTCCTGTTAACAATAGTGTCCTGGAATTTGTGGCATTAAGGGGTCAGCTTCCAGCCTTGCATAATGAGCAGCAGGTAAGAAGTGTCTCCATATGCTGTTCTGCAGTGTACTAAAGTCTAACTAACTGCTTGCATGCTATATATTCATATGCTTATCTGCACTGTGCCTGGTTATGATTGTTTCCTGCCTGAAAGCAGTAGCCCGCCTGAAACCAGTAGCCCTTATACAAATAGATAATTGGGCTAACATTCTCTTATGCTGACAAGTATTGTTTACTGTCAGGCTGGGTGCTGAATTCAGGCCATTTACAAATAGGACACCAGTAGCCCTATTGAATATGGATCCCTGGGCTGGGGGGGCTGCTAGGCTCTGATACTTGCTATACTTGCTATAAACATCAGATAATCCATAATATGTATTGCGCTATTTTGTTCGGCATTCTATGTTTTGGCTATTACTCACATAGAATAGGTAGCCATAATGGAGGTCGAGCAAAGGTCTGGCTGAAGGCTAGGGCCCGATATAAGCTTGCTCTATGCAGCAGCTAAACTATGGACCTCATGTTTCTGTGATTGTGCCTTTGCTCCTATTTTGTTCTACAGCTTAAGCTCTGGCTATTGCTCACAGGTAAAACATGGCCCTACAGGATGTAGAGCACAGGTCTGGCTGGCTGCTAGGCCCTGAGACATACTTGCTCGAAGCAGCAGCTAACCTAACTATGTATTTCATATTGCTGTGATTGTACCTGTGCTCCTATTTGGTTCTACAGCTTAAGCTCTGGCTATTGCTCACAGGTAAAGCGTGGCCCTACAGGATGTAGAGCACAGGTCTGGCTGGCTGCTAGGCCCTGAGACATGCTTGCTCGAAGCAACAGGTAATCTAACTATGTATTTCATGTTGCTGTGATTGTACCTGTGCTACTATTTTGTTATACAGCTTATGCTCTGGCTATTGCTCACAAAGAACATGTAGCCCTGCGAGATGTAGAGCACAGATCTGTCTTGCTGCTAGGATCTGACACATGCTTGCTATAAGCAGCAGCTAACCTAACTATGTATTACATGTTTTCTGCAGTTTACGATTTGGCTATTTCTCTCATGGAACAAGTAGCCCTAATGGATCAGGCCTTTTGAGTTCCTAGGCCCTGAGATATGCTTGCCCTAAGCAGCAGCTAATATAAACCATGTATTCATGTTACTGTGATTGAATCTGTGCTTATATTTTCTTCCGCAGTATATACCCTGGCTATGGCTCACCTAGAATAGGTAGCCCTAAGGTATGTAAAGCACAGGCCCGGGAACGGCTAGGACCAGATTTACGCTTGCCCTAAACAGTAGCTAATATTTTATGTATTACATGTTGCCGTGATCATATCTGTAGGCTCCTATTCTCTGCAGTATGATATGCTCTAAGTATTGCTCACCTTGAACCAGTAGCTCTAATAAATGTAGATCACTGGACTGGGTAGCTATGTAGGTCTGATATAGGTTTGCTCTGACTGCAGCTAACCTAAACTATGCATTACATGGGGTTGTAATTGTTTCTGGGGTACATTCAGGTTTAATCCAGATGAGTACCTTCATATGAAGGTCTTTTCATTCCATGGCATTGCTCCTGGGATAAAATAGGGCTTAATAAATTAAGCACTAGGCAATATTTTTTCCTGATGGCAGGTAAGCTTAACTTTGTCTTGATAAACACTACAGGAGTTCTGAAACCTGTCTGTCATAAGGATTGCTGGGTTAACAATAACCACAGGTATGTACTACTTTTGGGACCATTTAAGGTAAATTTTTCCAGATTCAGCAGCCTTGTATCACCGATCACTGCCTGAACGAATGGAGGACCAGATATCCACGCAGCTCGAGCTCTGGGGTCGGGTACTGTGCTCTACCAGGAGCTTAGGACACTAACCGAGGTACATATTGTTATCACATATTTTAATATATGTTTGCACCATGGCCCACATCCGGCAGACTGCCTTCAGAACAAATGCTCAATGAATGGATAAGCTCCATAATACAACTGGTCGACCAAGCAACATATATGTTTGCATCTATAAGAGGGCCATAGGCAGGTGCATATATTTTAATACTAAGGCATGTATATGAGTATGTATATATGTTTGCACAGATATCTATATATGATTTGTGTCCTTGGGATGGGTTCTTTTTTGGAACCAGAAACGTTGGCTCAATAAACCTATATTTTTATGCAACAGATTCCTGGAACAATCAGTACTTGAACTCCTCATCCATATATTTCACTATAGCAGCCAGGACATCTGGCTAGTTTCTAGGGGTGCAACCTGTGGAAATTCCATATTCATAGGTTTAAGGAAGAACAAGGTATACAGTTCTTTATGCTTGGCTGAAGGATCCCCAGATGTATCTCTACCATTTTCTAGGGTGAATCCCTGGTGCCTCCTACAAATTAGAGAGGGGAGCCACTACCCAGTGTTATTCCTATACTATTTCTACTGATATTCTTAATGTCAGGATAGATGGGACATTTTATCTGCCAATACAGGGGGTCTATAGAGACAGGGTACACATACGTATCAAGCCAATGGGTGTATATTTCAAACCAAGGGTTTTCAGGCTATAGGAGTCCTCAAAGTCTCTTGTTAGTCCTTAGGGATGACCTCTGTTCAAGTCTGGCCCAGGATAGGGATATTCTGCTTATACTACCTTATACTATCAACAAAACAAGACGGCTTTGTGACTTAAGGCTCTGTGTCCAGAAGGCCCTTATTTTGGGTCCATTTATTTTATTTATTTATTTATTTATTTATTTTTTTTTTCTTCAATTTCTCAATCCCCTAGTTAGTGGGTTTTTCTTTTTTAGAATACAGGGCCAGCTGTTCTTCCACACCAGATAGGTATCTGATTGGACAGCAGATGGAGGCATCCTAGGAGCAGTAATTTATTTTTCGTCTCTAGGTCTGTGCCCTCTAGGAACACCAGCAGTTTTGGATCTTTCCTCCTCACAGTTACATACTACAGTTGCTACCTGTCCTATTGCTTCGGCCGAGAATGTACTTGGCTCTTCTGAGCAGGATCAGAGTCTTCCCTTAAGTGGGACGGTTGCAGTCATTACAGTAGAGTCTAATCTCTTACCACTTCCAGTCATTAATTTCATTGAGAATGAATTAAGGATATTTTATGTATCTGTCCTACAGGTTTGTCTAGCGTCAAAGGGGAGGTTTGGAAGTATTGTTTTTATCTGTTTTGACCATGTCTGTCACATTGTTCCCTATATTAGAGGTATTACATTTACACCTGCTGAAAATTGTGTCTGAAACATTTGCACAGAGCTCAATGTCCCCTCCAGATACAACACTCCTATTATCCTAGTTTATTCTCGGATTCACATTCCTGTGCCACTCCTGATACATATGATCCAGAATGACTCTAGGAGATCAGAGGCCCTTCTGACACTTACTGGAACATCCATAGGGTTCCTCCAGTTCCAAGGTCAGCCTCAACGATTAAATATGTAGTATAGTTGATTCCACATAGAAATGGGTCCCTTATGGGTAGAAAGAACACAGGTTTGTGGGTGACTGTAAACATTTATCCAGGGCATATAATCTGCCTCCATAGATCTTGGAATTAGTCCTTTAGTTGCACGGTGGTTACTGGATCTGTAACCTTAGGGGTATTCAGTTATACCTCTCAGAGTACTAGGTTGGGTCAACCAACAGGGGTTCTTTCTTAGGTACTGTAGTTGCTCAACTCTTTACAGTTAATTGAGTCTGCCTCATCATAGGACCTTACACAGTGTAAGGAATTCTAATCCCAACTGTTTTCTCAGGTGCCCTTGTCCGATCTTTAGGATCTGTTTTCTGTTAGAACAGTCCTGACTAACACGCATTCTGATATGAAGATATTTAGGTACTGGACTTGGGTACCTCAGGGTACATTGGATATCCTACATATAGGGATATATCCTAAGCAGATCATTCCTATTTGTGTCCATTTTGGGTTCTTACTCCTAACAAGTGTTTCTTACAGGTACCTTACAATGTGCACTGAAATTAGGCATACATGTGATGAATGCTTTTGGTGAGTAGGAGAGTAAGTATTTCAGCTTGCTGAATTCACCTTTTTACAGGACTGTCTTCCTCTCTCTCTCTCTTCTGGAGGGTGAAGTGGTGGTTAGTGAGCTAACTTGTTCCTCACTCTCAGTGGGCTAACATCTCTCTCTCTCTCGCGCTCTCTCTTTTTCTCTTTAGTATAGGCTATATTATAGCCCTATTATTAGCCTGGTGAACTTATTCTGGGGTTTTCACCTGGACTCTCTATATTAAAGTAAGGAGTTTGCATGATGGTGGACTATCTAGTCAGAGATACTCCTTTCCTTATTACAGTTTCTTCTTAAAGCATATTCCCTCCCATGGGATAACGTTAACTTGCTACGTCCCATAACGTGATGACATGGAGTACGGCTAGGGAAAAAGGAAGATTATTTCATACTTACCGAAATCTTCCTTTCCTAGACGTACTCCATGTCATCACACCCGCCCATTCTTTTCCGGTAATTTAAGAGCTTATTACAAAGACGCCGGTAGGTGGGTGTGGTTGGCCTTTTAAAGGCTTGGGGAGGTTCCTTCTAATGGGAGCAGGGAGGAGGGGCTATCCCATAACGTGATGACATGGAGTACGTCTAGGAAAGGAAGATTTCGGTAAGTATGAAATAATCTTCCTTTATCTGGACACCAGGGGGCCCATTACCTTAGCTCGTGTGAAGGAATAGAGGAAAATTGTTTGAATTTCGAATGGTCGAATATGGCTACTTCGACCATCGAATGGGTTACTTCGACTTTCGAATCGAACGATTCGAACTAAAAATCGTTCGACCATTCGATAGTTCGAAGTACTGTCTCTTTAAAAAATTCTTTGACCCCCTAGTTCGCCACCTAAAACCTACCGAGGCCTATGTTAGCCTATGGGGAAGGTCCCCATAGGCTTCCTAACAATTTTTTGATCGAAGGAATATCCTTCGATCGATGGATTAAAATCCTTCGAATCATTCGATTCGAAGGATTTAATCGTTCTATCGAACGATTATTCCTTCGATCGTTCAATTGTAGGAATAACGGTAAATCCTTTGACTTCAATATTCGAAGTCGAAGGATTTTACTTTGATGGTCGAATATTGAGGGTTAATTAACCCTCAATATTCGACCCTAGATAAATGTACCCCCAGGTGTAGAGGACAATTCGCTAATGAAGTTTTGCACCCTATTGCCAGGCAAAACGTTACCTCTTTTGCCAGAGTTTGTTTCACCAGCTTACTGATAAGACAGCCTCCTCAATCTTATGTCAGTGACATCATATCCTGTATGCCAGAAAGTCATAGAAAATATGAAAAAACGCTGGCGTTTTTTCATATTTTAAAGCAAAGTTGTCTTTAAATGTTGTATCTATTAAATATGTTTAACATTTTTTTTTTACCATGTGAGGGGCATGCCATATTTGTTTTAGGGTGGGCTCATGTCTAGGGCATTAGAGGATCTATTTATTCTTTATTTTGCTTCCTTGGACATGTGTAATAATAAGTGGCCACTTCAAGCATTTGCACCAACATCTCTAATAAAGACTTCTATATGACATCTACCCACCCTATTCAAATTGACCTGAGTCTAAGAGTACTAACCAAGTTTCGCTAGGCAGAAACAAATGTTAGTGAAAGTTCGCTATGAAACGCTTGAGCTGACAAATTTACACTATCGAAACTTTGCCAGCATTCGGGTGCAGAGATGCAACTTCACATTTTTGTGAATTAGCATAGTTACATAGTTAAATTGGGTTGAAAAAAGACAAAGTCCATCAAGTCGAACCTCTCCAAATGAAAACCCAGCATCCATACATACACCCCTCCCTACTTTCACATAAATTCTATATCTCCATATCTAAACTATAGAGCTTAGTATCACAATAGCCTTTGATATTATGTCTGTCCAAGAAATCATCCAAGCCATTCTTAAAGGCATTAACTGAATCAGCCATCACAACATCACCCGGCAGTGCATTCCACAACCTCACTGTCCTGACTGTGAAGAACCCCCTACGTTGCTTCAAATGAAAGTTCTTTTCTTCTAGTCTAAAGGGGTGGCCTCTGGTACGGTGATCCACTTTATGGGTAAAAAGGTCCCCTGCTATTTGTCTATAATGTCCTCTAATGTACTTGTAAAGTGTAATCATGTCCCCTCGCAAGCGCCTTTTTTCCAGAGAAAACAACCCCAACCTTGACAGTCTACCTTCATAATTTAAGTCTTCCATCCCTCTAACCAGTTTAGTTTCATCATCACATGGAATCAGAAAAGTAGTATTTTATAAACAAGTCCCTACCTCCCCAGCTGTTTGAGTAGTTAAATTTACAGGGCTTTTCAGCTGAAAGGGTACCGGCAATGTCTTTCTTGCAAAGCTGCAAAGCATTTAGAACCAAGAGATGGGTTGAAATTTGAACTGTTCCATGTTTAGTGAAATTAACACAAGCTATAGATATTTTTCATTCCATTCACTTTTTTTCATTCACCTTCAAGTTAAATTTTAGTATGTTGTAGAATGGCCAATACTAAGCAACTTTTCAATCGGTCTTCATTATTTATTCAAATGGGGGTCACTGACCCCCAGCTAAAAAACAAATGCTCTGTAAGGCTACACGTATATTGTTAATGCTCATTTCTATTACTCATCTTTCTATTCAGGCCTCTCCTGTTCATATTTAAGTCTCTTATTCAAATCAATGCATGGTTGCTAGGGAAAATCGGACCCTGGCAACCACATTGCTGCAATAGTAAAGTGGAGAGCTGCTGAAAAAGGCTAAATAACTAAAAAAAAACATGTAATAAAAAATGAAAACCAACTGCAAATTGTCTCGGAATATCACTCTCTACATCATACTAAAAGTTTATTTAAAGGTGAACAACCCCTTTAAAACAGGGGGAACGCATGCCCAAAGCAGCCTATAAACTGGGTTTATGTTGAAAGGAGGTGAGACATGGCCTGCTAATTAATTAAAATGAACATTTCTACAAACTATGTTCTGGCCATTAATTGACAGACCGCAATCATACCAAAGTTATGTCCGGCAAATACTAGTTACAGTCTCCCATTGATATTGTCAGACAGGCAATACATGCAGAGATATTACCGCTAGTCAACAGAAATCTTTTAACCTGTCTGATCGACTAGACAACCGATTACCATGGTACGAAAAATGTCGGGACAATACAAACATTGTCCGAAAATCGTACAAATCTTTGTTTCGTATGACTATAACTTTGCGTCTAAGGCCAGCTTTAGCCTATGACTAAGGGAGTGTGTTCCCGAAACGCGTAAGGCCATGTATTTCTGCAGTATCTTGCAATAAAAACCTGCCTTTTACCGGAGTGCCGTCTTCCTGTTCGTGTATCATATGGCCAGCTTTAGTCTTGCTCCAAGCTTAGACAAGAATTGCAGTTTTGTGTTGCAGTAAATGTGAACTGCCTAGTTGTAAAAAGCATATAATTAACTTAATTTCTAACCTATATCTCGATCAGACCATATTTAGTGTTCATGGACAATTAAAAGTGGCTATACATGGTCCAATAAAAGCTGCTGGCAGACTAAGTTGGGAGCTTATTGGCCAATGTATGGGGCTCTCCGACGGGCATCATTCTGATGTCAAGCGGCAGGATTAAACCCTCTGTTGGATCAAGGACTGCATTTGTTCATTGATCCTCGCACCAACCGCCTGCATTCCTTGTATTGCAATCCAATCTTTGGGCCCTAGGACCCATGATCGAACCAGCCCAATATCACCCACTCAAGGTAAGCATATTTGGGCAAGATCCACTCATTTGGTGACCTCTCCAAATGAGCAGATCTGCATATGTATGGCCACCTTTACCTAGATAGTATGGAAAAGCTCTTGTTTGCAGAATTCATTTACCTCTTGAAAATTAACCTCTAACATAATCACATGATTGCAGATGAAATCATGAAATCATTGACAATACAGTGATTCTGCTGTAGATGTTTACCTAGATCTCATCCTCACTAGGCTGCCTGTGGTTAAACATAACAAATCTATAACCAGTATATGCTGTTTTTAAATACGTTGGGTGAGCTTACCATGTCAAACTTGATTTGTATAGTATACTCACACTAAGCAGGATGAACTTCATTGTCATTTCTTTTGCTCTGTTACTGAACAGCAACAGTAATATTTAACTTGAACCCTAGTAACATAATCCAAAACCCCATCAATAAAGGAAATTACACATTCCTAATTTCAAGTGGGGTAAATTAGGAAATTCACCTCTGAGTCATCGCTCCTAAAAATAAATGTCGGTGTGGGGAGAACAAATGTTATGTGTAATAAAAAATACATAAATAATAAAATTGTGGTTTTGTTGACTGGACTTATTTAGCAGTACACTGGAATAATATTTATAGAGAACTAGTCCCTGTAAAATAAATCTAATACTGCACAATTGCTCAAAGTCTACAATCATAGGGCTTCCAAAATAAGAGATTAACATCCTATTAAATGGCTTTCCCGGCTTTCAATGCATAAAATGCATCTGTGACCATGAGGAATGACCTTGATTAACTTGATATACTCAAGTGAAGTCTTTGACAGTAAATAAAAAAAATTTTTTTTCATAGGATGCATTCGATCCCAGGCCGCTTCCAAGTCCAACAAAAACGATTTCTTTAGAAGAGGGAAATGAAACACACTATATTTCGGTTCCTGCATTTGTTGCAGCAGAACTGTGGGACAAGCTTTCAGGGACAACTCCTTCCTCAGGTGAAATTTGCCAGTAAATATAAATATATGGTTTACCTTATTTGTGCAACCCTTCTAGACTTCCCCCCACACAGTAGCTGTGTCTCGAGATAAGGAATTAAACAACAGTTCTTGTGAATTGTTATGAACTGAAATGTTAAAAGGTTATGCAGGAGATTGTTAGCAGCACCAAGCAGAGTTGCTAAATCAGTTCCTTTTCAAACAGTATGGTATATGGCTATTATACTTTACTAACCATTTGAAATATGAAATATGCAATTATAACCAATGTGATTAGACTACTATGATCCTGTGAGCACAGCAGCTCTATGATACTAAATATCTGACCCCTGGAACATCCTCCTTATCTCTGTGTGGTTGTTAATGGGGTGGGGGGAAGGTCTTTTGCATTGAGTGCACCTCGGTTACATAGATACTGTATATGGATACATTGGGGCAGATTTACTAAAGGGCGAAGTGGCTAAAGCTAGCGACTTTTTGCCAGAAATCATATCTGCAGGGACATCACCAATTCCCTAACAGAGGCAGACGGCAATTCGCTAGCGAAAGAGACCGTCACTAGCGTTTGTTTGCACGTTATCGCCAGGTGACTTTTCGCTCTGCCGAATGGTCATTGCTCAGCAAATCCACTAAATTGCGGATTTTACTGAACGTTATCTCTTTCGCCAGAGTTTCCTTCGCCACCTCAGACCAGGCGAATTGCTAAAAAGGAACTACATCTTCCTCAATCTGATTGCAGTGACATCATATCCTGTACCCCGGAAATCCATAAAAAGTGTAAAAAAAAACGCTGGAGACTTTTCTATTTTTAAAGTAGTATTGCCTTCAAAAGTCCGAACTATTAAAGAATTTTTTAACACATTTGAGGGGCATGCCACATATATTTTAGGGTGGGCTCATGTCTAGCTAGGGCATTAGAGGAACCTTTCTGTCTTTATTAAGCTCCCTTGGACATTTGTAATAAAAAAAAAAAGTGACCACTTCAAGCATTTACACCAACATCTCTAAAAAAAACTTTTATGCGCCTCCCCTAGTCAAATTGACTTAAGTGTAAGATTACTAGCGAATTTTCGCTAGGCACAAACGAACGCTAGCAAAGTATTGCTAGCGAAAAATCACCAGCATTTGGTACCCAGGACACAACCTCGCATTGGCGTGTAGCCAATGAAGGATATCGCCCCACCCCTGTCTGCTGTTTGTTAGAGTGGCCCCAAATGCCGGTGTACACGAGAAAAGGCCCGCAGCCTGAAATAAACTTCACAAGTATGACCATGGTGAGGATTGCATGTGGGAATCATAAGTAAAGGTTCCTCAAGACGGGCAAAGTGAGAGGTGCAGACCGCAGTGTCCATGACCAGGAGCAACCTCTGCAGCACCAAATGAAGCGGTAACGTATAGTGGCATTAGCTTCCGCGTTAGCTCATTAGAAGCAGTGGAAAGTGCAGCACTTCTTGGTTAATCCTGGGCCTCAGAAAGGTCACCACACGGAAGATTCCGTAAGAAAAAGTAATTGTTTGAATCACTTTACTTACCTGTGACTTTGTTGCTTCTCTAATCAGCCGGCAGTTGGTGGATTTACGGGACAAACTCTTGCCACATTTTGACAAAACTATTTCCACTTTGTTTCTGAATGGAACGTTGACTTTTAGAAGTGGAAGTAATATGAACTGGCAGCGGGATTAATTAAACAGCAGAATGAACCTGGGCTAGCATATCCTCAGTGTTTTTACTTAACAGAATTATTTGGATAATTTATGGATTCATTTGGGACCATAACCTTCTAATCAATTATGGAACTGATAAATCGATTACAATCGGTCCATTACAATCAAGGCAAATATGAGCTAATCATGAATTTTACTAAATGCTGATTGAGATGTAATTTTAAGCTTTAAATGTTTGCACTTTATAATTCAATTAACTATTAATTAATGTGTATATGTATAGGTATAAATTAAAGGTGAACAATTTGCATGGATTTATGTGTCACTAATTAATGAATTGGGTGGCTGTGAGAATAATTAAAACTAAACACAATAAATAAATTGTAGTCAAAATACCGAGTGCAGACTATGAGATACTTGTTGATATAATCCAATCTGAATTTATTCTATCTCTTGCACCACCAATTAAATTGGGTTGAGTGAGTAAGTCTCCTAAATATATTAGAGTGCTGTGCCATCTGTAAAAATTCTAATTAACAACTCGCATTTTAGTGAATTAGTGTAGATATTGAGTTGTGCTGCTAGGCTCTGGATACTGGGATTTGCAGTGTAGCCAATGTTACCCAGTGGAGCTGCATACTTCAAAGTATTTTATATTCTTCCACAGTCTAATTTTACTGTTACACAATATTAGAATGCATTTGGCATTGGTGTTTTTTAAAGCTGTTCTCATAGTTTTGCACTTTCATTTTGTGCCTGCATGTGCTGTATGTTACATCATATTTCATGAATTTGAAATTCTCCAAAAACATTTTCTTAGGAAATACTTAGAAATTGTAAGGTCAGACTGTGCTTATGCTCAACATAAAATGAGAAAATTATGTCAAATAAAATACATGCAGTTCGCTCACCGGCCTGGATATAGTCATAGAGGTTCATTTACTAGCTCAAAGCTTCTACTCAGTGAATGACTTTTATTGTTATATTTCCCAGGCACTTACTGATGTAACCTTTTAGTGCTACAAGTACACCTTCCTCAGATGTGATAAATCGGTAACAGCTAAAGCCCTCAAGATATATATTGGGAAATATAAACCATATTGCCTCCTAGAATACAAATCTGAGACAATGAGGAAAACTTCAGGTACAAATTCCAAATGGTAACAAATTTCAGATAAGGAGAGGTTGTAGAAAGGGTGCTTAGGAAATCTTTACGATTATCTACAGTCTGAATCAGGTTAAAATTATATTGGCATTTTCCAGATTTTTATAAGAGCACATTCTTATAACTTTAACAAGCTTTCTACTCCTAGAATGTTTTAAAACTAGTGCCTTGTTTTCCCACCCTGCTCCAATTTGTCTCCTTCACCACCTGCATTTGTTTATAGCATAGCAACCAGAGGATTATGTACCTGTCCTTTTCTTTCTGCTTGTCTCTATAGCACACCTTAGAGTTCTTTCATGTTTCTGAGAATGGTTTTTAATCCTTTTACTGCCAGCCAAATTGGTCACTTGTGGTACTGTTATGGAAAGCCCCCTAGGGGGAGGGATGCTATCATTTCCCTAGGAAAACTCTATAGTGTTTTTTTTTTTTCAGGACAACCTAAGCTTTCAAAATATGCTAGCATTTTTATGTAATTCCACTTCTGTATCGAGATATAGGTATCTAAATGTCTTAATAAAAACAGTTTGATGCCCATTGCACATAGGTTTACCTAAGTAAGTGGCATGTAGGAGTCACAAAATTAAAATACCCCAACATAGCCGTGCTTGTCAGGCAAGGGGGTTAAAAGGGCCTACTGCTTATTATTAACATGTCTTTTTAAAGGGTATGGCACATAAATGGATCTGACACCACCTTTAAATGTCCAATACAGCTTGACTTTTATTAGGAACAAAATCACAGCTCCATCATACTCTTCACATAGGATTAGTGGTCCCAGTTCAACACCCACATTGGTGTACACAATAGCACTTGCAGCTTTCAATGTACTCCAGTCTCAGAATCCTCTGTTAAGAGTCACACTTGATAGTCTCTAAAGCTGGCCATAGACGTAAAGATCTGATTCGTACGATTTTCGAACCGTGTGTGGAGAGTCCTGAGATTTTTCGTCCGGTGGAGATCGGTCGTTTGGTCGATCGGACAGGTTAGAAAATTTCTGTGGGCTGCCGATAATATCTCTGCGTGTATTGCCGATCGTACGATTTTCAGTGGGAGACTGTCACTAGCTTTGGTTGGATATAGATATCGTACGATTGCTGTCAGGGGCAGAACATTGCTGATCTGTTCTTTAACTAATCTGACTGGTAAGACTTTGATCTGAATCGTTAGTGGCGGGTCGGGAGGTGGGAAAGTCCGATCGTACGATGATTCGTATGATCGGATCTTTGCATCTATGGCCAGCTTTAGGAGGGGTTTTTCCTCTTTCTTTCTCAAGTCCTTTGGAACTCTCTCCAACACTTCAGTTCAGCTGGGAATCACAATCTCCTTCCTAGCTAGACACACAAACACACCTCCTTCCTGCACATGGAGGTGTCCACGGGCCACTCACCCTTCTCCAGCTCAAGGAGGTCTCCAGGGGGAAGCACTGAGGTGTAGCCTCATTCTTCCTTTTAACTGCAGCTCATCTGCAGCCTAATTACCTAGCTACCTCTAACTGGGCAACTGAAAACACTCAATGGAGCAAGGAATGGAAGCCCACCCTCCTCTCTTCAATTCACTCCAGGGACCCATTATCCAGCTTTTCCTTCAGCCATGCTTGCTGCAACAACACACATATCTTCCCTGGAGTTTTATATTCACCAGTCTAATACTGGTGAAATATAGATAATATCGTTCCCTTTTCAGCCACATCTCTTACAAGGGCCAAAATATTCTGCAGCGCTGCCCAATTAATAGTTGGATACATTGAGCATAAACATTTATTTGTCTAGTGTTGATAAATGAGCTTCATTATGTTTACACAGGAGCAATAACCTATAGCATCCCATCAGCTAGTAGCATTTACTGGTTACCTGTTTAAAAGCAAACACATTAGGGTAAGAACTCCACGGGCAATTTCGGCGTGAGCCGACGCACTGCCGAAAAAAAGCAGGTTGTCAAGTCAGATGCGATGGAAATAAGGTAAGCATCAGGAACATTCATCGTTCATCTGACATTTCCATTACATCCGACTTGACGCCTGCGTTTTTGCGCAGCGCTTCAGATCCCACCGAAATCGCCCTTGGAGTTTTACCCTTAGGGAGTAATATGGTACTATATCACAGCAGCAAAGTTACTTTTAGAAGTGATGCCCTTATATTGCCTATTCTATGGAATTTATTAAGTCCACATTTGCATAGTTTCCCTGTGAGCATTCTGCCCCGGAGCAGGACCAGGTAGGACTGAAGTACAAGCACTAATATAAGGTGAACACCACAGCTGATGTTAGCTGCATAGTGTTGCAAATAGGTTTTCATAAATAATGTACAAGATAATATTTTTTACATATTTGTCATGTTATGGTAATGTGCCAAACAGCAAAACCAATTATAAAATATGTTCAATAATGCTTGGTACAAGGCCTTATTAGATCAGCAGCTGCAGATAAACTATTGTAGTGTGAGTAATCACAATACTATTTGAGTAGATAATAAACATGCCAGCTAAAGACAGAAAGCCATTCCTTTTTTGTTAAGCAAGTGAAAAGTTTGCCTACGTGCCACATACTGAATTTAGTGCGTCAATCTTTAAATGTTTCAAAGACAACAGCTGCTGAAGATCACCTAAACTAAGCTCTTTGCAGACTCCAGATGATGTCCTGTAATCCCAGCCACAAAGGCAAAAATATCTTAGTTTCTCAAAATGAATAACAAAACAACACTACTCATCAATAAACATATTTGAAAAACACTGGGTGGGCATTACCCTTTAGCAACAAATAGGCTTGATTACCTTTTTTAAGACAGCTTATGGGTAGAATAATGAAAAGCAAAAATGCGACTGGTTGCCAAATATGCTCATTGTTAATAAATGAACTCCTGTGTTTCCAGTCAGTGCACTCTTGTGCGTTTGGATGAACCAAGAAACAAAAGCAATTGGCTGGGCTTTACATCTCCCTCCTCTCTCACTAGAGTGTCCGAGTTAAGGGTGAGTACAACAAGGTCCTACTACTCACACATTACACTGTTTGCTGGGGGATTAATGATTTTAAATGCACTATGGACATACAGTATGTTAATAAGCAGTGTAGGACTCGCCTATAACGAAAAGGCCTTAATGTGGCACAGGGGCTTATATATTTTCGATCGACATCTAGAGAGAAATCGAAAAGAAACACACAATAACCCATAGCTTAGCTTTATTACTAGAAAGTTTGGCAAATCATTGTTTCAGCAGTCCACAGGCAACATAACTCGGAAGATAGTGACATAATTTCTCCTAGAGGAAATGGGTTTATTCAGTAATTATGAAAAAGTATAGCATGCATTGACCCCCTCAATTTTCCCTGTTAAAGCAGAGGAACCTTATGAAAGAGCAGAATGTTATAAGGCTGGCCTGTATCATATTCCTTTTCTGTTTTTGATGTGACAACACAAGGATCGTAAACTTCTTTCTGGGTCAAAAACATAGTAAAGCCATTTGCATCTGTAAAGCTAAAGTGTGTTTTAACCTTTAATCAACTTATTCTACCTTAAACAGTAACATGAACAGAAAAGCTAAAATTGCATTATTTTTGTGCTGACACGGTGAAGTAATTGCTATGGGTCCCAATACTTATCAGCTGTACATTAAAATAAATTCTCAATAATCTCTAATGCAGTGACAACAATTACATTTAGGAATGTATAGTCCATACATTTTGGTAAATGTCACCAAACACATCCCACTGCAGGAAAAAGAAAAGCTGTAAGCACGGAGCATCTGTACAATTGTTGTCTGAGATCAAATCCGTCAGTTTTTGGATTACAAAAACAAACATAACAGCACAAGATTCTGCCAGGAAAGTGAATTTTTTGTGGAATATTCCCCTTTGAGTATATCTGTTTACATTTCTAAGATTTCAGGCAGCAATCACACAGGCGTGTCGTATTTATAGAGTTCCTTTAACCCCAGAGAGAAGAAGCTGGCAGTGATTCTCCACATATAAACACCACAATTGATGTAGAATACTAGATACTGTAATAATAAGAAAAGCATAATGCTGGACACACAATGAACATTACAAAAAAAATCAACAGTGGAGGAGCTATTAGTAAAAAGCATCCTAGTAGAAGTATCCTAAGCTTCTCACTAGGGGTTAGAGAACCAGGCCTATTGGCCATTCCATTGGATAATTTAAATTAATCCAATAAAATTCTGATAACCTAATATCAACAATGTCTTCTTTATATTCTACCTGTTGTCACCACTGGCCACTTGTATAATGCTATGTCTAATTTCTGCCCACCTGTCAAGCTATTTGCTTTGCTTACTCTGTACAAAACACTAAGGGGTAGATTTACTAAAGGCACTAGCGTGTGCAGGTGTAACGTCGCTAGCAAAAGAGACATACGCTAACGGTCATTCGCACTCTATCGCTAGGCAAATTTTTGCTCTGGCGAATGGACGTTACTCTGCGGATTTTATTGGATGTTACCTCTTTTGCCAGACTTGCCTTTGCCAGCTCAGACCAGATGAAGTGCATTGGAGTGCATAGATCTTCCTCAATATTCTGTTACTTACATCATATTTTTAGTGGAAAAACTCCCAAAAAACGCTGGCATCTTTTTTTCATAGTGATAACCTGCAAAAGTCTTTACATTTTTTTTGTTTTGGTAACCGGGTTCCCCCATACATTTTCTAACATATGGAACATAAAATACAGTTGGCTCATGTGTAGGGCATTATATCAACTTTATTTTCTTTATTAATGTTTCCTGGGCTTGTGTACTGTAATGTATTTGCTGCAACATATACGTCCATTCAACTTTATAATTTCCCACCAAATTAGCCTGTGTGAAGACCTAGGCATAATTGAACGCTAGTGCGTCTTCAATTTTATTGTCAAAGTAACGCTACCAAAAACTCACCAGCATTCGGAGCCCCTGGAGGCAACTTTGCATTTTAGTAAATTAGCGTTGTCTGAGCGAATTTTCGTCTGGCAAAGTGTTGTGATGGCTGTGAAGCCGTCAGTGGTGAAATTTCGCCGCTTAGTAAATTTACCCCTAAGAGCCTCTTTTGTTAAAGTGCCTGCACAATTGATTAGTTGCCCAATGCCATGACACAAATTCAGCTGAATTCGGAACCATTTGTTGCTGCAGGCAGTATCAGCTGTATCTAGCACTTGATGCAGCACTGCATGCTGATGTTGCACTTTTCCATGTGTAAGGGGTAGCAGTGTGTAGAAGTCTGTGTCCTGCAACTTTTCAAGTATTTTATGGTTATTTTGGACTTTACAGAACAATTTAAAAAACATCAGAATTCTTTAATCTAAACTTTCAAAAACACTTTGCTGTATAGAATTTAGAAAAGCATCTGTTAGAATGGCATTTCAAATAACTCTTTTATCCATTAATAGAGCACTTTAAAAAATATATATATATATCTTATTTAAGTGATATGTTTTAATCTGCCATTGAGAAGAAGGAAAGCATCATCTAAATGGCATCCCACGTATTAATACAGAATGTAAAAGATGCATATAATTCAGCCCACACTATAATGATAACAACCCCCCATCCTTTTGGATTATTGCTATATGAGTACTAAGTATCTGCAGACATATCAACCGGGTTGTTTAGTCTATGAGCTAAACAATAATGGTTCTGGATTCTGCAGTTTTTCCTGGCACAATGTAGGTGCCTGAATAGTTATGTCATGAAAAAATCTACTGTGTGAAATTAAGAGCAATCTAAATTATCCAAGTAATCTCAAATGTAGGGCTTCTATAATTCACTTAGAACTCACTTTATATTTTCATCTGGATCAGATGGAGTGCACTGCACATGGCTAATTTTCTGAAGCACTAAGTAGCACATTACACTAAATAAGGTGCAAGGTGGCCCAGGCAGTGCTATAACAACAACACATTCTTGTACATAAGACCTGCCATAGGCCAACTGATGCCATTGGAGATTACCAAACGTATGACTACATATTGACCTGCACTGCATTGCACTTCCGCATTAAACGTGCAAGGTGTTCATTGCTTGCATCAGCTCTGTGTGCCTTTGGATAATTTGCTTCTACATACTGCCCTGCCCATCCCTCATGCATACAGCACAGACAGGACTGTATTCATGGGAGGAGCAGATAAAATCTGGAGTGCAAAAACCTGCACCTACCTATGGATGTAAGATGAAAAGTGCAAAACATTTTGAACTTTGTACCCTAACTGCAAATAGTTAATAAGGCGTACTGGGTCTTCAGTTAAAAAAAGTTCTCTATATTTAACTTGAGACATTCACTAATGTTCCTTTATGAAAATAAAATGTGTAGCCCTGTGTTCTTCTGATCTGTGGATTACAAACTGTTCCCTTTACTTTTATTTCTGTTTATGAAAAAGCATCATGTAACAGAAAACACATCAGGATTTGTTCCAGAATAAAGGCAAGGAGGTGTCTAAAACACTGCTAATAAGAGTTTTGTTTAAAACAATATACATTTCCTGCATATCTATTACCTAAAACAGAACAGAACTTTCAAACTTGCTTTCCTAGGAACCCCACTGAACTTTTAACCCAGTCACTATGAACTTGTGTCATTAGATTGAATGACTTCTCATAACTCCAATAACCTATTAAGAAATGCACAGAAATGTTGATATCTAAAACAAAAGAAAATGCCTAGTGCGGAAACATTTGACAATATCAGAAGATTCCATGCCTTTAGCATCAGCCCAAGGTTGTTCCTCGTGACTGAAGCCCTTCAATTCAACAAGGTATGGAATGTTGCCTCTTGATTTGCAAAAAAAACTGGATATTAAATCTAAAAGACATAGGGGCAAATTTACTAAAGGGCGAAGTGACACAAAATTCACCAGCGTGACGTCATTTTGGTACTTCACCAAATTACTAACGGGCACTGGCGTAACTTCGCTGGCGAAGGAGATAGACTCTAGTGATACTTCACTCCCTAATGCCTGGCACTTGGCTCTGGGGAATGGACGTAACTACGCAAATTCACTAAGATGCGTATTTTACTGCGCCAGACTTGCCTTCACCACCTCAGACCAGGCGAAGTGCAATGGAGTAGATAGGAGTTCCTCAAAAAATATTTGAAAAAACTCCTTTTTTCAGGGTGATAGGCTGCAAAAGAGCGTCAATTTTTTGGGGGGGTAACCAGCTTCCCTCTACATTTCCTAACATATGGCACATAAACTATACACTGGGCTGTAGGGCAATATAACAACTTTATTTTATTTCATTAAGGTTCACTGGGCTTTTGTAGTGTAATGTATTTGCTGCAACATATACGTCCATTCAACTTTAACTTCCCACGGTATGCAAATTAGCCAACGCTTGCGTAACTTCGATTCGGTAGGCACAGTAACACTAGCGAAACTTCACCAGTGTTTGGCGCCCTGGACGCAACATCGGATTTTAGTGAATTAGCATTGTCATGGCGAATCTATGCCTGGCGGAGTGTTGCGCTGTGATCAAAGCCGTCACTGGCGAATATTCAGAGGTTAGTGAATTTGCCCCATTGAGTAGTATTGTCTTAATTAAAGGGGTTGTTCACCTTTAAACAAACTTTTAGTATGATGTAGAGAGGGATATCATGAGACAATTTGCAATTGATTTTCATTTTTTTATTATTTGTGGTTTTTGAGTTATTTTATTCAGCAGCTCTCCAGTTTGCATTGCCAGTGATCTGGTTGCTAGGGTCTTAACCTAGCAACCATGCATTGACTTGAATAGACAGGAGTATGAATAGGAGAGGGTTTGAATAGAAAGATGAGCAATAAAAAGTAGCAATAACAATAAATGTGTAGCCTTACAGAGCATTCAGTCAGTGACCCCCATTTGAAAGCTGGAAAGAGTCAGAAGAAGAAGGCAAATGATTAAAAATGTTTAAAAATTGTGTCTGGAGAGCACTATTGCAGAAGATCCACCACTGTGATACTTTTCAAGATTCCCCCTTTCAGGTATATACTCCTGAGATTTCTTGAAATTTTGATGCATATAATAATGTCAGTCCTTCACCTTATAGTTTCCCTCCAGTCATCCACCAAGAAATATAATGAAAATATGAAGGAAAATATAGTATAATACTGCTTTAATAAATGTTAAAATCACGTAAAACAACCAATTTTCTTGAGTCTGTGATAGGTAAATAAATCACGCTGCTCTAATATCCGACGCGTTTCTCAGTCTCCATTGAATGCTTCCTCAGGGTGGGTGTGTTAATCACACAAGTCTTGGTAAATAGCAAAACAAGAGACCTGTGGCACAGCTGATGCAATTGATTCAGTGATCAGTGTTTTTTCAGCTCACAAAATAAAGTGGCAACGGTTCGGGCCTCTGCTGGGCCCTTTATCAAGCCTGTTGGTGTATTACATGTGACAAACAAATAAAGTGAAAGAGAGGTACAGTACTTCATGGCTCTATGTGCTTTATTACTTATCCTTATTAATTAAGACAATACAACTCTATGGGGCGAATTCACAAAAGTGTTGATATGAGGCAAAATAAAAGTGGAGATAAAAATGTCGGATTTCCCACCAAATTCACAAACCTCTATCTCCACTTTTGTGAATTTGTCTTTTAAACAGACAGCTTTCAGATTTTGTCTTTTGCACAACATTTTTTCTCAATTTGTCTTTAGCTACTAAAACTAAAAAAAAAACGAGAGGCTGTACGTTCCGAATTAATAATATTGCCTCATTCGTTAAACTAAAACTAGTAAAATAATGAAAGTATGAGTTAAAAATGTTTTACATAGCAAATTGGATAAAATACACTTTTTTTGTTTAATCAGCGTTTTACTTGTTTTGTAAATGAGGCTTTTACACCTATTGGATTAGACAGAAACATGTGCCCTGACTATAAAATGCTAATCCCTATTAATATGTTAATTATTCCCCTATAGGGCACCTACAAGAGGTGTGAAATAAAGATTGGATGAACCAAAGCAGAGCAAATTATTTTAGAATTGATCTGACACATGGGGAAGAGTTAAACTGAGTTTTACTCCATTTTTACTCCAAAAATTTTTTTGCACCATTTTTATGTCGTTTGAAAGACAAATTCATAAAAGTGTCTGTAAACTGCCTTTCTTTCACTAAAATATGTAAAGTGGCTGTTGAGTTAGAATATAGGCGGATTTCTGTTTGTGAATATGGAGAAAGTATTTTACTCCAGTATACCACCACTTTTACTCCAAAAATGAGCTATCTCTACTTTTGTGAATCCCCCCCCACCCAATGTGTGTGCTTCAGTTTGCATTCTATGTTAGATTCCCTGTCACTTAATAAGAAGCCACTGCAATGACTTGCCTGTTGGCAGTATATCTCTACTCTCCTTATTCACAGTATAACTATTTCTTTGGAGGGGGTAGGATTCCTAACCATGTAATATGTTTTCCAACTAAAATTGGCCTCACTCCCTTGTTTACTGTTACTACTGATGGACTTCTCATAAACCCTGTTGATTCATTGTGGTGTCGTGAGTATTGTTAAATTCTCTCATTACTTTTCAAGTCACATAAACACTGCAGTCAGAAAGCGTCTGGACGAGGAGGACTGACGGTGAACAAAACCTCCACCCAACAGGAGAGAAATACCCAGGAAATGGTTGATGTCTCCTGAATCCAACAAAGAGTCAGCCAGTCTGTGCTAGTCTAGCTAGCCTGCTTCATTATTATTTTGTTGGATTAGATGGCATATTCTGTTACTTATATAAAGTTCACACAGCTGTATCTGTGTGTTGGTATATTACTTCTAAGTAAAGGTTTTGTACCGTGTTAGCCAGTTGAAAATTAATAGGGTAAAACGGTCACGATCTGCAGCCAAAATCCATAACCAATGCTAGGCTCCCTAGTGTCAGGTCTTGCTTCTGCCTTTAACAGCCGCCTTTCCCCTCGGGAGGAGCCCTCGGCTAATTGGATGCCACCAGGTCTTATTAAGAGAGGAGCCAAGCTAAGGTTTCTGGACAAGCAGGGGGGCACAATCGTTAGCAAAGTCTTTTGGGCAGAAGGTCACAGTTCAAGGAACAGACAGAGAGCGTAGTCAAACAGGCCAGGTCGGTGCAGGCAGAATACAAGGGGAGTCAAACAGGCAGAGGTCAAAGCCGGGAGATCAATCAAGATTGGTCAAACAGGCACGGGTCGGAATACAGATATCAGAGAAGTTGGTTTAGAAAATCCAGTAGTAAGGCATTTTCACAGCAGCAGGTAAGTAGGACGCGGGTGTCCCCGCCGGCCCACTAAACCACCAGGGTGAGTGTTTATTACAAATACGTTTGATATGAAACATAACAAAAGTGCTGTAAAGGCGATCATCAAATCTTTAAACATTAATTAAATACAATAGTATTGGTTTGCCTTCAATAAAGATTAATTATATCTCAGTTGGGATAAAGGACAAGGTACTGTTTTATTATTACAGTGAAAACTAAATTATTTTTACAAATTTGAATTATTTGATTAAAATGGAGTCTATGGAAGATGGCCTTCCAATAATTCGGAGCTTCTGGATGAAAGGTTTCCAGATAACATATGGCACACCTGTAATTTAGCCTTCATCAAGGCTTTAATATGATTGAACATATTATTGTGATGGAAAAAAGCTGTGATGAAAATGGTTTTGTTTCTATTAGTCTTTCAACAGTGCCCACAGCACAACAAAATCCACAGATAATAAGTATAAATGTTTAAACATGTTCTGAAATAAGCTGCGTCAGCTAAGACCTAAATGCTCACCAACTGAACAGTATGTTCATGGCACACATTTGCAGATAGTAAGATATAAGAATGAACACTGAAACTTGTTTTTATTTCAAGGGCATGTTAAAACATTTGCAGTTTGTTTGAACCTCTTGAAAACAATGTGTGGCACAAAATACCACTGCTCTACCAGTAAGGGGAACCTCCTGAAGACGAATAATAGATGCCTGGAAGCCATTGCTCTCTTGCCAGGAAAGGTTGGTTTTCCTTTGACAACCATTAAATTAGTTTCTTTATATTTTTAAGGTACTTTGCTAAAGCCAAGCAGTACATTTACAAATTGGATACATACAGGTATGGGATGCATTATGTAGAGGTCATTTCTCATAGACTCCATTTTAATCAAATAATTAATATTTTTAACAATTATTTCATTTTTCTCTGTAATAATAAAACAGTCCGTGTAGCTGATCCCAACTAAGATAAAATGAATCCTTATTGGAGGCAAAAGAATCATTTTGGGTTTAATTAATGTTTACATTATGTTTGTGTCGATTTGAGTTATGGAGATCTAAATTCCAAAAAAAAATCCCTGATCCAGAAAACAAGAAACCCAGATCACAAGCATTCGGTGTACCAGGCCCCTTACTTGTATTTGCATCTTTTTATTGCAATAAATAAATCAAACTAATTGCAGGCGAGTTGCTATTGATAATTGCACTGTATTAATAAATAATGAAGCCAGTGCATTGGTGACCCAGGATTTGCATGTTTTGTGAGTGACCTGATTATGTTACAGATGACCTGCATTTTTTTCTATGGTGCTGAAGACCTGCAGACACTTTACAACATGTAGTACTAGGTATCAGGACAAAACTTTAAACAGTTTTTGAAGATGAAAATTAAGTTGTCATTTACTAAATCCCATGCCCCCTTTCCAGCAAGCAATTTTGGCAGCCTAAGACTAATGCCAGGCTGGGTTGAAAGAATCGGCAACTACACTGCATTACCACAGTGTCCTGCCTGTGTTTCTTTGCTGAAATCAGTCACATGCTTCCGCACCCGGGTTGACTCAATTGTTGCGGATGCAGATTCTCAGCCTGCATATTTCAGCAGGGCGATTTTCAGCCCTGTCTGGCATTTGTGTTAGCTTTGAAACTTGTGCTGAATCCATAGGGCAGGGGGTAAAAACAAGGCCCAGCAGTGTCAAACACCTGGCATCACTCCCTAACTAATTCACAAACATCTGAATGGCCACCCCTCATAAATGCAACACTGCCTAATGCCAGCAGTGCAACATTTATCATTGCAAAAAAAACCCTGCACTTGAGAGCACGAGACTGGATGCAAAGTATGAAAAACATAGCGTCTTACATCCTCTTTTCATACTCTTCCTCGTGTTTTGTAAATTACCCCTTTTGTATTGCTGGATAAACTGCTACATAATAAGCTATAAGGATGGAAGTTTTATTGATGAAACCCACGGCATTGAAAATATGCAACATCAAACTGTGTGTAAGCAGATCATTACATTCTCTGAAAAAAAGACAGATAGGTTAATGTATTTCATTTCTTCTTTCTTCTTTAACTAGGACAAAGGATTATTAGCATGCACTGGCACAAATATAAGAGTTTGTACTCTCTGCAGAAAATAATATCTTTCAAACAAAGAACTAATTGTTGGACAAAAAGTTCTGCTTCAGTTCATTGCAAAGAAGCATATTACTTGAACATGAATCTCAATACCTCAAGGACAAATGTGCGAACAAAACTCGTACGCTGGAAACTAATATCCCCCTTGGCAAAAATGATCTGTGGATTTTGTTGTGCTGCGGGCACTGTGGGAAGACAGTAATAGAAACAAAACCGTTTTCATCACCGCTTTTTTCCATCACAATTGTACATATTATGTTCAATTATATTAAAGCCTTGACGAAGGCTAAATTACAGGTGTGGCATATGTTATCTGGAAACCCGTCATCCCGAAGCTCCGCATTATTGGAAGGCCATCTTCCATAGACTCCATTTTAATCAAATAATTCAAATTTGTAAAAATAATTTAGTTTTCACTGTAATAATAAAACAGTACCTTGTCCTTGATCCCAACTGAGATATAATTAATCTTTATTGAAGGCAAACCAATACTTGTATTTAATTAATGTTTAGAGATTTTTAAAAATTTTTTAATTACTTTTAAAAAAATGGAGGCCCAAAATTACACAAAGACCTCTTATTTAGAAACCCAAAGTCCTAAGCATTCTGGATAACAGGTCTCATGCCTGTATTAATGTACCCATTCCATATACCTGGTTTACCCCTTGACTGTCTTGCAGGGCCACCATTAGAAATCACGGGGCCCTGTACAACAACATTTTCAGGGCTCCCTGGGCCCCACCCACCTGCCCTGGTGCCCAAGCCCCGCCCACTCCACATCACAGTTAAAATGGTCAGGGCCCCCTTATGAGTTTTACAAAAAAACATTGGTGCCAGGGCCGCCCATAAACGTTTTTTTTAAACAGCATTGGGGCCAGGGCCCCCCTTACAAGTTAAAAAACATCAGGGCCCCAAAAAAATACTTTTTAAAAAAAAAAAATTGGTGGCAGAGGCCTATGGAATATTAAAATAATACATTGGTGGCCAGGGGATTAAAAAAAACAAAACACAAATTGGTGTTCAGTAGAATTGAATTTGTGGCTTCAGGACTTCAACTTCGTCTCCTTTCGTGACTTTGGGTCTTTTGCCGCTTCAGGACTTCAATTCCGGCTGTTTTTGTGACTTCGGGTCTTTTCGGCGCTTTGGGATTTCGGCTATTTTTGTGGCTTCCGGTCTTTTCGCCGCTTCGGGAATTCAGCTTTACTGCACTTCTGCATTTTCGGCTGGACGCAGATCTTCAGTGCAGGCAAGGAGGGCCCGGCTCTTTCTAAACTGCAGCACTGTCGGGCCCCCCTTCATGCCTAGGCCCGGGACACTTGTGCCCCCTGTCCCCCCCCCTGATGGCGGCCCTGCTGTCTTGTATTTACTGAGTGAGACACCAGCCCTGGCCATGGGCCACAGTAGGCAAATGTTCACTGCAGGCACACACAAGTCAGAACCATACACATAATGACAAATTTGCAAAGGTGTGAACAATGATTCATAAACAAATTGTTTAAAACAAACAGAACATTTATAAAAGTCCATTGTTGCCCTTGGATGTGTGAATTAGCATCCTACTTCTTGATTGCTGACAAAAAGGCCAGAATATTATTGAGATAATTGTATTTGTGCATAAAAGCAAAATGGGTAATTAGATATTCATTTACTGCTCTTTCAAATTAAAGTTATAATATTCACTAAACACAATAGGCTAATTGGGAGGGGGGTCAGCAAAGATTTTAATGAATATGTACAGTAATAAAGTGAGTTTTTAACTTTAATTTGTGCAAGAGCAGTTATTTAATATATTATTAATATATTACATTAATGTAACATAAAAGAGGAGTAAACTGACTTTATACGTTTTAAAAACTGTTACACAAAGGGCAAACTTTGGTTTTAAATGGTGTAATGTGGCTGTGTTTGGTGATTATTTTAATGTGGTGCTGTTTGGTATATTCCAACATAGTTTCTTTGCACACCTTTCTAAATATAGAGGGCATAAGAGGTTAGTATAGAAGTGGATGGAAAAATGACATTCAAAAAGCTCCAAATTAAGGGAAGGCCATCTCCCATAGAGTTAATTTTAGGTAATTAATACTAATAATATTTAATAATAATATTACTTTTCTTTGTGATCTAAAATAATAATTTCCCCATATATATCAATAGGATACTCCGTTTCCATATTTTGAGCCAATAATGGGCAAAATACTTGAATACATTGCAAATCACAATGCCATTGGTTTAAGCCAACATAGTTTTTAACAGATTTTGAGCTATTTCCATCTTGGGGGTATAATAAATCTCAAAAATGTTAGTTTTTTTTTTAAAAAACTCGAATGGTTCAAGTTTTTTTTATCCTGAAAAATACCCTTGAAAACCCAATTTTGTCATGGAAAAAAACAACTTCAACTTTGATAAATAACCCCATTTGTGTCAATTGATCTTCACATTTTTCCTCTGCACATTTTTCCTCTGCACTTTCACTAAACAAAAACCATCACTAGCTAGCAAATATTTAGCAACGGAGCTTTCTGTGGTGGAGTTATGGAGGGCACGATATGCGTAGATAAGTAGAAATTAAGTAACCACGATCGAACCACAAGAACTATATCAGCTTTAAAGTGCAAAAGTGCAAAATGGTAGAAAATCAGCGATTAACAAATTTGAAAAAATGGAAAAGTTTGGAAAATTTAGCCAACATACATAGAAGTCAATGGAAGGTGAAACTAGTTAATTGCACATGAAAAAGTTCAATAAAACTTATTTTCCAAGATAATTGGAAACACAAAGATTTAACACTTAAAAAAATTCATAAACCAAGTAATTTCAGCAAGTACAGGTATGGGACCGGTTATGTATCTTTCTATAATTTGGATCTTAATACCTTAAAAGGGAATGTAATAAAAGTCGTAAAGAGCAAAACAATTAGCACAAATAAGAATAAAAAGTCTAATTTCGCAATGTAATACTCTTCCTTAAACTGTTATTACATTGCGAATTTTAATTGTGCATTGTCCACTTTTAAGAAGTGCTTGAAGGTGTCTTAATCTTTTGGATCAAACATAACAACTTTTTCGGTAAGCATTTTTATTACATTCACTGCGCACTGGTGTAATTATAAAATTCGCAAACCTTCTTCTCAACCACTGTGGTCGCTAAACAGTTTTGGGTTCCCAAAAGCTATATTAAATTCACACAAAGGCAAATTTGTTCGCACAAAGGCATAACTTTTTGCATTGAGTACATTTTTTCCGTTTCATGTAAACATTAAATATACCCAACAGGGTTGGACTGGAGTGTGTGGGCATGTCGGGTTGCGCCTGGGATGGGGGGCCCAGAGAGGTGGTAGGGGCCCCTGGGATAGAAGTCCCAGGGAACCTCAGACACTCCAGTCCGAAGCTGGTTGGTTTGGCTTTTAATAAGGATTAATTATATCTTAGTTTGAACCAAGTACAAGTACTGTTTTATTATAACAGAAAAAAGGAAATCATTCTGATTATTTGGATATAAGGTAGAGAGTTTTAGGATTGCAGGTCTGGGCCTGGCTGTGTGAATATAAATTGACATTGTTTTGTTGCTGCATTGTACACTGCCACCCCCACATTTTTAGAAAATGTTTTCAGGATATAGAATAAATGGAACACAGAGCCACAGATTGACTGAAAAACATTGAGCTTATCATGTTAGTCTGCCAGAAGATGTTATTTCTGGCCTCACCGCACAAATACTTGGAGGAAGGAAGCTGACACACTGCATAGACTTTATAACCCCTCTATGTTTTGACACTTTCAGTGTTCATGCGTCTGTTTTAAATGATTTCTGTGCATTTGTAGCTTTACAATACATACATGGCTTTGCTTATATAACATTCTGCAACAGTATGGATTGGTTTGATCAAGCCTTGTAATGCTTACTTTAGTTTAGAGCAGCTGTTAGAATGGCTACCCATTAACATTAGACTAAATATGCATGATATTTCTTGCCAGTTAGACCACCCTCTGATTTAGTTGCTGAAAAGTACAGGTATGGGATCCAATATCCAGAAACCCGTTATCCAGAATCAAAGGAAAGCCATCTCCCATAGACTCCATAATATAATTAATCCTTACTAGAGACAAAACAATCCTATTGGACAATGTCTCCCATAGACTCCATTTTATCCAAATCCACATTTTTAAAAATTATTTCCCTTTTCTCTGTAATAATAATAAAACAGTACCTTGTACTTGATCCAAACAATGATATAATTCATCCTTATTGGAAGCAAAACCAGCCTATTGGGTTTATTGAATGTTTACATGATTTTCTAGTGGACTTAAGGCACGAAGATCCAAATTATGGAAAGACCCCTTATCCGGAAACCCCATGTCCCAGACATGTATCTTTACTTGGTAAAACAAATTTGTTGTTGGATTATGCTTTTTGACTTTACAGGCTTAAGGGAGTATGTTTTCCTATATAGAAACAACCAGTATGACGTTTATTACTTTAACCAGTATAAATGTGCCATATAGCCCATGTAAGAAAGCAAATTAGAACGCACTCACTTTTCTGCCCAAATTTGATATTGGGTGCACGTCCAGTAGCCTATTCACATTGGCTGCTCCAGAGTATATAAATTCCATCCAGTAGACAGCACTCCCTTTTCAATAAAACTGTCTTTATTCCTATTAGGACAGCAACATCATACAACGTTTCGAGTGGCACTCCACTCTTTGTCAAGCATAAATCACAATGTTAACACCTGAACTTAAATACCCTGAGGCACAGTGCCCCCTGGTGTCATCACACATTATAGCATAACATATGTAAACATCATTACTGTTACAAAAAATATATCCAATCATGGTTACAAAATATCAATAAATATACATGCTTTCCTGTTCTATTACAAATTCATTTATCTCCATAGTAAATAGAGCAACTTATCTGTAGCATATCCAACACAGATTGTAACCCAACCAGGATAAGGAAATTAAAAATGTCCACGTAATGATCTATAAAAATAAAATCAACTTAAAGTTAAAATCATTTCAATAAAAATGGATGTAAGTCATACTCATGGTTCAGACCGTTAGGGGCCAGTGTACCCAACCTTCTTATCCACTGCGCCTCCCTTCGTAGTAATTCCTTATCACGGTCTCCCCCACGTCTCTTTCTTGGGACTGTATCTAATATTTGAAACCAAAGTTGACTTATAGTGTGACCACACTCATTAAAGTGCTTAGCTAATGGCTGGTTCAATCTATTTCTAATTGCCGATTTATGTTCAGTAAGCCTGTCACGTATACATCGAATGGTTTTTCCCACGTAAATTTTCCCACAGGGGCACTTAATACTATACACCACATACGTGGATGCACAGGTAAAGAAACCCCTAATGGGAATACATGTAGAAGGGCCCAAATCTGCCTTAACCAATTGTGTTCCTATTGTTTCAGACCTTGTATAAGACATCACTGGTGGGGATTTAAAGGTATCTTTATTTGGGAAATTCCTAGTTAGTAGACTCCACTCCTTAAGTATAATCTTCGAAATTTCTCCACTTAACATGTTGTACTGATTGACAAATGGAATCCTTTTAAAGTTCTGCTTACTTTTTTTACTTATAGTTATTGGAAGTTTCTCACCATGATTATTTGGTAATTCATATCCTTCCTGCTCACCATATCCTTTTTCTAGAACTTTGGTGGGGTATCCTCTAGCTTTAAACCTTTCCTTCATTTCCACTACCCTATCCAGTCGCTGTTGTTCATTTTTAACTATTCTTTTTACACTTAGGGGCCGATTCACAAAATTCGAGTGAAGGGTTCGAATAAAAAAAAATTCGAATTTCGAAGTTTTTTTGGGCTACTTCGACCATCGAATGGGCTACTTCGACCTTCGACTACGACCTTCGACTTCGAATCGAACGATTCGAACTAAAAATCGTTCGACTATTCGACCATTCGATAGTCGAAGTACTGTCCCTTTAAGAAAAACTTCGACCCCCTACTTCGGCAGCTAAAAGCTACCGAAGTCAATGTTAGCCTATGGGGAAGGTCCCTATAGGCTTGCCTGTGATTTTTTGATCGAAGGATTTTCCTTTGATCGTTTGATTAAAATCCTTCGAATCGTTCGATTCGAAGGATTTAATCGTTCGATCGAACGAAAAATCCTTTGATCGATCGATCACAGGATTTGCGCAAAATCGTTCGACTTCGATATTCGAAGTCGAACGATTTTAGTTCCAAGTCGAATATCGAGGGTTAATTAACCCTCGATATTTGACCCTTCGTGAATCGGCCCCATAGTATCTGTGATTTAGGAAGGGATTTTTTCACATGTGGGGGATGAAAAGAATCATATCGTAATAACGTGTTCTTATCTGTTTGTTTTACGTATAAATCAGTATCCAGATATCCCTGTGGAGTCGTTTTTACCAATACATCCAAAAAAGGAATACTAACTAAATCACAGTGTATAGTAAATTTAATTGTAGGAGTACATCCATTTAGTTCCTAAACAAACTCTATAAGGTCCAAATGTCGTCCCGTCCAAATAGCAAAAATATCGTCTATATAGCGATACCAGCACTTACAATGCTGCTGAAATTTTTGGTTAGTATAAACAAAGTAAGTTTCAAAGACATCCATAAATAAATTTGCATAGGACGGGGCGACATTCGAACCCATAGCTGTACCCTTAATCTGCAAGAGAAAATCATCCTGGAACATGAAGTAGTTCCTACCAAGTACTATCTGTAACAATGTAAGCAAAAACTTTTTTTGGGCCCCATCAAGTGTATTATCTCCATCCAGATGATGTCTGACAGCCTCCACACCCCCATCATATGGGATGGAGGTGTAAAGGCTCTCAACATCCAAAGTGACCAAAATGGCATCAACTGGTAGATCATTGATCATATCAATTTTATTAATAAAATCCCCAGTGTCTTTAATATATGACCTAGTGTTGAAAACATACTCCCTAAGTACTCTATCCAAAAATTTAGCAAGAGGACAAAACACCGAATTAACCCCAGCCACAATTGGTCTACCAGGGAGTTTGTCCATCCTTTTATGTATCTTAGGGAGTATGTATAACACAGGTGTAATTGGATTTGTTTGTATCAAATATATTGCCAATTTATTGTCAATGATCTCCAGTTGTCTAGCATGTTCTACAAATTCTTGGATAGCCATATAGCCCATGCAAATATATTTTACGCAACTTTAAAGGCAGAAATATGGCATGAGTAACCTGCAAGACGCACAGCTATACTATATCTCAATACATCCAGCATGTATAAAACTATGGTCATTAAGGGATATTAAGAAGGATTGGGTAGAGCTGGAACAAACATGTATAGATAAACCTATGATTAATTGTCTACTGAACCAAAGCTTTTGCTAAGAACAGCCTAAGAACATCCTTTAGTTGGACCTACATATAAGGTTTGGTATAGTAATAGAGAAAAAATTAATTTGGCAAACTCTCCTTTTATATTACAATCACTTTTGGATAATCTGCTGTTTAATCCTAGTTTAAAATCTGGAGCCTTTGGCTCATGGCAAGATCTAGAAGGAAGACCAACAAGAATAAGTGACTTTATCGTTAACAATTAAGTAATTTCTTTAGAAGATATACAAAGGAAATTGGGATGCCATCCAAGGGATGTGTGGAATTATCATCAGTTACATCACTTTATATACAAAAATAAGGCAGCAGACTGGAATAGATCATTAACAAAGTGGGATGAACTATTAGATCGAAAAGAAAAAATAGATAAAGCAATTTCAACAATATATACAATATTATTATGTAACAGTTCTCTCCCCAAAAGTACAGCACATAAAGAATGGGAAAGAGATCTTAATATTACAATCACACACGTAATATGGGATAAGATTTTAGCCACAACGCATAAATCATCTAGAGCAGCAAGAATAATGGAGATGAATTACAAATTAGCTACTAGATGGCGTCAGACCCCAGCTAAACTTAAAAAAATATTTCCAAACAGTTCAGTTAGATGCTGGAGAAGTGATAAAGATATAGGTACACAAGCCCATATATGGTACAAATGTGAGGTTTTGAGGGAATACTGGGTCCAGGTAATGCAAGTTATAGCAGAAGTCACACTCCCTCCGCCATTTAATGAGTGGAAACACTTAGTAGAAGAAACGAGGAAAATGGAAGAGATGACACATATACTATACAATACAAGCAAAATATATTGGAAAATTTCGGAACCTTGGTTATCATTTCTTAACAAAAAACATAGTCATTTATAGTATTATTATAGTGAGTCAGGAATATTATGTTTGATGATATAACTTTGATCAAGTAACAAAAGAGATATTTGAGAAATAGATAAAAAGAGTTTTCTCTGTTTAATTGATGAGGATCAAATTATGCTGTCTTAAAATGCCATATGTTTATTAATCTTTAAGAATTTTGGTTTTTTTGCCACCCTTCCCCTTACCTTTTTGCTTTCTGAATCCTTAAGGCTTAAGGGAGTATGTTTTCCTATATAGAAACAACCAGTATGACGTTTACTTTAACCAGTATAAATGTGCCATATAGCCCATGCAAATATATTTTATGCAACTTTAAAGGCAGAAATATGACCCGAGTAACTGAAAACATTGCCATGGGATCACTTTTCATGGAGGATGTTAAATATTAAAAGAAAAATGCATACAATAGACTCCATGTGTAAACTAGGGGTGCCAGATCCACAGGACACAGCCACCCATCTGTTATGAGTTAGAACTTGTACAATTAAACTGCCGAAAATTGCCAATGAATATTGAGCTGATAATTGCCCAGTAATATTATACTAAGCTGTGTTCAGATGATGAGTGTTATAAATCCCAAATATGTATGCAAGCAATGTTGTAACTTTTGAGTTAATTAGTGAGTACACAGTAAGTATGAAATGTTCCCATTGTATAACAGCATTTGCATATTTAAATATGTGAGTCAGGAGCCAGCAGCAATACCCTCATATGTGTGAATGTCCCAAGATGCTCTCTCATGTGGGATAAGCTTTTAGAAACTGTTTACTGTACAAGTTACATTTATTCTAAGTCTGAATTAGCGTGGCTCTTCCTGCAGCCTTTCATATATGATTTTTTTGTGATTGTTTTCCAACAACGTTTGTGGTTATTACAGGAATAACAGAGCAAAGGTATTCCCACTGCAAGAGACAACATGTAAGGCACAAGCAGGGGGCCTTCCTGTCATAGAAAAATAGGATTTCTTGAGAAAGGATGTAACGTTGGAACACAGGAAGAAATCAAAACATACATCAGCACAGAGAGACGGCACACAAAGTGCAGATTTGAAGATGAACCTGAAATCGAATAAATCAGAAAAGGCTTCAAATATTTAGGGCAACGTACCAGATCAGTGTTAGTTTATCTTATTTATGCCAGGCATTTTTGTATTGTACTGTGAAGGTTCTGCAGGACAAGTGAAGTCAAGTAAAACCAGTGCACAGCTTCATTCAGTCACAAATCCATAATGTCCAGTAGAGGGCACTAATAAATATTTAGGAACCTGAGCCAACATCATGTACAGTGTAGAATAGTAATACATAGAAGATCTCACCTTTTTTTTTTCAACAAACCAGCTTTGTAGCAGAGCATTTAACATTGGACCAGGTAAAGAGACAAGACAATAAGAACCCCCCCATATTTCAGGTTTGCATATTGTACACATCTTGAACATGAAAAAATGATTGCGTTACAGAATATTAAAGAGGAAATAGCAAATATAGCATTTCTAAAAATAACTGTTGTGCAAATGTAAAATTAATGAATTAAACATGCTGAATATAGAGTGCCACAGATGATTCAGTGGGTTGGACGGATTCCTGGGGACATTCATACTTGGCTTATCAATTGTGGTATAGTAACAGAAACCATATGACATTTATCATACAACTACATACTACAGATGCACTGAGTTCCCTTTATTTTTTTATTCGACAGCAGAATTTGGCTGAATTCCAAACCGAATCCAAAGCCTTGTTTGCATATGTAAATTAACAAAATCCTGGAAAAAACAGAGAGAAAATACATCAGCATCAAGTGTTGTCAAGTAGTCTTAAGTCACATGATTTTTTGGGGGTTATTTATCAAAGATCGAATTTTAGAGCTTTGTGAGCTTTTTTATACCTCAAATCAACTCACAACTTGAATGGTTTCTAATTTAAGAAAAAATGCAAATGTAAGAAAACTCAGATCAGTGTAGTCAGGGTGAAAACCTTCAATACACAAATTGATCAAGTTTTCAAGTGAAACCCACAAAAAAAACATCATGAAGGCTACAAACATCTTCAAATGGTTCAAGGGACTTCTGCCATTGACTTCTACATGGCCTTGACAGTTTTTACATGGTATATTTTTGGATTTGAGCTATTTCCAGCTTCGGGTTATGAAAACTTGAATTTTCGGAAAAAACAACTCGACCTTTGATAAATAACCCCCTAAGAGTCTGGATTCAGTTTGGGCAGGCACTCGGGTTTGGATTAATTCAAATTCTGCCTAAAAAAAAAAAAAAGTCTTGGATTCGGTTGAATCTAGGATTCGGTGCATCCCACCTACATGCTCTCTTCTCAGACTGGGGTGTCCGGGGCACACCAGGACTACCACCCCAAGGGCCCAGTTTTAAATTCCACCTCCCGCTGCCAACTTATCCCCACCCAGTTCCTTACAGAATGCTAATGGACCCCTGCTGCACAAATATAGCAGCCCCCTCATACAGGAACATGGGGCATCAGACAGGTAATGCAAAAGCTCTTTCTTTCTTCTTGCAGCTGTGCAGTAGAGCGAAAAGCTGAACTTTAACGAAAAAGAAGAAGCCAGAAGAGGAGTGCCCCCCATTGGGTGCTCGCAGGAATAACCCCGGGCCGGTGCAGTTTTCTGCTGATAGGAGCACAAGCCCGGGGTTTCAGGTAAGTAAATACATTTGGCACCCCCAAGTGGCTAATGACTTTCCTTCTTCTTTAAGCAGCTCTTGAGAAGCTAAACTTAGGGGTTGTTGCAAATTATCAAGCAGATAATGAGGTTTGCCTTTCATATAAGCTGGTGCTACAGGAATCAATATTACATTCTGGTGCTAATTGTGCTGGTTTCTGAGCTGCCATGTACCAATAATCTGAATTATTCACTAATCTGCTTTGTATTGTAACATTTATAGTATATTTATATTCAGTATATTGTGAGTGGGTCCCTAAGCTCAGTAAGTGACAGCAGCACAAAGCATGTGCAGTGAATCAGCAGAAAAGAAGATGGGGAGCTACTGGGACATCTTTGGAGACACAGATCTTTCCTGCTAAAGGGGTGTGGCTGCCTTGGGCTGGTACTGAAGTCCAAAACATAATGTACAACATTTCTTCCTACTTCTTTAGTTGAGCTTTAGTTCTCCATGCTATGGCAAAAATCTGCAAAGTCCAATATATAATCAAATGGCAGAATTTTCAATTTAATGTAATTAAGAAATTGATAAACATTACCTTAACTGCAGCATATATTGAAATTATTTTAATAATCTTTCCCCTTTAATTTTCTTTTAACAAACCATTCCAAAAATAAACTAAAAATAAACTGACAGCTTGGAGACTATAACACAAATCGTTCTTTTTAATTCACAGGCTTGTGGGCATTTTCCCTTCTGAATCCACTAAATCTCTGAAGCTGAACAAGTCCTTGTATGTCAGTTATATTCAAAACCATCTAATCCTTGTACTGAGCTTGATTATCCTGTGGCGCTTGATATCCATGAATATAAACATTGCATTGAAAGACACACCCATTCTCAGGAAAGCTATGGTGGCTAGGAAATTCTAAGGAAATAAAAACTTTATATACAGTTGAACAGAGAATGCCACTGCCTGATGCATAGATTCAGAACATGTGTGCAAAACATTCTGAGGTTTGGAGCAAACTAAACCCATATTTAGAATTCTGTTTTATAGTATCCAGTATAAAGGTTCTGTAATTACAACAACATGCTTTCTCTTTGGATCAATCAGGACCTCCACCTAGTCTCACGAGGTCTATATTTGACACAAATATTACCCAATACAAAATTACATAGTAGCGCCTGCTTTAAGTGTCAGTAAGTTGATCTTACATTTCTGTTAACAGGGCCATAATTGTCTCTGTCACCTTAAAGTAAACTTTGAGTAAGTTATAGAATGGCCAATTCTAAGCAACATTTCAAACAGCCTTCATTAATTATTTTTTATAGCTTTTTCATTATTTGTCTTTTTCTTTTGACTCTTTCCAACGCTTAGATGGGGGTCACTGACCCCATCTTAAAACAAATCCTCTGTGATGCTACAGGTGTATTATTATTGCTACTTTATATTACTCATCTTTCTATTCATGCCCTTTCCTATTTATATCCCAGTGCCCTATTCAAATCATTGCATGGTTGCTAGGGTAACATGGACCCCAGCAACCAGATTGCTAAAATAGCAAGCTAGAGAGCTGCTGAATAAAAAGCTAAATAACTCAAAAAACACAATTAATAAAAACCAATTACAAATTGTCTCAGAATATCACACTCTACATCATACTAAAAGTTAATGAGAAGGTGAACAACCCCATTTAAGCCAACGTTGGTAAAGCTAACATTTAAAAATGTGTACTGGAACAGCACACATCTAGGGGTCTATTTAGGAAAAGGGGATAATAGATTTCATCTTAGTTGGCCATTAGGAAGCTCCCTATAACTCTACTCTTTAGGGACATATTTATCAAAGTGTGTGCCCCTAAAAAATTTATACAAGTAAATGTGGAGCTATAAAATTTCCATATGGTGAACTTAGGTGAGAAGAGAATTGGCTGGTTGATAAGAAATGTATTACAGGTGTAGGATCTATTATCCAGAATGCTCTATGTTTTATAGTCTAGTAAAAAAATAATTTACTGTTAATAACCCTGGTAGGGCTGTTTTGCCACCAGTATGGATTCATGCATCTTAGTTACCATCAAATACAAGGTACTGTTTTATTATTAAAGAGAAAAAGGAAATGGAAAACAATATATAATTATATGTTTAAAATGGACTCTATTGGAGATGGTCTTTCCATAATTCAAAGCTTTTTGGATATTTGGTTTCCTGGTGTATTTACAGATGCTGGACAGATATAAGGCTGATTTATTATGGATAGTGATGGGCGAATTTATGAATTTGCGGCGTCCAAAACGAGACGCCGGTGGTTTTTCACCATTTCGCAAATTTTACGGGAAATTTTTCAACGAAGCAGGACAAATTCGCCCAACACTAATTATGGATCCTCTTGGAAAACATACTAATGCACACATATCTATAGACATACACATTTTATACACACACAAAGACTGGTATGGGACCTATTATCTAGAATGCTGGAGACCTGGGGTTTTCCAGATAACAGGCAATTCTCTCATTTGGATCTTCATACTGTAAGTCTACTATTTTGACTGAATAAACAGAGGAAAGAATGCAGTATTGCCCAGAGCAATCTATGTGGTTTGATTTGATTTGATGCGATTTTATGGGGGTCATGTGATGAAATAAAGATAAAGGGACAGCCTAAGCCTGGTAATATTGCCATGGGAAATTCCCCTAATGTCTTCCAGAGGTTGCCTCTTGGCATAATATCCAGCGCTACTGTTAGTTTTATTGTCTGTGAATTTTTTGACTATTCAGCTATTTCTCTATCATTAATCTCCTAAATGCTATTGCATAGTTATAGTCTCAGCTATCCCCTCTCCTTTTAAACTGTAAGTCCTTGCAGTCCTAATTACCTGCTGTCTTAGTTTTTAGTGATGTGTGGATGGAAAAATATTTGGCCCACACTCAACCCAAGAGACCCAAACCTGCACCTGAAATACCCGTGCCCTGACCTTTCTCTGGTGTCATCAGATGGGGCGGGGTGAGTGTGAGTATATAAACAAGGGCTGCTCTCTCTTGTGGGGCATTAAAGGAGAAGGAAAGTCTGTTTGCACTTGGGGGTGCCAAATGTTAGGCACCCCAAGTGATTGTATTGACTTACCTGAAACCCTGGGCCGGTGCTCCTATCAGCAGAGAACTGCACCGGCCCAGCGAGCACCACGGAGAGATCTTCTTCCTGCTTTCCTCTTTTTTTAACTAAAAAGTCAGCTATTTCGTTCTACTGCTTATGCGTTTGCCCCAGGGAAATTTGAAGGAAGAAGATCTTTCCGTGGTGCTCGCTAGAAAACCCCGGGCCTGTGCAGTTTTCTGCTGATAGGAGCACCGACCCGGGGTTTCAGGTAAGTCAATACAATCAGGTTGGGTGCCTAACATTTGGCACCCCCAAGTGCAAACAGACTTTCCTTCTCCTTTAAATGTCACAGAGAGGTCAGGTAGTGGACAAGGCTGGTGGCAAATTCGACCCGTCGACCTGGATCCACCTGACTTGTGGGTTTCAGACCGGCCATTACATCACTACTTGGGTTGTCAATGTCAGCTCTTGTCAAATACTGTGGAATATGTTGGTGCTTTATAAATGAATACATACATTAATATTATGGTAGTTGGTTGCTTCCTTTTCTTTATGGTTTCTAATTCAAGGAGCTATTTTGTTCTAAATGAAAATATTTAATTGATCTCCGCTACCCTGTGTTTCACTTAATCTATGCCATGCTGTGTGTTTTACTGACATGCCAATTTCAAACACATGCTGCACTTATAGGGTTAAATGCTTATGTTACAAAAAGTAAAATAGGAGACATTTCTATGAGCAATACAACACCTGCCTTTGCATCCCGAGCATGCCATGAAAAGAAGAAGTGTCCCTGACACCTTTTCTCATTCCTTTGCCTAAAGAAATATGATAGGCATTAAAACTCAGAGTAGAAACTGTAGCGGGAGAAGGTGCAAATTTATGAACTATGAACTATTACAATAGCAAAAAAAAAAAAAATTCTAACATTAGAAAGACATTTTAGCATTCAAATTGCAAGCCTGGACTTTTGAAACTTAGTCCCGTATGATACGGCAGATACTGCAAGACACACCTACTCTTTAGACTTTATAAATGAAGCTCAGTGCTGCTGTTATAACACTCAGGGGATATCTCCACATGCAAGTGTGTAAGTAGCGTTGTGATTACTGTGTGCATGGATAGAAGATGTTACATCTGCCTTTAGTTGGATACTTTATTCAAATATTGTACATTTATGTTTCTGTACAGGTCTGAACATATTTACACAATTTTCATATTTTCTCTCTGTGTTTCTAGTTAACTAGTATAGCTGATATTATTTTATGTTAGTCTTGTTTTGACTTAACTAGTTTGTGAACAGAAATGTTTTATTTCATACCTTCCATTATAAAGTTTGCTTCAGTATAGAAGCTTCATAGGAATCATAGTTCTACAGTATTTTATAGTCCCTGTAATGATCTCTTATTTAGTGTATTATATTATGAACACCTCCAGTGCAGTCAGTACACTTTATTTACTCTGTTTACTGGAGCTTGTTATAATTATAAATTATAGAGAAGGGAGCTCCAAACTAAAACAGCCTTTTCCATAATGAGTATAACTTTGAGCAGCTTGACATTAATTCAGCTTTAATGCATTTATTATATGTAATTGTGATTTTTTTAAAAAATGATCTGGCTTTTAATATTCATTGCACTTCTGGTTCTGACTCCTATAACCATGTAGCAGAAGAAGCTGAATAACAAGACTTGGAGAAGAACTGTCTTGTCAGAGCCAGAGAAAACAAAGGCATAAATACACACTTATTCAGGTGAAGTTCCATTTACAAATAACTTTTAAACCACTCAAAATGTTTAATTATATTGAAAAATTGCTTAGAAATGAATTTTTAAAATTCTTTCAAATTCTGTTTTGGGTGGAGATGGCCTTAAATGTATCTGTTGAATTCTACTGAATCTTTATTGTGATGATCCAGGTCTATTTTAAGCGTAATTTTTTTAAGTGGTTAAAGCATATAGCCTTCTGTATCTTTACATTTGTGTACTGTATATTATGAGTGGAGTCTATGGGAGATGGCCTCTCTGTAATTTGGAGCTATCTGGTTAATGGGTTTCCTGATAAGGGTCAGGGCACACGCTCAGATTCGGGGAGATTAGGCACCTGACGACAAATCTCCTCTTCTTCTTCAGTTCTCCCTAAACGGCATCTCGCTGGCTAGAATGTAAATCGACGGCGGGATGGCACTCAGAGCACTTCGTTTTCCGAAGTTGCATCACGAGGATACTTCCGACGACTTCGGAAAAGGAAATGCTCCGAGTGCCATCCTGCCGGCAATTTACATTCTAGCCAGCGTTTGCCCTGACCCTACCAGTTCTTATACCTGTACTGCCTTTGAGCATAATTTAAAGTAGCCAAATGGCTAAGTATGGGGAGAGTGTCTAACAAGTGGCCCCATGTAGGGGTATATGATAATGAATCCTGCAATAAAAAAAGTATTGTGAGTCTCTCAAAAAGTCAAAAGCAGTATTATAAAAATGTAATTATTTTATTAGGTCATAGGAATGGCCTAATACATTTTGCGCCTATTGGGTTCCTTACTGAAAAGCTCAGTCTATGAGTAAGTGCCCCAATAGGCAGACAATACTATTCTAGAACTATGATCTAATAAAACAATTTAGCTTATATCACCCATTACATACAAATGGTGTTCAAGCCCTGCAATACTGAAGTGAGTTCATTCTTCCACGTGTATCATCCAAGAATGAATAACCTGTGGTCAGACTTCAGGCAGCCAGCATTCAAGGGTCAGATGCAATCATGAATCATCCCTTATTTATATGCTTGTCAGACAAGAAAGGGAACAATGCTAATTAAACTGGCTTATCTAAATTCTGGAGAAAAGCAAAATAATCTTAGATAACTGAAATTACAATGTTTTATTTATAATTTAGATTAGGGCCCACATCATTTAAAAAAAAAAAAATGACAGATGGTGACATAAAATAGCTGCTAAGTGTTTACCTAGACCATGCTCATTCATCAGACTGAATAGATGGTCATTTGAATCGAATTTACAAAATGTATATGTAGTGGCTTAATTATCACTATGCTACATACATTAATATGGTATTCCTATAGGAAAAGTCTGCATTGTAGGTAAAAAATATGCCAATTTGCATCAAAATAATTGTAGTTTCTTCTTCTTCTTTCGTCTATAGTGTTAGTATACAGAAAAGTAGCAATTAGCTTCTGACCTGCAACCAAGTCAGCTCAGGTATTCCCAACAAAGATTTAAATAACCTATTCCTCCAACTTTAGTTTGATGAGTAAGGGGCAGAATTGCCATTAGTAGCGACCGATTTACCAAGTCATAAATAGATTCCCAGTCACTAACTTTAGTTCGTGATTTTAGAATACAGATTATTTTCAAACACCCACAATGCCCGAGATCTACAATATCGCATATTAATATTTATCTCTCTAGTGTAGTTTAAAATAATCCATACATTTTATTGGTTGCCTACACAGTATGTGTCCATAACGTCCGGTGTCTAGAGAATATGGATTACACATATTAAAAGTGCCTGTTAGCAAATGTCTAAATTGTTTTTCAAGTTGCTGTAGTTGCTGTAGTTACTGGTTATAATGAAAGGGTTAACACACACACATATTGGTTGACAATAATGTTTTGTACTTTCTCTCTGTGAGGATCCAGCATTTAGCTTTAATCAGATGATGTCAGCTTTTCTGATTCAGTTGTTCCAGTGAAGAGGAAGCTGTATAATAACTGAGCCTTTGTCCACTTGTGGGCTTGCTGCTCACAGGCACGCAGCTCATCTCTAGGAAATTACTCAATGCTAATAAAGCAGCCTACAGATGGAAATGTATGCTCTTTTGATCTGTCAAAAGCCAGTGTTAGTGATGGGCAAATTTGCGCCGTTTCGATTTGTCAGCAAAACGAAACGGCGAAAAATTCACGAAACGTCCGTTTTTTTATGCCGGCGTCGGTTTTCTGGTCGCCGGCGACAATTTGCTGCAAATTCGCGCCTGCCGAATAAATTCGCCCATCACTAGCCAGTGTTACTTGGGGAAAGCCTTCTATGGGTATGGGACCTGTTATCCAGATTGCTTGGGACACGGGGTTTTCTGGATAAGAGCTAATTCCATAATTTGGATCTTCATACATCTAGGGAGTTATTTAAAAAAAAAATTTGCGGGGAAAAAACCCTAAAAAATCGTGAAAAATACGAATTTTTCAGCTTTTCCACCTGAAAACTCATTTTTTTCCTGATTTTTCCCAAAAACCCCAAAATCTTCGGGTTATTGCACGAAACCTGGCTCGGATCAAAAAATCTTTGGGACTTCTCCCATTGTCTTATATGCAACCTTAGCAGGTTTGAGATGACGCATTTTTGGATTCTGACTTTTTCCATTCTCAGGGGATAATAAATCCCCCACTAAAAATTTGGATTTTATACTAAAAAAAACATGAATTTTGGGGGTTTTAGGCATTTGGAGTTTAGTAAATAACCCCCTAAGTCTACTATAAAATCATTTAAACGTTAATTAAACCCAATAAGGATGCTTTGCCTCCAATAAAGATTAATTATATCTTAGTTGGGATCAAGTACAAGGTACTGTTTTATTATTACAGAGAAAAAGGAAATCATTTTTAAAAACTGTAATTATTTAATTAAAATGAAGTCTATGGAAGATTGCCTTTCCGTAATTGTTATTGCTAATATGAACTCCTGTGACTGCTTTCATGTATCACAAAAACTCATGGAAATATTAGTTTGCTTTAAACCAGTTAACTATGGCAACAGCTAATGATATATATATATAATATAATTGCACTGCCACGTTCACAATTACTGTGTGCGAGATGTACAAAATCATTGATTCACTATGTAGAATAATATACATTTGCAGAACTCAGGTATATGTCATTTCTTAGTCATCCACCCCTGGGCATCTCTAGTTTCTCTTCTGTAGCGCTTGTCTAACAGGATAACCAAAAACTCCTGAAGTGATATTTTTATGGAAATGCTGGTAACATATGTACACCTTATAGATGACACAGCAATTTCATTTGAGATGTGAGGTGTCACTTACTCACTGGTAAGAAATGTGCCCTGCAGCAGCACAGCTCCACAATGTAGATGCATGTGCCCTATAATTAACAACAGCCTACGATGGTCTTCCCTTTAAACTTCAGATCTATACCTGCATATTAAGATTATACCAATGAGTAGCAGCCATGTCACCTCTCCCTTTAGGGCAGAGACAGACAAATAATTTCGGGGCGATTTAGTCGCCCATCGACAAATCGCCTCTATTTCGGGTGATTAATCTCCCCGAACTGCCTCCCCCTCGGCTAGAATCTAAATCCCCGGCGGAATGGCACCCGGAGCGCTTCATTTTCCGAAGTTGCCTCACGAAGAAACTAAGGGTGCCTTTGGAAAACGAATCGCTCCAAGTGCCATCCTACCGGTGATTTCGATTCTAGCCGGTGGGGAGGCAATTTGTTGCCGGTTGACTAATCTCCCAGAATCTCTGTCTCTACCCTCAGGTGACGTAACCAGAAACACTGTTTTTTTTGTAAGAAAATGAGTAACAAACTGTCTCTGAGGTTCTATCCACTTACAGAAACAGTAAGTCTGGATCACAAACAGAACACAGCCACCTTCGACCAGTAGCACTCTGCCCTTGGCTCAACAATGGTTCAACGATCAACCAGTATAATACTGGTTCAGTTCAATATGCTTCTTTAATAAATGTTCAGTGATTGACACACAAATGGTGCAGCAGGTCTGTTTGAAACTGCCCATAGTGGACCAAAGGGCAAGTGCCCTCTAACCCTAATAGAGAAACATATTTTTTCCAAGTAGCTACATAAATTTAAAAGCACAAAACGAAACATTGCTGGTGGAAGTTCTCTGTTTCAACCTCCAACAAACGGTATTTAAAATACATACACAGACAATAGCATTACAGGTATAGGATCCCTTATCCAGAAACCCGATATCCAGAATGGCTGTCTCCCATAGACTTCATTTTATCCAAATAATATAAATACATTTTTAAAAATGATTTCCTTTTTTTCTGTAATAATAAAACAATAGCTTGTACTTGATCCCAACTAAGATATAATTAATGCTTATTGGAAGCAAAACCAGTTTATTTAATGTTTCCATGATTTTCTAGTAGACTTAAGGCACGAAGACCCAAATGACGGAAAGATCCATTATCCAGAAAACCCCAGGTCACGAGCATTCTGGATAACAGGTCCCATACCTGTACACATTTCTAGGTACAGGTATGAGATTCGTAATCCAGAAACCTGTTATCCAGAAAGCTCCAAATTACAGGACTGCCATCTTCCATAGATTCTATTTTAATCAAATAATTGATAATAAAACATAATAATAATAATAATAATAATAATAAAACAGTACCTAGTACTTGATCCTAACTAACATAATTAAATGGGTGGTTCACTTTTATGTTAGCTTTTACTGTGCTATAGAATCAATCAACTTTTCAAGTGGTCTTCATTATTTTTTCCATATAGTTTTTGAATTATTTGCCTTCTTCTTCTGACTCTTTCCAGCTTTCAAATGGGGGTCTCTGACCCTATCTAAAAAAGCAAATGCCCTATAGGGCTACACATTTATTGTTATTACTACTTTTTATTACTGTTCTTTCTATTTAGGCCCTTCCCTAATCATATTTCAGTCTCTTATTCAAATCAATGCATGATTGGTAGGGTTATTTGGACCCTAGCAACCAACTGAAATTGCAAAGTGGAGAGCTGCTGAATTAAATGCTAAATAACTCAAAAATGCAAATAAAAAATAAAAACCAATTGCAAATTGTCTCAGAATCTCCCGCTCTACATCATACTAAGGGGCTGATTTACTAAAACCTGAATTTATCTAATTTTTTTCTAAAAAGAAGTAGACCTAACTGCCATTTATGAATTGAACTAATTTATCAATAATTGAGGTTTAAGGTTTAATAAACGGCCCCCTAAAAGTTATTTTAAAGGCGAACAACCCCTTTAACCCTTATTGCAGGCTAAACAATCCTATTGGGTTTCATTCATTTTGAAATCATTTTTTCATAGACTACAGGTATGGAGATCCAAATTACAGAAACACCCCTTATCTGGAAAACCCCAGGTCCCAAGCATTTTGTATAATTGTACCTTCACACAATAAATAAAAGAACACACCTCATTGTCTCAGACATGAACATTCTGCTACTAAAGAGGTTTTACATTTTACAGAGAAAACAAATCTGGGAATTCAAGTTTATGGTAATATATTAAAGTGAGTCCTTGGATTCATACTCTTTCATAACTTAGTAAAAGAAGGTGACAAAGGTCCAGACCAAGGACAAATTAAGGGGCGACATGCCGCCCAGCCGCTTCTACGTTTTTTAATGAATTTTATAGAAATGGTTGGGGGGGGAGCAGAGGAGAATGGAGAAGGTGGAATGTCCAATGGGGACTTGGCCTTGGGGTGCCTGGCTGGCAAATTTGGGCCTGGCCATCACCCCACTGTAATATTAAGAATACACTGTTTAAACTCTTTATTTATATGACATATGAGACTCATGCAATGTACCTCATTTTCATTTTCTGTAATGCACCGGGTCAATTTTTTTAATCCCATGGGCACAATTGCTAGATCACCAAAATCTGTGGGATCTGTGTAGCCTGTGTTTTGCCTTGTTTTTAACACCTGAGGGCACTGCTAATGTTTATGCTTCTCTTGTTTTGTTTTTTTCAACTTGAGTTTTTTCTTTTCCTGTCTATGAGCATCGAAAAAATGTATTCCCTTCACTCATTTTTATGCATTTTATTGCTGTCAATATTGGCTTTAGAGGTACTGTGCATTACATTTTTTGTGAAATCTGATGAGACTTGCCTCACTGTGATACAATAATGAACTCAGCTACTTCTGTCTTAAAGCACATTCTTGGCTAACGGCCATTCTTTCTGACTGCACTAAATCCTGGTCTCCCTACAGGCATTCCTTAAGCAGCGAGGTTTCCCTGTCTGTGTGTGATTGTATTTTTGTCTCCATCTACTCACATAGTAAATAAATTATTTCAGCCTGCCTGTCATTAGCAAGGTATATGATAAAACTGAGCTATAGCATGACCTATCACAATAATATGCTTCACAATATGTGTCATTCCTTGCAGTCTTATGGAAGCAGTTTGCTTATCAACAATGTTTTGTTTATGGTCAGGACTCAGGACATATCTAAAGGCAAACATTGGCATTTACTTAATACCTTAGGCCAATGTTTGCCAAACTGTGGGGTGTCCCCTGAGTGAAGGCTTTAGAATAAGCACAGGAAGGCTTAACAGTTACAGAAAAGTAGGGAATTTGACCGAAATATGTAAAGAAAATCTATTACTGTAATGAAAGGATATACTCATGCTCATTGCAACACTAGTTGTTCCTCGTTTGCGAAAAGTTATGCCTTTGCGGGAACAAATTTTGCTTTGTGCGAATTTAATTTAGATTTTGCGAACGCGGAAACTGTTTAGCGGCCACTTCTGACAGTGGAAGAACGTTTGCGAATTTTATAGTTTGCGACAATGCGCAGTCAATGTAATAAAACTTCTTACTGAAAAAGTCTCTATGTTTGCTCCAAAAGATTATGACACCTTCAAGCACGTCTTAAGAGTGCGCAATTACAATTCGCAATGCAATAACAGTTTAAGGAACAATATTACATTGCGAGATGTGGCTTTTTAGTCTCATCGGCGAGAATTGTTTTGCGCTTTGCGACTTTAATTATATGCCCCGGTTTGTGCACTTAAAAGTAGAGAACACCAGAGCCGGGCCAGGCCCGGCCAGGCGCCCTAGGCAACCTGGGTGGTACTGTCACTGGCTGGTTGCGCACATTCGCAAAGCACCAATCGCATGACAAATAGAACATACAGCAAGAGAGAGAGGACCGGACATGAGGTAGGCAACAGATAGGGTTGCCACCTGGCCGGTCGCAATGTTATTAATAGGGAAATATGATAAATATATTGGAAGGCTGGTATTTTCTTCCTGAAAAGGTGGCAACCCTAGCGACAGAGGGTCATTTATGAAACACTGGGCAAACTTGCTCCTTTGCAGTAATCTATGTCAACCTGTTATTTTATTATTCTACCTGCAGGTGGCTGAAAAAAATGGTTGCTATGGTTTACTATCCAAACGTAAATTTATGGTACTGGCTAATTGCCAGAGATTTGTTGCTGCGTGGTAAATCTTTGCTACCATGGGCAACAAAGATTTAATGCCCACAGTAGCGCAGATTTATCACACAGTGACAAATCTCCTTGTCTGCCAGTACCATTACCCAGTTTGGTAAGGAAGAAGGAAACAAATATACATAAAAAGACAAATTCATTATGTATGTATGTACACTGCATGTATGTACTGTATGTAGGGCAGGACCCAGGGTGCCAGCACATGTATGTATATTGTGGATTAGTGGGACCTCCCACATCTTAAGGGGTGTAATGTTTGCAGGACACGGGCTTGCACCCTTTTCTGTACTATGTTACACCGAATGTGCATTTTTTTGTATATGTATCAGTTAGACTAGCTCTGTAGTATAAAATGGGATTCTTCAGCGCTTACTGTATCTGTTATCGACTGTATTTCCTGTTCTTGAATGGCTGCCCCCATGGCTACACAGCAGCTTGTTTATATAAACTATAGTTGTGTTTCTAAAGCAAACACACCAGTTTTACAGGTGCAGGGCAAATGTACATTATATTGTCATTCATTTTTTGGTGTTACTGGTCCATTGACATAAAAATAACAATAATCCACTGGAGAGCAAATGCAGGTGTTTGCGGAATGGATTTTGTTTTATTTAATTGTCAGTTGTGTATAGTGAATCCAAGCCACTCACTCCTGACTCACCAAATCAGCCGGTGATCAGTTAACCCACTTCATGAACAGGGAAAAAAATGGTTTAAATGACATAAATGAATTGTTGCCACTCTTTAATATAAAGAATGTTCTAGTATTGTTACCAGTCTAACAGATATTTTTTATATATTTTCCAGCTAGGTAAAGAAAAAAAAACTACCTCTTCTAAACAAAATGCAGAATTTAAAATATTCTCAAAGTGCTGGCCTGGTGAATTTTGAGACGTTTCAGTGGATCTACAGGATTATTTTACATGCCACGCTGCTTGTGAAGTGTTGCACTGAAGCCCACGTGACAGGTAAATATTAGTTTGACCTGTGTATGTCCCTTGTGCCTTTTGTTAGGTGTGTGCTTTGAGGTAATAGGTAATTGGCAGTTTTCCTTATATGGCCAATCATAGGTGCATTCCTGGATCCAACTAGTTAGATACACTATGCTGAAGATAAACACTAGTCTAGTCTTACACTTACCATAAAAGAGTGAATCAGATATGAATCAGATGTGCCCATGCCAACAGTTGTAAAATACTTTTTAAGTGATTTGTCTAATGTCAACAAAATCTGGCAGACGTATCAGACACTAATGCCACTGCTGACACAGTGTCCCGGAAATGACTTTTTCCCTATTGTAAAACCAATTACTGCAACTTGTAAGTGATTCACAAAAGAGCTGGCAATTACTGTATCTGTGCCTGTAATTCACATCTCATTCACTAGGTGGTGCCGGAGGCTTCTTAGCAGGGGTCTGTTATTATACTTGAATTCTGGGAAAACAAACACTGCTTCCTAAACGAGCGCTGTAGAATGTTTTTGATTCTGATTGTATCTGCAAGGGGAGCCCAAGCCACCCCTCAGTCTGGGGCCATATTTTAAAAAAAGAACACAAGGAATGCATTTTATTTTCAAGATATATATAGTGAATACATGTAGATCTTAATTTCTGCCCATGGTTCAACAATCAACATTTATTTAAAAAACACACAGGGGCAGATTTCTCAAGGGCCGAAGTGAATTTGAGGGAATATTCGAAGTAAAAAAAAAAATCTAAATTAGAAGTAATTTTTTGGATACTTTTTTTTTTTGGAGACCATCGAATAGGATTTTTTCGAAGTAAAAAATAGTTTGAATATTCAATCCATTCGATAGTCGAAGTACTGTCTCTTTAAAAAAACTTCGACTTCAATACTTGGCCAAATTAAACCTGCCGAAGTGCTATGTTAGCCTATTGGGACCTTCTACAACCATTTTCTAAGTCTTTACACATCGAATAAAAATCCTTCGATCGATTGCTGAAATCCTTCGAATCGTTAGATTTTTATTAGATCGCAGGATTGCCAAATTTGCTGAAAAAACTTTGAATTCGATATTCGAATTCAAAGTTTTTTAATTCAATGGTCGAATTTCGAGGTTTTTTGTACCTCGAAATTTGACCCTTGATAAATCTGCCGCACAGTGTAATAGTGGATCAGTTCAATATGCTTCTTTAATAAATGTTCAGTGATTGACACACAAATGGTGCAGCAGGTCTGTTTGAAACTGCCCATAGTGGACCAAAGGGCAAGTGCCCTCTATCCCTAATAGAGAAACACATTTTTTCCAAGGAACTACATAAATTTAAAAGCACAGAACAAAACATTGCTGTTGGAAGTTCTTTGTTTCAACCTTCAACAAACGGCACTTGCACCTTTGACTTATGCACATTTAAAATACATACACAGTAGACAATGGTATTACACATTTCTAGGTACAGGTATGAGATTCGTAATCCAGAAACCTGTTATCCAGAAAGCTCCAAATTACAAGACTGCCATCTTCCATAGAGTCTATTTTAATTAAATAATAAAATGGGCGGTTCACTTTTAAGTTAGCTTTACTGTGCTATAGAATGGCCAATTCTAATCAACTTTTCAAGTGGTCTTCATTATTTTTTCCGTATAGTCTTTAAACTATTTGCCATATTCTTCTGACTCTTCTTTGAACCCTAGCAACCAGATTGCTGAAACTGCAAAGTGGAGAGCTGCTGAATTAAAAGCTAACTAACAAAAAATGCAAACAAAAACCCAATAGCTAATTGTCTCAGAATCTCACTCTACATCATACTACGTGTGTAACCACTGCTTCAATAAACCCACTTTGCAGTTTGAAATTACGGCTGTATGCTGCTTGATAACTCTCTTTAATGGTTTATTACTTGATGGCACACACATATTGTCATCAGCAGCGGCAACATTTTTAAGAAGAAATAGCCTTATCATGGGAATTATAGATGATCATTATACTAAGGGGCTGATTTACTAAAAGTTTAATTTATCGAATTTTTTTCTAAAAACAAAGTAGACCTAACTGGCCTTCCACGAATGGAACTCGTTTATGAATATTTTTTCTCAACAAAATGTCACAACAGTATCAAGCGTCAATCCGTACCGTATGATTGACGCTGCAAAAATTAGATTTTATCGAATTTTCAATGCGAAAACTCAATGAAAACCCCAGTTTATCCAGCGCAGATCACGATCAGGGACATCTGCCATTGAATTCTACATGACCTCGACAGGTTTGAGATGGCGGATTTTCACATTTGGATAGTTAGCAGTTTTGGGGTATGATAAATATTTAAAAATTAGAGGTTTTTTTTCCACAAAAATTTGATTAGTAAACAAATTGGCCCCTAAAAGTTAATTTAATGTGAACAACCCCTTTAATCCGTATTGCAGGCTAAATTATCCTAATGGCTTTGATTCATTTTTAATTGACTACCGGTATGGAAATCCAAATTACAGAAACACCCTTTATCTGGAAAACCCCAGGTCCCGAGCATTACGGGTCCCATACCTGTACCTTCACACAATAAATAAAAGAATACAAGTGGGATTCATCTCATCATCTGGCAATTCAAGTTTATGATAATATTTGGCTCAAAAAAGAAAGAAAAAGTCAGACCTTGGATTCATACTGTTTTATAACTTAGTAAAAGAAGGTGACAAAGGTCCAGGCCAAGGACAGCACAAATTTAGGGGTGTCATGTGGCCCAGCCGCTTCTACATTTTTAAATGAATATTGTAAAAATGAGTGGGGGGGAGCAGAGGAGAGCGGGATTGTGGGGGCAGGTGTAATGTCAAAGGGGGACTTGGCCTTGGGGTACCTGGCTGGCAAATCTGGGCCTGATCATCACCCCACTGAAATATTAATAATTTTTTTTAAAATTAATTAAAAATATTGGTAATTTTGTGAAACCAAAATACTCTATTTTATATTTTTCATATTTGTATATGTTTCAAAAACTCATATTACAGATGTAAACATGCATATATACTGTATATATTGAGAACATTGTTAATAATCCTATATGGTTAAGGTTATGTTACCAAGATACTAGGGTGCTGTTATATGCTTTACCCTTATGGAATTATGTACACATTTTGTGACAATACTTTAGAAAGTACACTATTAATTCAATGAATATTGCTCTGACATCCCTCTTAGCAGGCTAGAGTTGTGCAAGAGTGATATACCTGTGTGCGTGGGTTCGGGTTGACCTCACTGCACTGTTTACCGGTCGCGGGCGGGTTGGGGTTGAGCTCTTCTGCCTGCTTTCCCCGTCCTTGACTGTAGACATGTAGGCTTATGACTTCTGGTTTTATAAATGAAGTCGGGAAGCCAGGGGCGGATGGGCGGACGGGCGGGCGTGGATTGGACCGGTGTGGGTATTAGATACAGACTAATAGTCCTATCTACTTGGAAGCCATGTTGCAATATCTTGTGCTGATGAGATCTAACAAGATCGAAACAGTCTGTCTGCAAGTTTGGATATATGGCTCTGAACTATTAGGCTTTATCTGTACACAGGGACATAAAGGAGTGATTTGCATGTCTCCGCCCATAATGTGGGAGTTAAAATCTCATTTTGTGTATTAAGGCAGTGCTATCTGTATAGCATGGGGCAGGTACCTTCTGGTTTCAGAAGGCTTTACACTGCATGTCAAAGCACTTCTTTGCTCCATTTAGCCCATCTCACCCTAACCAGGTTGGTTTCCCTATGAATATCATGCAAAGAGCTCCACCTTCAGATTATGCCCAAGAAAATTATCCTAAAATCAGATCCTCAGATCAGTCTTGACCTAAAGTCAGCACAAACTTACAGGAACTTTGAGGTGTCTGTGCCAACTTTTTTCAACTAAAAAGATACCAAAGAACAGGAATACACTCCTTTAATGCGAGATATACTTTAAAACTGAAGAATTAAACTACTCAAACAACATTATTTTAGTGTCTGTTTTAGAGACAGGGAATGAAGAATTGCCTTAATAACCCCTTTAGCCTGCTGGGTTAAGGGACAAGGTAATCCTTGGCTGTATAATGTTGCTATAGAAAAGCATCTGGACCAGCACATTTTTTTCTGAAGAATGAAAAAACCATAAGGTATTAAATTACCAAAAAAGTGGGATCAATCTCATCAATTTATTTTGCCGTTGCAACTGAGGGAATACTGATTTATAGCAAAGGTTGCAGTAAGTATAAATCCTTTAAGATGCACAAAGCTGTTCTTTTGTGAGGTTGTTATGTATGACCCTTGGGTGGTTTCCTCACACTGTTTTTTAATGTATTTTTCAGTTGACCCACCTTCCAACCTGGAAATATATGATCCTGGATATTTGGGAATGTTGGATATTTCCTGGCATGCTACAGAGAAAAAAGGCGACTGCACAGTTACTTATGAATTACATTACCAGAATGGAGCTGGAAATAGATGGAAAGTAATGCAACTATTATTATATTATTATATATAAAGATATTGTTTCTTGCTTGAGTGTTTAGAGCACAAACTTTTTTCCTATAGTGATGTTTTATTATGTAAGGATTAATATAGAAAGGCTTTGCTTATGATTGCAGATACAAATAGTGGCCTAAGCACAGACAGAATGCATTATTTAATGGGGGGGGGGGATATATTTTACCTAAAACTATACTTCGTTCTTGCTAAATGTAACTCTTGGCACACTTATTGGATTTGATGGTGAGATTAATATTTTACAACATGTAATAGAAGGCCACAATTCATTCCGTTATCAATTATCAGTAAAGCAATAATGCAGGGAGCGCTAATGTCAGTGGTAGTCACTCCCTATTGGTTTGAATTGCAATTTGCTTGAATAGCAGATGCAATCACATGTTAGGTGTCTGTGATGGCTTTCATTCATCCAAGTCATGATATATTTAGCAGTGAGAAGTTTAAAGCAACTAGAAATTTTGAAAATCAGCTTATCTAAGCAGCTTTTTCAGTTCATTTAACTGATAGTTCATTTTTAGTGATACAGACAAGTTCCTATAAAAATCATAGGAACATGTCAGTATCAAGTATGTGCTGCACCCGCAATAGTTCCCCTTGAAGCCCCCCTCAAAGCTGCCCCGCAAACCTGCATGAACCCGACCCTCGGACACTGCTAAAAGATCTTCGGAGTGGTTTCAGTGACGCTGGGCTGGGGGAGGCGCGATCCTTCCATAGGCTAATTACAAATGAAAACATGACTTCCGCCTATGGAAGGATCGCTCCAGCCCAGCGCCATTGTAGCAATACGGAAGACCTGTAGTGTCAGCCGCTCTGCTACACCAAGGTTTGCAGGGCTGGGGGCGGCTTTCAGGTGAACTATTGTGGGTGCTGCACATACTTGATACTGAGACGTTCCTATGATTTTTATAGGAACGTGTCAGTATCGCTTTAAGAGCTACAAAATTCAGCAATTTAAACATTTAAGGGTAACACCGTCACCAAAGTCCAATCACAGTGGTTCCAATGAATTTCTTCAAGTAGGTGTTAGCTGAATAGTCACAGAGGTGTGAAAGTGATCTAAGCACACTGGTACCTTGAATGTCGCTGAGGCATGTGAATATTTTTTACATCACATGACTGAAAAAGTGAGTTGTTGGGAAACCGCCAGGGTAATGATGCTAAAGCGTCATTTTATGTTTTTCACTGGCCTCCTCCTCTATTCAGGGACAGTTGTCCAAGTGTGGCATAACTGACCCATTCACACCTCTTCCAAACAATCTGTCTTCCCAGTCCACAACATAAACAGGGAGTATCTATTTACTAGCAATCTAATTATCTACCTTGCAAGGACCAAACATGAAGTAGAGCCAATTTTCCTGTTACCCTGCTCAGCTCAAATAATATTAAAAAAACATATTTTTTTACGATTAAAACTGAAGGCTGAAAGTATATTCAACACAAGCCCTACTCATTGAACTCATGTTCAACTAGCAGAATACTGCCCCTTTAAGAGGAAGAATGAAAAAATCCACAAAGGAAGAATCACTGGTCACAAGATAGCATGCCAAAGATATAGCACAGAATGTTTCCAGTCATTACTAGAATAAAAAGTCTCCGTGGGGAATGAAAGCATATGCCAGTGGTAAACAGCATAAAACAACAGCAGCAGGACAAAGGGCACATGTGCTTGTGCATATGTTTGGGACATTTTTTGGGGGGGTATGGAATTCAGCAAGAAACAGAGATAGCAGGGAAAAGCAATTATTCACGTACAAGTAAATAAGGATCAAGAGATCAAGAGGAATGAATCAAGAGAAAAATCAGAGTTTGAAAATAATAAAGAGAAAAATATGTGGGGGTAGGACTGTGTTATAAGTTACAACGTTGTGCAGAGTGTTTAGTAATACACAATACTTCTTCTACTTTTTTTTCAAAGTCTATTAGAACAAAACATCTTAAGCACAGAGCAGCATTTAATCTCAGCAACGAAATATTAGTCAAAATCAGGACCCAACTAAAAGGACCCTGTACAAACGAATCTCAGATCTGGAGCGATTGGACGGAAGCAAATTATTCTGTCCCGTTAACAGGTAATACACTTCTGTATTCCTCTGAGAATGCATTACTTGTGCTCATTCCACTGTGCAGTGTTACTGGATACATTGATGCATCTGGTGTACAGTCCACTTCAAGTTCAATAATCATTTCAATGCTTTTAATTATTAACACAGATTGGTTGGAATTAATAATTATTAATGCAAGATTGGTTGAAAACTATCTTTCAAGATAAGATAAGATTCTTTGTCACATGCATAGTTATACAAGTACAACATGCAGTGAAATGCATCCTGATCCACTTTTTTAGACTGTGCAAAGTTAAAAAATACTAGTTAATACTACAACTAAGTACAAAAAAAAATGTTATTTTATACGTTTTTTTAAAAAAGTCTGGCAAATATCCGCTTCATTCTGAAATTGAAAAATTACAACTGCCATAAATAAATTTCAATAATCTGAGTTTTTGAAACTCAAATTCACGATTTTTGCCACAAAAAACTTGAATCGCAAAAAAACCTCTAAGGGACAGATTTATCAAGGGTCGAAGTGAATTCGAGGGAATTTTCAAAGTAAATAAATTCGAAATTCGAAGTAATTTTTTTAATACTTCGACCATCTAATAGGATACTACGACTTTGTCTTCGATTCGAAGTAAAATTGTTAGAATATTCAAAAAACTTTGACTTCAATACTTCACCAAATTGAACCTGCCGAAGTGCTATGTTAGCCTATGAAGAACTTCTAGACCATTTTTCGAAGTCTTTACACATCGAAGTAAAATCATTCGATCGTACGCTAAAATCTAACGATTTTACTTCGATCGTTCGATGGGCAAATTTGGTGAAAAATACTTCGACTTCGATATTTGAAGTCGAAGTATTTTAATTCGATGGTCGAATTTCGAAATATTTTTTACTTCGAAATTCGACCCTTGATAAATCTGCCTTCTAACTAACAATCAAATTTAATTTTTTTCTGCCAATCTGTAAAAATGTGTGGTTTTTACTATTTTTTTTATGTATTAAACCCCCAAAAAACACTAATTATAACTGTTGCCAGGTAAAAGTTGTCAAAAAAGTTGTTTACACACTCAGGTCAATTTCTGCATCGGGTGAGCCACATTTTAAAGTTATTGCTGCCTAAAGTAAGAAGCTTGCGGGTTTTTACACACCCGGACTGGAGATTAGGCACGGTCATCATTTTATTTACTATTTGGATTGAGCTGCATTTATGTGCAAAATTTGTCAAGGCCGTATAGAAGTCAATGGGACCAAGGCTTATTATATTGGACCATTTTAAATCAATTCAGACTTTTAGAGATTTTCAGATTTTTTTTTCACTAGGCATTGTCCGAAAAACTGGAATTCTTAGAGGATTTCGAGGTCTTTGTATTTTTTAGCGTGTCATTTTCCATTCGTTGTTTTTTTATTTGGATCTTTTAAAGGAATTGTTCAGTGTAAAAATAAAAACTGGGTAAATACAGTAGATAGGCTGTGCAAAATAAAACATGTTTCTAATATAGTTAGTTAGCCAAAAATTTGATGTATAACAAGTCAGTCAGAACACTACTTCCTGCTTTTCAGCTCTCTTGGTTTACACTGACTGGTTACCCTGGTTACCAGGCAGTAACCAATCAGAGACTTGAGGGGGGGCGACATGGGTCATATCTGTTGCTTTTGAATCTGAGCTGAATGCTGAGGATCAATTACAAACTCACTGAACAGAAATGTACCATGTGGCCCCCCTTCAAGTCACTGACTAACTCAGAGTTATAGAGCTGAAAAGCAGGAAGTTGGATTCTGGCTGTTTTATTAGACATCTGTTCACGCCAGCCTTTATATATTACATTTTTGGCTAACTAACTATATTAGAAACATTTTTTATTTTGCACAGCCTCTCTATTTACCCAGTTTTTCTTTTCACACTGAACTATTCCTTTAAGAAATGACTTTCGTAGTTTTAGAGTTTGTGAGTTTAGTCATGTCATAAATCATGTCTCATCAAAGCCTCTAGGGGCTCCTGTAATGCTGGATACACAGGCAGAGTGCCGTTAACTGATCCAGGGGCTCTCACTACACCCCTTCTCTGTCGTGACCACACGCACAATGCCCAAGCTTCCACTGTGGGTCTCTACTCTAAACCTACACCTCAACACTCATATCCGTTTTCCTGACTCTAACCCCAGCTACTCACTCCTTTGGTGGGGCAACCTGGATCCACTTCCCCATAGGTCTGACCACAATTATCTATGTGCCTCTTGATCTTTTAGGCCAAAAGAGGAAGTGCCTAAGCAAGGTACTGTCTTTTATAGGCTCACAGGTGAAATTAGCGCCACCTACTGGCTAAACCTACATATTGATAACTATGTACATTAATAAAATAAATTTGTTTATTTTACATCCTTACATGCCCCTTGGTGATTTTGATATTGTGATGATTATAATTACAAATATCAGTTTGGAAGAATAAGCTCTCAACACATGGCCGACTCGGGAGCTAGCATTGCTGGCTTGAAGCACTGGGATTCTAGACTCAATTCCATTCATGACAATCTGCAAGAATTTTGTATGTTCTCTTTTTTCCCCACTCTCTATAAACATATAGGAAGGTTTGCTGGCTCTTGATCAAATTGAATAGAGTGTGCTTGTGTTAGGACCTTAGATTGTAAGCTCCAGTGGGGCACAGACAGTAAGAAACGTATAACATTTGTGACATGCTGTGAAATCTGGCAGTTATATAGAAGTTTGATTATTGTAATATATTAACAATAACAACAATAAATTGTAAGACACCCACTGATATGACAAGATATTGGCTCTCTCCCAAGAGTTCTTATTACTAAATCATTACTGGTTGACTGCAGAAATACAGTTTAATACATCCTTACTTGAACTCATGAAACATAAGCAACTTCCAATAGTTATTCTACATTTAACCCTATTCAATCCTACATTTTGGAAAAGACAAAAAATGTCATAGAATGAGGAGAGGCAATGCAATGGGGTGTTAAGATTTTATGGGCAGGCAGATATGTCTATTCAAGTGTTGAGCTTAGAGGACTGTTATTTTTTGGGGGCGGGGAGCTGTATTTCAACTACTGTAAGCTCTTTAGGGCAGGGATTCCATTCCAACTGTATAATACATTTCCTAGTATTTAGGTATTAAATTATTTTTATTAATTTAATTGTTGCCACAACAAGGTCATACAATGGATGGGCTATATGTCACTGCTGTTAGGATACAGTAGTAGTGTATATCAGTGTTAGAATGTGTGTCTGTCTACATATTTAAGTTACTGTGTGTATGGGCATGTGTTTGGAGGGAAGTTGGTAGCAGGTTTACTGTATCTAACACATGGTTAGGGTAAGATAGGTACAGTTAATATCCTACTGTAGTTGGGTTGAATGATGCAGGTGTACAGTGAAGCTGCAAATCAGCTTTACAGAATCAAGAAAGGGGCTATATTGAGGATAATGCTGCTGATTTAAGGTGCATTTATGCACTATATTTTATTCCATACATTTACTTGAATGTATGGCCATAGCTCTAAACTTCACAGAAACTTCTCATGATACCTCTCAACAATCCTTCATACTGTTTTCGATTAAAGGAGAAACAAACCCGTTATTAAAAAAAAACCCTACCCCACATAGACCTCCCTACTCCCTACTCCCCCCAGCCTAGCTGCTTCCCCGGGCAAATGGCCCTAACTTTTTACCCCTCATGCAGATTAAGGGTTCAGAGTTCACAGCAGCCATTATCTGGGTCTTCGGTAATCTGAGAATGAGACCGGCGTATCCCGGGTTGGCAACAACTGCGCATGCGCCGAAATTTATGAAATTGCATAAGATACAAAGACCTGGAAGATGGCTGCTGTAAACTCCGATCCCTGAATCTGCATAGAGGGGTAAGAAAAAACTAGGGGCATTTGCCCGGGGTAGCAGCTAGGCTGGGGGGGGAGGAAGGGGGTTCTATGTTGGGTAGGGTTTTTTTTTAATAAGGGGTTTGTTTTTCCTTTAAGGGGCAATGTAAGTGGCCAGAGAAACTGATCAATGTGTATAAGAAATGGATCCGCACACACACTGATTAATGCAGTCGGGGAATATCCCCTTTTATTCAGCCACCAAACATCAACGTTTCGGGGGGGGAACACCCACCCTTCATCCTGATGATGGGTGGGTGTTCCCAAACGTTGATGTTTGGTGGCTGAATAAAAGGGGATATTCCCCGACTGCATTAATCATTGTGTGTGCGGATCCGTTTCTTATACACATTGGTTGCTAAGGGACCCGGCCAGGTCAACGGAAGGAACGCACCACCAACTGCAGGATTGGTGAACTACAGGTGTGCGGTAGGAGAATTACATTGTAATTAAGCAGAGAAACTGATCAACATTAGGATCCTATAAAAAAATATTTGGAATAAAAATAATAAAAAGTTATTACTGATTGTTTTGTCTATTTTAATAACTGAAGGTAACATTTAGGGGCAGATTTATCTAGGGTCGAATAGTAAATTCGAATTTTCAAGTGTCAAAATTCACACACTCAAATTATAATCCCCCTATTCAAATGTAAATTTGAATGTGAGATTTATGACACCTTGACTATGGTAACAGTCCTAATCCGAATATTTGGCACCTAAAACCTGTCGAGTTGATTTACAATTGATGCCAGAGGTTCAGTGAGCCGTTTGGAGATGTTAATAGCCTTCCTGACATTCAAGTTTTTTTTCTGGAGGAAAATTTGATTCGTATGAATCGAATATGAATCAAATACGAATCTAATAGGATTCAAATTCTCCGGTCCGAACCATTTGATTGAATATTAAACATTAAATTTTTTTCTTAAATAACCTCCCAGTAAAAAAGAAATTCACATGAATTTCAAATTCAACCTATGATAAATGGGCCTCTTAATGTATACAATACAGAGATGTGTTAATAATGCGATGTATTATTGCTTTTAGGAACCCCTGAATCAAAAATTGGACAATTTCAGTGCATTTACTATAACTGGGAGATGCTGAAATGTATGTGGAGTCCAGGGAAACTGGATGACCTTAACAGTAATTATGAACTGCAGTACTGGTAATTATCTCTGTCTCTATGATTTGCTGGTAATGACTCACTGGTATGCTTGAAGAGGAATTCAGTTCAACCCAGACTTCACCAACAGCGTATTTCCAGGATATTTTCTATGTCTGGTTTCCACTTTTCTTCACGCTCAAACTCTCACAAAATGTTTTCACATGGTGTTTAACTCCCTAGATACCTGACATGACATTAAAATGTGCAATTATGCTATATAATATTTACACATACAGATTTACCTTTTGTTTTCTAGGCATAAAGGATTACGACACAAAATGGTCTGTGACTCTTACCTGAGCTCCCATGGGATCAATACTGGATGTGTTTTTCAAAGTGACCAACTGGAACATTATACGGACTTTTTTGTTTTAGTTACTGGATCTGCTGGGTCAATTCCAATAAGGCCATCATACTTTGTATTTCAGCTCCAAGACATAGGTACTATTCAATCAAATCTATTTTTAATGCAAAGTTGTCTTTGTTATTGAGGTTACTTCTTTTTTACGCATTACTTATTTTAACAATAAAGGTATGAGACTCATTATCCAGAAAGCAGAAAGGCCATCTTTTTCATTTTATTGAAATAATCCAACATTTTTAAAATGATTATTTTTTTTCATTGTAATAATAAAACAGTACCTTATACTTGATCCAAACGAAGATTTAATGAATCCTTATTGGAGGCAAAACCAGCTTATTGGGTTTATTTCATGTTGACATAATTTTCAAGTAGCCACGCTATGAAGTTCCAAATTACAGAATGATCTCTTCTCTGGAAAACCCCAGGTCCTGAGCATTCTGGATAACATGTTTAAAATGAATGAATTCATGGGACCTTTACAAAAAAAACATCATATTCTATATAATCTATTATTTAATTTATTTAAACCCTAAAAACCATAACCTTACACTTGTTAACATTGAATCTCATCTGCCACTTAGCTGCCTAGATTGCCGGTTTGTCTAGATCCCACTTCAAGAATGACAGTGCTAGATGGATTTAATTGGCCTGCATAGATTAGTGCCATCTGCACACACAGATACTGTACACTACTTTCAATGCCGTTCTGCAAGTAATTAAAGGAACAGTAACACCAAAAACTGTCATTTTTTTAATATAATTAAAATAAGATGTACTGTTGCTCTGCACTAGTAAAACTGATGAACTTGCTTCAGAAACACTACTATAGCTTATAGAAATAAGCTGCTGTGCAGCCATGGGGGCAGCCATTCAATTTGAAAAAGGCACATGTTAAAAAGTAGATATCTGAAAAGTTCCCACTGTATTCTGCAGCACTTATCTTTTATCTGCTATGTAAACCTGAGCCTGAACAGCTTATTTATATAAACTATAGTAGTGTTTCTGAAACCGGCAACTGTACTGTTTACCAGTACAGGGCAACAGTACATTATAAATTAAATACTTTATTTGGTGCTACTGTTCCTTTAAAGGAGTGGTTTGCCTTCTAAGTAACTTTTATTATTTTATTGAATGTCCAATACCTAGAAACTTTGCAATTGGTCCTTTTTATTTATGTTTTATAGTTTTTTTTATTTGCCATGCTCTCTTGCCTCTTTCCAACTACCAAAATGGGTCACTGAGCCAATTTAAAAACAAATGCTCAGTAAGGATACAGATTTATTGTTATTTATTACTCATCTTTCTATTCAGGCCCTCTCCTATTCATATTGCAGTCTCTCATTCAAATCAGTGCCTCGTTGCTAGGGTAATCTGGACCCAAGCAACCAGATGGCTGAGATTGCAAAGAGAGTTGCTGAATACAAAGCTAAATGACTCAAAAACCACAAACAATAAAACATGAAAACCAATTGCAAATCGTCTCAGAATATCACTCTCTACATCAGCGGTCCCTAACCGTTTTTAGCCCGGGGACTGGTGTAGAGCCAATTTATTTTGCAAAGACGGGGGGGGGGGGCTGTCAGGGGAGTCAGGAGGGGGACTGTATTAAAGGGGCTTAATTCACTTCTTTATACAATTATGAAAATATATTTCCTGAAATGAAATACTGGCAGAAGAACATAGTTCCTAATTAGTATGTGAATGCTATGGCATTAAAGAGATACTGAATCAGTTAATAGTGCTGCTCCAGCAGAATTCTACACTGAAATCCATTTCTCAAAAGAGCAAACAGATTTTTTTATATTCAATTGTGAAATCGGACATGGGACTAGACATATTGTCAATTTCCCAGCTGCCCCAAGTCATGTGATTAGTGCTGTGATAAACTTCAATCACTCTTTACTGCTGTACTGCAAGTTGGAGTGATATCACCCCCCTCCCTTTTCCCCCCCAGCAGCCAAACAAAAGAACAATGGGAAGGTAACAAGATAACAGCTCCCTAACACAAGATAACAGCTGCCTGGTAGATCTAAGAACAACACTCAATAGTAAAAATCCATGTCCCACTGAGACACATTCAGTTACATTAAGATGGAAAAACAGCAGCCTGCCAGAAAGCATTTCTCTCCTAAAGTGCAGGCACAAGGGGCAGCTGGGAAATTGACAAAATGTCTAGCCCCATGTTAGATTTCAAAATTGAATATAAAAAAATCTGTTTGCTCTTTTGAGAAATGGATTTCAGTGCAGAATTCTGCTGGAGCAGCACTATTAACTGGATCATTTTGAAAAAAACATTTTTTCCCATGACAGTATCCCTTTAAGGACAGTTTTTAATTTCTCCGACAGTTAAACCTGCAGCCCCTGAAGAGCTATCTGTCTTTACGACTGAGTCGAATGAGATGCTCCTAGAATGGAAACTTCCTGAGGGAACAGTACCTTTGAGATGTTTGATATTTGAGATTCAGTACAAAGAAGAAAATGATATATGGAAGGTTTGACTTTGTTAATTATTCTTACGGATATAAGAATTCAATAGAATATGTACTGTTTTGGAAAAATTAACATTGTTATTTTCAACAACTAGAAGATAGTCAGGGTTATTTATAAAGTTTGCACAGCGCATACAGTATTTATTCACAAATGGTTGTATTGCCCATGTTTTTTCTGAACGCTAAGGGGGTTATTATGTTCCAAATATCCAAAATTCGAATATATTCTTTGTTTTCAGACTAAAAAAAAAATGAATTTTTCAGAATTTATTAAAGCCTGATGTCTTAAAAGTCCGACTACGAAAATCAGGCATCTCAAGGCTCTCAAGGTCCTGTATAAGTCAATGGGGAAGGTCCCAGTGTCTATGCTGCTGTCCGTACTGATATCCAATAATTTCGGGGATTTTGGACCAAAGAGTCCGAAAACTCCCAAAAATTTGTAGTTTTGCGGAAAGTATGAAAAATTCATACTTTTCAAGCAAAGCTCCCAAGTCATCGGATTTTTGCCAGACTCGATTTTTTTCAGACTTTTTTAATGATAAATATGGTCCATTCGGGCAGTCTGAGTTGATCGGATCTTTATGTTAGAAATACTTATAAAAATTCAGACCTTGATAAATAACCCCCTAAAATATTGCATTGTTGTGCCCATATTTCCATTTTTTTTTTTGCAAATTCGCATTGTGCACAAATTTAAGCAAATAGCTCGCAAATGAGACAGGTGGTTGAGCGAGTACCACTGTGCACGAAAATTAAATCTGCAATTTGCGAAACTGTTGACGATTTTTTCTCCACCACCAACGTTGTGGCGTCAGTATTTGCATATATATTCTCAATTTGCATGTTTGCCATATTTAAAAAGCTCTTATGGACATTTGTATTGCAAATGAAAAAATAAATCGAAATTTGGTTGCATATTAAGTACATGCGCAGGGAAAATATTTTCACTGTGCGAATCATTCTGCTCTGCGCAAAGTTTATAAATGAGCCCCAGTATTTACTGTACATGGGCAAAATAATTTTAACTTAAATTGTTTCATTTTACTTTACTATAAGTAACTACGTTTTCTGAACCCAGACAGTAACAAAACACAACACAATCCAACTCTTACCACATTATTTAAATATGCTGTTGTGTTTGAGCAACATTCTCTAATTACATGTTGGAGCAGCATTATTGCACTGTGCAAACAGCTATATTGAAAGGATATACTGTACTGTTACTATGCAGCTGGTTTTGGTTTATTTCCTATTTTAGATCATAGGGCAACATTATTCTTAAAGGAACAGTTCAGTGTAAAAATAAAAACTGGGTAAATAGACAGGCTGTGCAAAATAAAAAATGTTTCTAATATGGTAGCCAAAAATGTAATTTATAAAGGCTGTAGTAAGCAGATGTCTAACATAACAGAACAAAACTCTACTTCCTGCTTTTCAGCTTTCTAACTCTGAGTTAGTCAGCGACTTTAAGGGGAGCAACATGGGACATAACTGTTCAGTGAGTTTGCAATTGATCCTTAGCATGCAGCTCAGACCCATGTGCCCCTCCTCAAGTCACTGATTAGTTACTGCCTGGTAACCAATCAGTGGAAACCAAGAGAGCTGCTAAGCAGGAAGTAGAGTTGTGGCTATTTTGTTAGACATCCAGTCACTCCAGCCTTTATACATTACATTTTTGGCTAAGTACATTGAAAACATTTTTTATTTTGCACAGCCTATCTATTTACCCAGTTTTTATTTTTATACTGAACAATTCCTTTAAGTGATGTACTGCAACGTGAATAAGCAATTCATTTCATTATATGTCTGTCGTAGTCTATGCTAAATGTATAAAAATTAGGGATGCACTGAATCCAGGATTCGGTTCGGTATTCGGCCAGGATTCAGCCTTTTTCAGCATGATTCGGCCGAATCCTTCTGCCCACACCGAACCGAATCCGAACTCTAATTTGCACATGCAAATTAGGGGTGGGGAGGGAAATTGCGTGACTTTTTGTCAGAAAACAAGGCAGTAAAAAATGGTTTCACATTCCCACCCCTAATTTGCATATGCAAATTTGGGTATGGTTTGGTATTCGGCCGAATCTTTAGCATAGGATTCGGGGGTTTGGCCGAATCCAAAATAGTGGATTTTGTGCTTCCTTAATAAAAATATTTAAAAATTAATAAAAAAAAAATATTATATATATATATATATATATATATATATATATATATATATACACAACATTAAAGGACAACATTCTTTAATTTAGTCAGCAACTTTATGTACAGTAGTGTATCTACTGCTTAAGAAAATTCATATAATTTAACTATATATGATTACTTATTAATCCAATACAGCCTCTAGGTGTCTGCTCAGCCTTTCTTCTTCAAAGAAATTAAGTGTGCCTGGCAAGGTCTATTCTGCATAACATCATGCTGTCACAAGTATATTGTATATATATATATATATATAATGTATACCTTACGGATCCCTCCAAAATCTTTCCCACCATAGATGACAAACTAACATCTAGCCCACAATTACAAAGGAGACTGCATTGTGATCAACATTAATTAAATGCTTATTCACACTACTGCTGAAGAAAAATTTAGTATTATTAGATACAGTGGGTAACTAGATATTACTGGGCCCCACAGCAAATTATTTTTCAGGCCCCCAAGATGTCCAGAAGTTGACTTGTTTTACCAATATTTATTAAAATTGTATATGAATTAGGGTCTCATGGGGCCCCTATACCTACTGTCTGGTTCCTCTGTAGTTATGCCCATGAGTAGTAATTAAAAGATCCAAAAGAACATATTTTTAAAAGAGAAGAAAGTCATTTTCCACATGGGGATGCCAAATGTTAAGCACCCCAGAGTGATTGTATTTATTTCCCTAACACCCTGGGCCAGTGCTCCTATCAGTAGAAAACTGCACTGGCCCAGGGCTGAATAATTAGAATTTCCCGTAACTACCAACTAGCCTATTTTTGAAACTTATTCCAGTTGTAATAGAAGCTGGGCTGTTTACCAATGATAATTTTGTTATTTAGCAATCTCAAGTTTACCTGAAATCTCTCTATTTTGTCTGCTGCTAAAAACAAGTGAGTCATACTGTTTCGCAGTTGGGCATTCCAAATCACTGACTCATTCTGCAATCAGTTTTTGGACCAGAAATGATATACAAACGGCCACAACATTTAAAAAAATTAAGGTTCAGAGGAACAATCTAAAGCTCTGTTTGCCCAATAGTTTTTATTTGTATGTATTATTACTCTGCACATTTTCTAGCCATGGCTGCATTAAACTTCTATAACACACATAAAAAAGTGATTACAACAGCTGTTTAAACCGCAACGAAAAGCTAAAATGTGATTTGCAAGAACTACTGTTGTCTGTGTTTTGGCTCACAGTTCCATTTCCTAAACCAGTTTGTTTATGTGTGTGAATTCTGTTTTGTCTCATTTCCTATGATATGTATAATAACAATGTTAGACATTTGGGATTATTCAAACTCATTTGGGATTATTCAAACTCATTATTGAAAAACTCTAGAGATAAAAAAAGGCAACATCTGCAAATGTCTAGAAAGCTTTTTTCATCTTGAAACATACTTTATCTTTTCATCAGAATAATGTAATAGTTGTTGGCATGTTACATACAGAAGTCCCAAGTTTTGTTTGCCTTCACACTCAACTGAACTGTTGATTACATTTATTTTTGGGGGAAGGATAAGGGAAATACATTCATTATTTTGTCAAAAGTAGTTTTACAGAGTGAATGAGCAGCAAATAGGAATGTTTTCAATGTTAAGATGTTCATATCTTAACAGATGGCTGATAAATAATGGGCAGGATGCAGGAAGAATTAACAAAGAACTTCATATTTAAAAGACTATTGGATAATGTGAAGTAGTTCTGAAGAATGTTGAAATAAAAGAGTACTACAAATTGAACCAAAACTTTTTATTTCTTAATACTGGCGTATTTCATTTGATTCCAAAGAACTGGAAGCAAGTGCATTTTTACTGTTAACAACAACATATTTTCCCAGAATTTTAAAATAATTGCACCACAAATTTTGCAACAGATACCAAAGGAAGAAAGAACTGCATAGGCGCAACTGGGAACACAAAAAACTCCAGCAAAGCCCCGTGTTTACTCGTTTCAAGCCAAACAATACAACGTTGGGGGTGGTGGGCCTCTTCATTAGGCAGTTGGGGACAACATAATTTTTGTGCCTCCACTGAAAGATGAGCTACATGTGATGAATATGGGAATTCAGTTGTGTGTGATTCAAGTTTAACAACATAGATTGCTATTGGTGCAGCTCACAAAGTGTCAGGGGCCTATTGGCTAATAGCGGAGAAGTCTGGACCAAGGAGGAAGCTTCAGGGCAAAGTTCAAGTTTGCGGTAACCAGAAAGGGATCAAGAGAAAACATAGTCAATTCCAGGCAATAGTTCAATAGGCAGGGAGAGAAGAAGTCAAGGTTCAAGCAGGGTCAAAAAGTCCAGGAATCAGGATACAAGAATATAGGAACACCCAGGAATGCAACAAACAAATCCTATAATCGGGCATTGAACCCCGGACCTCGGCATCTTCTTATTTCAAATTTCTGCGCCAAGCACGTAACGTCATCATGCCAGTGTCAACACATGTGGGTCATGGGCGCCACCATCTTGGATGCGCCACCGCCAGAGATGGGAGCGCCGTTGGGCGTGACCACTTGGTTATGACAGGGTTTCCTTGTAGTGGAGTACACAGCACCTATGCACCAGAGTATGCTCAAGCATGTTGTATATAGCATGGGCAAAATTATGCTCTCCTTTTTGCACCTAGAACTACAGTATACCGACCAATCACAAATTAGGCCTATTAAACTGTCATCATGTGATCACTGTGGTGATTGTAATTATTTGGCCGAATGGAACTAGTCTCTATATCTAGGCAACCCTCTCTGTCTTTATCACACAGCTATTTTACTACCTAGGAACAAACCCATTCCCAAGTCCCAGTGCTAGTCCCTTAGCGATAGCAGAATCAATAGCTTTAGGCAAATCTATATTTATCAAACCAGTTTCTCTTGCAAAAGAGCTATTTTATAGTGGCTAGGGGGGCAGATTCATCAAAGTGGGAAATTAGAGCTTAACACAGAAAAACTCACCCACTTTTTATTCATTCCTGTGGGATGATTGGAAGCACATTTATCAAATTGTGAACTCATTATAGCAGAAAATATATTTAGATACAAATGCATTTAACATTGTTCTGTTGAACTTCTAGAGAAGAATATCACATCGCTTTGTTTCCTTTGTAGTACTGTGCCAAATATTTAGATCAATCTACTTTTAGTAGGAGCCGTAAATAATTTGAAAAAAGCCAGGGGGCAAGAAAACATCAATCCCAAATTGCAATAAAACAAGCAATAACATGGTTTTCCTTAGATGTGCCTTTTTTTATCTTTCTATTTCTATATTCTGCAAGTGAAATCCATACTGTGGGGCTTCCAGAATAAAATTAGCAGCATTATTATAATTATGTAATTTGTTTAAAATGTATTTCCACTGCAGACCGAGCCCGAGCAAAGAGAAACAGTGAGTGTCATCTATAAATCAAATGGCAGCAATCTATTTTGTGCACGTGTTAGAGGAAAAGTTAACATCTTTTGCGCGGCTGATGGCTTTTGGAGTGACTGGAGCCCTGAAATCTGCTGGAAAGGTACAGAATCTGCATATATTTTTTGTTTGTTTTCTGGAAAAAAACTTGAATAATACATGAGAGAATGTTTGACTGGTGGCTGCATTTAGCATCAAAACATTCTGGGGGAATAAAATTAATCATATAGTCAAATTGCTATAATTTTTACTATACTTTGTTCATGTTTACAAATAATCTGCCTAAAACCATGGATCATGCATTGCCCCACCCCTCTTTCTCTGTGTGTTGTGGGGTAAGGGGGCAATAAACAGAGGTCCCCTGTACACCATTCTTGCATTCCCCAAATCATGTGGTGTATATTATATTTATTTGTTAAACCCAGATTACTTTTAATCAGGATCTCAACTAATTCACTCATTTAAAGTGATACTCACACTCTTAAAGTAATGGTAGCATTAAATTGCAAATATAAAAATTCTCATTGAGTGTAGTTAGTTTTAACATTGGTATTTAAAGATTATTGTAAATCTTATATACAGGTAAGGTGCCTGTTATCCAGAATACTCTAGACCTGGGGATAACTGATAACGGCTCTTTTAATAATTCATTACGTTAAGGGTACAAATAATAATTTAAACATTAAATAAACCCAATACGCCAGTTTTGCCTCCAATAAGGATTCATTATATCTTATTTTGGATCAAGTACAAGGAACTGTTTTATTATTAAAGCTACCGAGGCAGTTTATTGCCAATAGATTAGCCACAATAATGCAAGCTATAAGACTATATTTATTCTGCAGAATACTTTACCATACATCATACCATACAATAAACATCTCAAGAAGCTCTCTCTGTTTCTTTAGGATAGCAGCTGCCATATTAGCTTGGTGTGACATCACTTCCTGTCTGAGTTTCTCCCTGCTCACTCATAGCTCTGGGCTCAGATTACAGCAGGGAGGGGAGAAAATGGTGGGGGAGAGAGAGAGAGTGAGAGAGAGAGAGAGAGGAGCAAACTGAGCATGCTCAAGCCCTAGCCCTGGAGGGTTAAGCAGAAAACAGGAAGTCTGATACAGAAGTCCATGTGTACACAATAAAAGAAAAGAAATGCTGTGTTTCTTTTGACAGAGGACTCAGAGCAGCATTACTTTGAGGGTTTACTGGTGTATTTATATAAACCTTTCTGATAAAGCTTACTTAGAGAAAAAGCAAATCAATTTTTAGATTTTTAATAATTTGGATAAAATGGAGTCTATGGGAGATGGCCTTCCTGTAATTTGAAGCTTTCTGGATAACAGATCCATACCTGTATTTCTGTGCAAATTGGTATTTGTGGTCTGAAATATTGCTTTGGGTGGGGGGGATTTCCATTGTTGCAGAGGTTGAATGCTTTGACAGATAGGAAGATGCGCCCAGCAGACAGATCTGAACACAATTCCCAGCCTTTGCAACAATAAAAAACAAATCATGCACCACATGAAGTGTCACATAACACTTGATAACTCTGTATTTTATATTTTATATATATTTAGTCTATCCCCAGTAAAGGTAACATAAGACATTGTAAAAAGTCTGCATGTAAAAATGAATTAGAAAACACGTTAACAAAATTTAAATTGTGTGTGTTTTACTCAAATTTCAAACAAATGCTTATAAGAAACTGTAGGAAATAAAACATAACATGATTGTATTTTTCAGCAACATTTGCAAAGCAAGGGCTCTATATATTTGGAGGCTGCATCGCAGTACTGACAGCTTGTGCCATTGCCGCAGCATTGGCGGTTAGGAATAAAAGGTAAATAATTGCCTTGTTAGGCCTTTAATTATGTTGAACTATGGTATTTTCTGCTGGTAGACTTTCTCTGTTGATATTTAGCAGAAAAATATCATCTGGTCCTAAAATCGTTCTACATTTCTCAATTGCTCATTATATATTACTTTGGTTTATGGATATGGTCAGGCTAGCATAACACATAATTATTCACATTATTGCATTCTAATAAATACAAAAAAAGAGGGAATGATTAAATATCATAAAAAGATGTTTCACACGTTCCAATGTGGAATTCTCTGACATGGTGGACTAGTAAATGAATGTTCTTTGCTGAACTCTAATACCAGCCATGTAGAACAAATGCCAGCTGAACTGGATCATAGCCATGCAATCATGTCTAAAACATTAATGAGTCCTTAGTGTTCCTGCAGAAATTCTCTTAAAGCTTTTAGTATGCAATGATCCGTAAACAAGCCTCATGGTCTGGTAAATAAGCCTCATGATAGGGAGTGCCAAAGAAACTAATCTAAGCTCAAGGAAATGACAAGAGTAAATTAGTCAATTAAAGGGATTCTGTCTAAAGGAATGATTTTTATGCTGTAGTTAAATTACACGGTGTACATTGCAAATAATCCATTCTACCATTTCAAATGTTATTCTTGAACCAATAAATGTATTTTTTAAAGTCAAGTTTTAAAGTTATAATATTGTGCCTGATTCTGTGCTTTCAGAAAGAGCCTGCATTACAAAATGGAACTGCTTTAAGATAAGCTATTGTTTTTCCTGCTCAGTGTAACTGGAGGAGTCAGAGTAATACTTGGGTGTTTTAATATTAAGTGCCATTCTCATATTTACTACTATCTACCACTAGGAGCATGGCAGCACTTTAAGCAATGCAAGTGTCAGGTTACTGTTATCTTTTTACCTTCCCATTGTTCTGCTGATAGGTTGCTGGGGGGAGGAGAGTGTGATATCACTCCAACTTGCAGCGCAGCAGTAAAGAGTGTCTGAAGTTCATCAGGGCTTAAGTCACATGACTGAGGTCACCTGAGAAACTAAGAACATGTCTAGCCCCACATCAGATTTCAAAATTACATGTAAAAAATCAGTTTGCTCTTTTAAAAAATTGATTTTAATGCAGTATTCTGCTGAAGGAGCATTATTAACTAATGCAATTTGTAAAAAAACATGTTTTCCTATGACAGAATTTTGATAGTCTCTGACTAATACAGAGTACATGAATAACTAACTAACTGATTTCTACTTTCTTTATCTATCTATGCCAAACACTGCCTCCAGCTGATTTTTCTTCCAGAACCTTTTGAAATCATTTGCATTTTAAATCCCTTTCATGCAGTGCTACACAATCACCATTCTGTATATTTTAGTTTTGCACTCTGTCAACTTTTAAATAATTTCCAGAACAAGAACACCCCTCCTTCACATTTGCCAATTCATTGCTACAGGCTGTTGGATCAGCAAATTGTGATGGTCGATTAAACTCTTATTTAAGACATTTTAATCTGGAGGTAGAGCTATAGGAGGGAATGGCTCAGAAAAATTACCTTTTATGTTTCTCTTATGTTTTTGGTAGTGCCTCTGACAATGATAAAATAATAATAAAATGTATAATAAAACACTTGTAAAAATGCATAAATGAGAACAAAAATGTGCATTTCACAAATGTATATTTATTAAGCTGCCACAATTCTTACCTTTTCTATTGTACTGTATGACCTTATCATTTACAGTTAGAAGTTGTGTAATGAGGGCAGAGGTTTCTTAAATACGCGCAAAGGAAAAATTCTTTGCATAAAAGAAAAATTGTTGGATTACGCATATTCTTTACCAAAAATCATTACATTTCCACATCCGTCTTCATTTTAAATTAATATGACTTGTGTTTATGGAAAAAACCCTACAATCCTGCCTTTTATTTGTAAAAACAAAAACATTGCATATTTGATGATAAATTATGCATTTTTGTGGTTTTTCAAAAACAAAACATTGAACTGAAAATTTGCTTCATTGCAGACATTTTTCAAAGAAGCTGCAGCATAAGGCCAAAGAATTGGTATTGGACATGGATGGATCTACGAGGCTGAACTGATAGACTTTCATTACATGGAATCTTTCTTTTTGACATATATAGTCAATAAGTCAGTATACAGCTTGAGAAAAGAGTCATTTTGGAACATTGGTTACATTAATGTTAATTTCTGCAGTGCAGTTATTGTTTGATATAGCAGATTATTTAATAAATGTATTTTAAGGAAAGTGTTACATATTCCGCATAAAATTCTACTGTATTATTTTTCTAGATGTATTCTTAAAGTAATAAATATTGTTGTTTAATTAAATGAATTTCTGCAATTTTTTTGTAATCCTATAAGTATATTCCTATGAATTTCTCCTTGTGACACTCGAACTTTCAGGATAATGAATTTTTGTGCCAATCTCAAGATGGCCCATTAGCTTGCAACACATTTTAAGACGTTCTACATTTTAGAAAAAGTTTGAATATAATAGGGCTCATTTAAAAAAACTGCCACAAGCGCAGTTGTGTAAAAATGGACACAATCTTTGCACGTATTAATGCTATTCATTTATTAAGCTTACTTGCACTTCTGTATAGTTGCATAGTCGCAAAGAGAAAATAAGAATAAAAATGCACAACTCGCAATGTAATATTGTTCCTTACACTGTTATTGCATTTCGAATTTTAATTGCGCATTGTGAATTGTAATTGTGCACTCTTAAGAAGTGCTTGAGGGTGTTGTAACTTTTGGAGCAAACATAACGACTTTTTCAGTAAGAGGTTTTATTACATTTACTGCGCATTGGCACAAACTATAAAATTCGCAAATGGTCTTCCACTGTCGGAAGGTCGCTAAACAGTTTCCGGGTTCGCAAAGCTGTATTAAATTTGTGCAAATAAAAATTTGTTCGCGCAAATGCATAACTTTTCGCATTGCTAATAGTTTTTCCAATACTGACTTTTATTACATTCCCCCATAAGTGCTATGTATCTGTTTATCGATTACCAATGAATTACGGAGCACAGCAGACTTGTGCCTAGAGTCATGTACAGACATTATTTTAATACCGAGCACCAGATTCTCACTTCAACAAACCTCACTCCAATACTCTTAATTGCAATGACTATTTAAGATTCTGTTTATCAGGAACCCTGGGAGACAACGGCGTGGTCTTACTCTTTTGTAAAACACGTATGACCCCTGCCCGTACTGCTCTTTTTCATGCTCCAAAATTCTTTGCTGTGGAACTAACAGGGAACCTAAACACTGCAGGGCAAGAACCAAATCAAAAACCAAACCAGCAGACAGTTCCCGTCACTTTGCTAATTATATCATAAACTGAAGAATTATGATACTGGGCATAATTTGCAGGTATTTGACCCCCTTAAGTCGGCCATACACCTTTGGGCCTCCAATAAGATCAGCACAATATCACCCAAACAAGGTGGGTATATAAGGGCAAGATCTGATTTTTTGGTGACCTCTCCAAACAAGCAGATCTACATATGTATGGCCACCTTTAGTCTCCATATCTGTTCAGGTAAACACAAATATCTTCTTCTGTCACATACACACACATTGTATCTGCTAGTTCTCCCTCATTTCGTGTAGTTACTTACACAGAACTCAGGATTTCGCTGCTGTTGCTCAATACCGAGATGTACCCAGTTTATAAAATAAATGATTGTCTCTGAAGAAAATATTAGAACTCATTCATCAAGTCACTTGGGTTTATGTTCCCTGATTAGAATTTTAGGCTACACCTAAATTCACTTAACAGAGCATTTGAACTAAAAGTGGTAATATGATAATGTAAAAATACTCTTTTTGTCATGTAAATTTGAACCCCAAAACCCTGTGCAACACACAGTAATACTGGAAAAAATAATTTAGTTGTTTATTAAATTGTTCATTGAACAATGTGGAGTCTTCTGTCACAGAATTCTGGACCTAGGAAGAAGCTTACATTGAAGAAATGAAAGGAATACTTTTTAAATAGAGGTGAGGTATTCAAGGGATTTGGAAAAGAAGAAAATAGGGCCAACTGGCACTCAACGGATCCACAGGACCAGAGGAATTCAATTAAAAGAATATTTTATTTATACAAAGTTAAAAGTATATATAAATCTGCATCTCCATCCACCCTACGCATTTCACACTCATTCAGGGCGCTTAGTCATGGGCTGAGCCCTTTACTGCAAAATGTGACTTTTACATTGTGAATAAAGGTACGGCTATTCTTGGAAGGGATCTCTTTGCTGCATTAAACGTACAATTAGTTGATGGTCTCATTACTACAGCACCAGTGTCTGCCACACAGCCAGTGTCTAAAATTTCACCACAAAGCAACACTTCACTGGGTTCTGCAAAGAACTTTGTACACAAATTTAAGTTGAGACCAGATGTAAAACCAGTACAATTTCCTGATTCAGCATGGGAAAAACTTGCTATTGATATTGTCGGTCCTTTTACAGATGCTCCTATAGACTGTAGATTTACTATAACCTTGATAGACTATTACAGTAAATGGCCTGAAATTGCATTTGTTTCTCATATATATATCAGCTACAGTAATAACATTTCTGTCTACAGTCTTCAGCAGAGAAGGTAATCCAAAGGAGTTAATATTAGACAACGGACCACAGTTTGTCTCATATGAGTTTGAATCCTGACTGAGAGAGAGGAATATTGTGCATAGGAAATCTTTTGTGCATTACCCACAAGCAAATGGAGAAATTGAGCGATTCAACAGAATTCTGAAAGAAGCACCACAGACAGCAAATCTTACTGGGAAATCTTGGAAAGTATTTACAACAGAGTTCCTACATAACAACAGAGCAAGGTGCCATGCAACAACCCAATCATCTCCAGCTGAATTATTACATGGCAGACAGATGCGCACTTAGTTACATGTTGCAGACATCAAACTTCCACAAAATACCGTGCCTACAAAATCATCTACTGCTGACATTGTGAAACATCAACAAGCCAAATGCAAGGCTTATACTGACAGAAAACATGGTGCCAGAGAAGTACACTTTCAGCCTGAATCTTTAGTCAGAATTAAGAAACCAGAAATACTGAAACAAGGACAATCTAAATTTACTACACCACTTGAAGTGAGATGCCAGCGAGGACCATACACAAATGAACTGTCTGATGGACGCATATGGAATGCAAGTCGCCTTGCTCCTGTTAGATATGACTTTGGAGAAGCTCCATTTGATGAAGGACATTTTTCTACTCCTGATGTCAACTGCAAACGGCCCTCATACTCTGCGTCCCCACGTGATGGTGCACATCAGGATCCCCAAATGGGTGTTGGTGAAGACAGTACGGCTACTTCAGCTGTCCATTCAGTGTCCCTTAATAAAGAGTATTTGCAATAACTAGGTCGGCCTCATTTATTATTACAAGAGTACTTGAGAGCACAAAATTACACCCTTTAATGCTTATGCACAGAGGATTTGCATCTGGAGCACTGACCACATTTTGCATTCCATTCTAAAGACCTGCTTCGCCTGAACACTACTTGCATGGTACGTTGCTTTTTTGCACTTTGCACCTTGCTTGCAGTTTTGTAAATGATCCCTTGTGTGTTTTCTTATGTGTCACTGCTTGTGTGCCATTACATGAGTGTGTGTCAGTGATTTGATCTGTGCATGTTACTGGGCAAACGTGATGCCTAGTGTTCATAAATGAGCCCCAGTGTCTTTTATTACATAACCCACATGGAAAATATGTACAGCAAATGCAAATCATAGTGGACAAAAGAGATCCAGGGGGTTATGTCATAAAATGCACTGTTTGCCCAGGAGCAGTAACCCATAGCAACCAATCTTATTGGCAGGCACAGAATCCTACTGTTTTAAATCTAAGGGCAGTGTTTCTCCTCCAAACAGTGAGCAATGTTAAGGAATTAGTGGTAAATGCAGTACTTCATTAAAATGCTCTATGACCAAACTTCAGCTAACTATTGTATTCATGCCTAACGTAGACCAGCTGCCAGTGCCATCTGAATGTTTCCATGTGGTAAGATAACACCATTATTTTTCTCACTGGTGGCCTGACGTGTCTTTATGGGAGTATTCCAGGCACCTGTAATAACTTACCCCCTCAAACTTCAAAAAACAAAAACGTAATTTCAGACCTTTCCTTTTATTGAAGGGGAAATGGTAATCAGTTTAAAAGTTGGAATGAAAAACAGACTTTCATGAAAACTGAGATTGGCCAATAATATCTCAAGTAAAAAAGTTTATAAGGGTTGCTGGTGTGCAGAGTTCATTCTCAGGGTTAGCAACCATTTACTCGCTGTAGAAGAAATATTAAATACAGACCTAACAAGTCATTTATTAATCACTAATGCAAAAATACTGCATTGCTAAACATGAAGCATAAGTATGAGCTACGGAGAAGTTGAAGTTATGTGTCATGTTTCCTAAGAATTTGCTTTTTGGCAGGACATTGCAACTTTCTGTTGTATTAACAGGATCTTTTACATGCAATAAGTAAATTGGATATAGCACATTGAACAAACATAGAATTTATATGTTATGATATCTTAGGCTAAAATTAGCATTGACATGGAATCAGGCAAGCACAAACAACCCTAAGATTGCTTTCCAACATAAGATGTTTCACTGAGTGAGTCAGTCTGTTTAAAGGAAATGCCTTTTCCCACTAAATCATTCTTGTGTCCCTGCATTGCTCAAAGTGAATTCCATTAATTTGGAAGTGTTGCTACTCACGCTGTTGCAATAATAAGCCTTAATCAAAGCAATCACAGCAATAAATGGGCTCATTATCATCAAGCAGTCCAAACAGGTTTGGTGCAATTTTTAAGGGCTGGGGCAGCCAATCTGGGAATGTAATAGCGGCTGAGATGAAATGCAGCTAGCAGAAAGGGTCTGTATCAATAGAACAAATGCACACTGCTTTGCTAGGTGACCTTTGAACCTGTGCACATGGGGTTGGCTGGAGGACAGGGGAACCTTGTGGCCAAGGAACGAGGTTGCGAAATCTGGCCAAAAAGGGACAGTAGAGGAGTAAAACTTTGTGGAAAGATAGAGCCTCCTCCAGCTGTGAGCATGTAAGACATCTTCCCTTGCTTTAAGGAATGAGGAGCTGGCACCACTTGCATGAGGAATAGGGGAAGGAATAGAACAAGAGGCATGAATGCCCAATACCCTGCTTTGTTGCTGCTGCTCTGGTGCAACTCTGTAGTTTCTATATGAGACCCTAGCTGCCATCTACAGATTATTTGCAGCGCATAGATTGTACATCATGGCCAACTGGTCACCTGACATATAAAAAAATGCCCTCACCTTGGGCCACCACCTTGTGGAACCCACACTGACCTGTCCTTCTGATGTCATTACAGATCATGGATCTTTGGTGGCTTAGTCTTTGAAGAGGGCTCTTGAGACAAAGGACATTTTTGCGGCGAATTTCTGTCTTATGCCATAGGCAAATAAATTCGCAAATTTGCCACGAAAATCCGCCAGCGACAATTAACAGGCGCCCATTGACTTCAATGGGAGCAGGCGTCAACTTTGACTCCTGCTCCCATTTTGATGCCGGTGAATTGTCGGCGTTTCGCAAATTCTTCGCCCATTTCTTGAATTTCTCAGGAAATTTACGAAATTCGTGGCAAAGCGAAATGGGACAAATTTGCCCATCACTATCTACTATACCTTACACTAGAGAAACAACACCTGGGTCTGGCTACAGCTTTTGGAGGGTGTGTAGTGTTGGGGCCCACAATGACCTAAGAGGCTGAAGCAGGGCAACCAGAAATGTTTCCCAGTATCCTAGTGGGCCAGTTCGACCATGTCAGTGGCAGTCAAATCTATCAGTCCCCAGTCAATACTGTCCTTTGAGTTTGAGCTGTAAAAATGTAAGTTTTCTGCAATGCCAGTGAATCTGCGTATGGAGCTGTTGCTTATTTACAATAAGAAGAAATGTTTTTTATGGTAATATGATACTTTTTATTGGCTAACTGATATATGTAAGAATGCAACCTTTCAAGAAATAAAAAGATAGAAATTACATCTCTTTATCAGGAATTCCACGATGTTACAATTTCTGAAAAAGTAACTGAAGATTAGGGATGTAGCGAACTGTTCGCCGGCGAACTAGTTCGCGCGAACTTCGACTGTTCGCGTCCGCCGAATGTTCGCGAACGTCGCGCGACGTTCGCCAATTGGTGTTCGCGTTCGATTCGAAGTAAAATTTCGTTCGACCATTCGACCATTCGACCATTCGATCGCTAAAATCGAACGATTTCCATTCGTTCGAACGATTATAAGCATTCGATTGAATTAAAATCATTCGATCGAATAGCTTCGATCGTTCGATTCGAACGAAAATCCTTCGATCGTACGAATAAAATCCTTCGATCGTTCGATCGAACGATTTTATCGAGCGTTCGAAGTTCGCGAACTGTTCGCGAACTGTTCGCTTTTTTGCCGGTGTTCGCGAACGGTGTTCGCGAACACATTAACGGCAGTTCGCTACATCCCTACTGAAGATAGATATATATATATAAACAGAAAGTACATAGGATGCGGTTTACATCAAAGTAGGAATCTGACATTGACATGCAAAATAAAAAGTAGATAGAAAACTGAATAAGGTTAAAATAAGGATCTCCTGATTGTCCTAATCACATCACATGGATACCAAATGTGCAGTTTCAGTGTTAAGTAGGGACATGTGTTGTGGCAATTTGATGCTGTCAGGCTCTTTGAAATATCCATGGTTCTGATGGTGGGTGGAATCAATTGGATACATGCAGCCTGGGGGTTATATATTATAATTGCACATGAAGCTCTTCAGGAAACAGAATGTCCAGTAGGAGGACATATCAACAGTGCCAAATGCAATAATAGTGACCCCAGGGTCACTCTACTAATCCGGAACTTGAAATCAAGAAATGTGGAGGGAATATAAATTCATGGAAAAGTTTAACACACTGTGCAGTAGCTTAATTGATCTGAGACCAAGGAATGTTGGTCTTGAACAGCTTTTTAAAGGGTGAGTTCAGGCCTTTAACATTGAGTCAAAAAATATTAAATGTTGGTATCATATGAATACCAAGTATAGGGGAATTATATTGATCTTGCTGATAATAAATAACATGTGACAATGTGTTCCCAGTATTTTAAATCATGTAATGGACAGAATAATTGTTGTATAAATATACAAGGAACAAAGAACACAGAAAATGTGGTATATATATGATACAGATGTTTGCCCCCTAACAGATCATAAAAAATAGTAAAAATGGTACAAAACTAGGACAATTGTATTGTAAGATAACTATCAAGTCTATACTTTACCAAAAGTGTGTTATTTCTTCTTAATAATAAAGTTGACAAAGTAACATAATATTTAACAGGGTATATTGTGGTCATAATATTGACAAGTTTACTCTGTATTTGAGAACAGATACCAAACCTTAAACTTGTACAAACAAAGAAATCTATTCAATAGTTATGTGCTGTGATAATTTGTTCTGTTTTTCTGCTCAGACATCGTTTAACATGCTTTGCAAATATGACTGCATTCAGTTTAAAATTTTGTTATAAGTTATAAGTTATAAGCAAGATAACTCATTTGTAATTGTATTCTTTGTCTAGTTAATACTTTCTTTATTTGATCAGTTTTGAATAGAGGACAACAGCATGGTCAAACAAAAGTGAAGTGGGCATAAATAGCAAGAATATATATATATATATATATATATATATATATATATATATAGATATAGATATAGATATATATATATATGTCCAAGGGTTGCCAACACTCTCAATAAAGTTGCTTGAATTTGCCTGGGTGCAGTGCCAATAAATTATCCATAACTACTACAAGAAGGTCTACACTCTCAGGACTTATAAAAATAATAATATTTATTATAAATGACTGACGTTTTGGCAAGGTCCCTAGCCTTTCACAACATTAGTCATTTATAATAAATATTATTATTTTTATAAGTCCTGAGAGTGCGGACCTTCTTGTATAGTTGTGTAATGTGCAGCAGCCTGATTTTAGGCTCCAATTTCACACACCCACGTACAGGCAAAAAATATACGATTAAGCAGCGAATGACATGAACATGAAGTGTCCCTGTGGCCTCATATATTGTGGGAAAACTATTCGACAGCTCAAGGAGCGAATTGGAATGCACAGAGCCAGTATTAGGGCTGCACTGGACCCAGAGAGAGAAGACAGGGACAGGAGAAGAACAGGAAAAATAGGATACATTGATTGCAACAGTATCTTTTGTTGATTAACATTAATGTAACAGTGTATAACATGTGCATCTGTCGCTTCTGGTAACAAAAAATGTATACTTTGTATAAATTTGCAGGGTGGGCATGAAATTGATTATTTCAAATGGACTTTTTTAATGGACACTTTCTTCACTCAACAGTGACACTGGGTGGTGAGCACACAAACTTTTTTTGAGATGTTTTGGATGATCAATTGAAATAACGTAATTTGATCTGACATGCATGACATCATCTTTGGCGCCATTTCTTGAAATGGGAAGGGCTTTGTACATAGTCACTTAAACACTTTTTTGGAGTGCGGGTCCTTTGGAAATTATATATATATATATATATATATACACAAATTCCAAAGGTTTAAGCACTCCCACGCAGACATGTATCAGACCCAGGTGCTAATCCTTGCCATTTGTATACAAGTCCTCAAGAGTAGGAATGCACGCTGGGATTTTAGTAAAATCTTCACTTTTATTTAATCAAACATTAAAAGAAAACAGGTTAACGTTTCGGTCCCCTGCTTGGACCTTTCTCAAGACCCAGATTGAAATTTAAAATCCCTATAAACAGTTAAAAACATGTTGATTAACCAATCAATATGCAGCCTCACTCTGATGCACAGCATCACATAGAATTTAACTCTTTCCTAGATGTTATAAACTGGCTTAACCAACTGACTATGCAACAAAGTATAAAGAGGAGCCACACATTATGTTACATCCTTTACACAGTATTCAATTTGTTACAAAGTAGATCTTTATCTCTATGTTGGGATTAAGAATGGACTGACATAGATCTGCTATAAGTGTAGCTTTTAGAGATGGTAAGACACAAAAACCGGTGGTGAAACTTTTTTTTTTTTTTTTTTAAATGGCCCATAGACTTCTAAAGGACAAGGAAAGTCTAAAATAAAATAAGGCTAGAAATGCTGTATTTTGTATACTAAATATAAACATGAACTTACTGCAACACAAAGCTTAATCAAACAAATGATTTATGCTTTCAAAGTTGGCCACAGTGGGCTGTTATCTTGTAACTTTGTTAAACATCTTTGCCTGACCCTGACCCTGCACATGCTCAGTGTGGTCTGGGCTGCTTAGGGATCGTCATAAACAAAACTGCTTGAGTTCTGCATGGCTGGGAAGTAAGGTGGTGGCTCCCCCTGCTGTTCATTAGTATGATTGTTTCTCTGTTCAGCAGTTAGGGACCAGTTGACAATTCCTATCCACAGCAGTAAATGAAGGAAGAATTTCACTGCATACAGTCAGGTTTCTTCTAAAAATGGTACACATGTTTTTATTAAAGTATATTGGAGATAGGTTTCTTTTTCATTAAAGAAAGTAAAAATGGGATTTTATTTTTTTGCCTTTCCTTGTCTTTTAAGTACATTGCAATTGACCACATACCTCATCTTCATAGAGGTGGTGACAGATCTAGGGCACTACTACAAAGTCTTTTGGATAAGAAAATTAAATACCCTCTCACCTGGGGGACTTAATGAACACTGTTCCTTTTCATGTTTCCTTAGTCAGAGATAAGGATCTACTTAGTAACAAATTGAATACTGTGTAAAGGACGTAACATCATGTGTGGCTCCTCTTGATAGTTTGTTGCATAGTCAGTTGGTTAAGCCAGTTTATAACATCTAGGAAAGAGTTAAATTCTACGTGACGCTATGCATCACAGTGAGCTACATTGAAGTTGCTGAACTTGGGTTCTGTTGGCTTTTGTTGGGAATGCCCAGTGGTTAATAAACCTGTGTTTTTGCTCGAAGCCTTGGTGTACCTGTCTCTAAGCTCCAAATCCTACGCTACCTGCCTACCAAATGCTAATTCCCCCATAAAAGTGCATGTGCAGGCCAGTGGCATGTCACAATATATATATATATATATATATATATATATATATATATATATATATATCAATATTTGCTGCTATTTGAGTGGTCTGTTACCTTCTTAATCATGTAACTCTATTAGTCGCTACCACGTCTTGTGAAATGTTATCATGGTGACCGTTTCCCAATTTCTTTCCTCTTATTATGTAATATTGCCATTATTTCCTCTATCCTCTTGTCTTCAAATAGTCAAATACATTTCTTCAAAATAAGTGAATCACGTGTCTTCCATTTCTATGGTATAAGGGTATTTGTTGCTTGATGCAAATGTAGTAATTTCGTTTAAATCTTTAGTAATATCACATTTGATGTTTCATCAAAATGCAATGGTACTAAGGGAATTAAATACTATCTGTCTGAAATGCCGTTATCTTATCAACGCATTTGCTAATATTGGCCCAAAAATTATTTTAAACCTTGCATTTGAGCAATATAAAGTACATATTTATAAAGGTGTGCAAACATTGGTGTTAGAATACATTCTGGCAATTATGCAGCTGAGTTTAAAATTCTGATGTAAAAAGTGGTGCAGTTTTATACTCTGCTACACATTTATTATATCAATTTTTACACAATAGTGTCTTCCCTGCTTTAATTTATTCAGTGACTTACAGGTCTGTGATGATACATATATACAATAATGGTGTACATGTAGGTGGAGTAAGTCACAATATACATTTTTACAAATTTATGTTATGGATTCTGCTCACTGATTTAACATTTTGCTTGTATATTAGAGGCAGCTCTAAGAACATTGTTTTCATCCATATTTATAAAGAATATTTTGTACAGTCTTTTTATCTGTTTTTCATTTTCTGTTTAACTTATACTCTACTAATTAGCGGTTTTCTTATCTGAAGATTTCTTATCTGATATGTGCTGAATTGGTCATTCAAACTTTATTCAATAGAACCATATTATCAACTAAATGATTTGACTCACATTTGAGTCAGAGTTACGATAAATCATTGAATTGTTTTGGCTTCCACTTGTTCCTTTCCAGTAAATGCTTGGTACAGATTTTTTACGATTATGTTTAAAGTGGGAATGAAGAAATATCTGTTGAGTGTACAGTGGTAGAACAATACAACAGACAAAACAGTAAGGGACATATTTATTAACATTGGAAACAAACATCACCCATGATATTGCCCATAACAACCAATTAACAATTAGAGTTCAAAAGTCACCTACAAATTAGAAAATGTAAGCAACTATATGATTGTTTGTTATGGGCAACATCACCGATGATGTTTATCTACAAATGTAATAGATATGTAGAGATCCATAGGCTTAATGTGCCCCTATGACTTTAAATCCCTACCCTTCCTCATTTCCGTAGTTTCTGGGCAAACGCCCCATTGTGATGAAACTGGGGGGGTAGTTCCATCCACAAGGTGTACTAAGTGGAAAAAATAAAAAGGAGACTATAAAAAATACCAATACTCCTTGGCTAACCAAAGAGGCCTACACCTCTGCCACAGGCACAACGCAAGACCAGCCTGAATGCACCCGGTTCCTCTGACCCCACAGATAATGCTTCACTGGATCTCCCAAAACTTTAGAAAGTGACACAGCTCTTGGGTAGCATGTGACTACCTGGTGATTAATGTGCCCACTCACATACCCCAAATCCTATCTGTCTTGCCCCATCCAGCTCTTATAAACCTGTAGGTCTCAGAGGTACCAGACAGCCTAGGGCCCAACTACAAACTAACAGTGTAACCAAAGTTACTATGCAAACGAAATATATATATATATATATATATATATATATATATATATATATATTTATACAGTACAGTAAATAAAAGGTGAAAAAATTTCAAAAAACTACCACTTACGTCCCTTTTGTAAGTGGCTTAACTTAATCCTGTTTTTGGAGATCCAGGGAGTCCTTGCACAATTTGTTGAGCACAAGAATAATGGAGCACCGAATGAGCCAATTATTCATTCGTTAAAGATTTATTGAAGAATGATTAAAAAAGGTAAAGGCATGCCCAGAACATATTGTAGGCTGCCCCCTTTACGTGTTTCGTGGCTACCGGCCATTTGTGGGCATGCCTTTTTGTGCTCTATATGGAACCTGGCTGTGTGGGATCGCAGTGTTTGTGCAGCACGCTGGAATTGAACTCTGACCGGTAATTGCTGCAGTTTCCCAGAAAAATTTGCAGATAGCGGAATTTCACGATGAATCAATGGCTAAAGATTTCACTCATCACTAGTATGAAAATTTAAACACAGCTTGACACAGAACCTTCCCTGTGGTTGGCTGGAGATTTGCAGAATTAAAAAGATACAAAATCTAGAATCTAAATTAGGTTAAAAAATGTATACTGTATTAATTGATTTTACTGTAGATGCCTCGTAGTAAGGATCCATGCCTCGGATGGTCATCCTTGTATCTCAATATTTTTCTGATCTTAGTTCCTATCATTGAGCTGGTGGCATTATACATGCTTCACTGAATGGGGTTCCTGTAGGCATGTGAATAAAATCTATACATTTTTGTGAGCTTTGCATGAATACTGTTGATATCTTTATGAATTTTGTTGAGCACAGCAATGCACATTGTAACCGCTAGATGGCAATGTATGATTGTATGCTGAGGCTTAAGCTGCAGTGGTGCAGTGAAAAGTTCATTGCTGATAGTGAGTTTTCCTGTTTCCATGTAATTGGATTCTTGTCCTAACATATATATGTGTAAGAAAATAGAAAAGAAGAAGCAGAGGAAACGGGGAAAGTTCTTCATTTCTTAAAAAAAAAAAGACAGCAAAAATGTGAAATATGAAAACGTGACAGATAAGCATTTAAATTCTAGTGGCTTTGTTATCATGTTAAGGACCATTTCTGTTTATAGCTATGTGAAGTGGAAATTAATTTGACTGGATTGTAAACATTAATACTTGATTAAGACTTAAATGTAACCAAAAAGCCACAAAAGCTTTATCCCAAATTAACACAATTAGCACATGCCAAAATGCTTTTTATACCTAGCTCAGGATAAGGAAAATCCTTTTTGACCATCTAATGGCAACAAAATTGTAAAAAAACGAATTACCCTCGCACACCCTGGCAATCTGATCGATTCAAATCCCTGGTACCCAGTGAGAGAGGAATCGGCGACCTCATAGTCAGTTTGCCTAACTAACTATATTAGAAATATTTTTTATTTTGCACAACCTATCCATTTACCCAGTTTGTATTATTACACTAAGCAATTCCTTTATGCTTTTCCAATCTGCCTGGGAGAAGGGTCCTTCCCAACTCCAATATAATAGACTAATTGGAATTACTTTCATTTTAATGAAAGGAATGCTGAAGTGAAAACCGATGCACCCAATCTCAGGTTTTTCATCCATTCATTGATCCAATTTAAAAAGCTGATCCCACATACTGTGTGATTCCCTGATACATAATTGCATTCCCTTCTTGCAGCTATTTTGTGTGTTTGGGGTGAAACTGCTGTGCTATCCTTTTTTATCTGAAGAGGAAAAGTAATGCAATCACTTACAAGTTACAGAAATGGTAATGAAAGAAATAGCATGTTTACTTTAGAGACATTCATTATTTATTATGATAACGGTATCAAATAAATGTAACGTACAGTACAGGGCTGCATTTAACCAGGCGATTTCTGAAACTGCTGTAGGCACAATGAAAATGACCCACCAGCCTACAGAACCATTTGTGAGTGTACAAATATGTGTGTGTGTGCATGTATGGGGCAGTTAGTGTTTTTCAATAGAGTTCAAACACTGTGTATGACTTTACTTTTCATTTATCACCTGTACATCCATTCTGAGTGCGAGTCGTGTTTCATACTTATGTTTCTCTGAAATCTGTTTTCTGCTTTTGGTATTTTTTCCTGAAAAGAGTCAGAAAAAAAGACGTGTTGTAAACTATATTCTAAACAGGGTCGTTTATACATGAAGAATAGTTCAAACCGTTGATATATAATCTACATGAATCAATAAATATTAAAACACTGGCTAATGCAAACTAAAGGCTGTTGACACATTCTATATATATATATATATAGGGCGAAGTGACTAACAGTCAGAAAATTTACCAGCGTGAAGTCATTTCGGGACTTCGATTTACTAATGGGCGCTGGCGTAACTTTGCTAGCAAAAGAGATAGACTCTAGCGCTACTTTGCACTCTAACGCCAGGCGAATTATCTCTCTGGCGAATTATCTCTCTGGCGAATGGACGTAACTAAGCAAATCCACTAAGGATTTTAATGAACGTTACCTCTTGCACCAGACTTGCCTTCACCACCTTAGACCAGGCGTAGTGCAATAGAGTAGATAGAAGTTCCTCAAAAAAAAAATTTAATTTTTTTCCCCCAAAGTCCCAAAAAACGCTGGCGACTTTTCAGTTTTTCAGGGTGATAGGCTACAAAAGATCGTAATTTTTTTAGGGTACCCCCTACATTTCCTTACATATGGCACATAAACTATACACTGGGCTCATGTGTAGGGCAATATAACAACTTTATTTTATTTTATTAAGGTTTCCTGGGCTTGTGTAGTGTAATGTATTTGCTGCAACATAAACGTCCATTGAAATTTAACTTCCCGCTGAATGCAAATTAGCCAGCGCTGGAGGACCTTTGCTTTACTTGGCAAATTAACACTAGCGAAACTTCACCGTCATTGGGCGCCCTGGATGCATCTTCACATTTTAGTGAATTAGCGTTGTCCTGGAGAATTTGGCGATGTGAGCGAAGCCGTCACTGGCGTATTTCCGGAGGTTAGTGAATTTGCCCCTTAGTACCTCAACAGTTTAGGGGCAAATTCACTAACCTCCGGAAATTCGGCTCTTTTAGTGCAGCGAGCAAAATAGCGTCACTGCTTCATCAATGCGTCCCCTCCTCCACCCGCTCTGTCACTACAAGTTAGAAGCACAGATCGGGAGGAGGGGCTGCATCAGGGCTGCTGCCTGAAATGTGCCTGGCCATAGGCAGGTGGTACGTATAGGACTCCTCCAGCTTGTGCCCAGTAGCACTTCCTAGCTTGATTGTCTGCTAGAGGGGCTTTCAATGGGATTTCCACATACAGCACCCAACCTGCTCCTCATGAATGCAGCACTACTGAATGCAGGTACTGCTGTATGCATTTGAGAGGCACTGATTTTTGCACAAAGATCTGAGTCTATGATATTTAAGGGCTAGACTAAAAGTGTAAAAACTTTGTGCCAGTTTGTTTTGCATATTGCACCCTATCCCATGCATTGTAAATAAAAAATTCCGGAGCTGAAGTGACATAATACCATTTTTGGGGGTTCTTTTTTAATATGTGAATTAGGGTTTGGTTTTCAATAGCAATCGTTAACGATTTCATATTTGTCCAAATCCAAATATTCTGTGCATCCCTAATTTTTTCCGATGTAATTGACATTGTTTGAAAATGTTCTTGATGTTTAACTGAGTTGAATCTATTAACAGTGTGTAAAAAACAGTCCCCTCTTTAGAAAGGTCAGCAAGAATTATCTTCCTCTTGTTATTGTACTGTACATACAGAAAGTGCCTCCCTGGTATATGTAAATGGCTCCAAATGAATTGAGTAGTATACTGTATATTTGGATTAATTCCTCTTACATTTAGGGGGTTATTTGCTAAAACTTGTTTTTTTCCTCATATTTAACCAGAAACAAACTCAACCTAACTCCCATCCATGGATTTGGCTAATTTACTAATAAACTTGAAAAAAATCGGATAAAAAAAAAACCCTCTAAAAATTTGAGTTTTTATGAATACTTTAAATTTTGCAAGTTTATAGACCTATAAACACAAATTTATCAAATTTACGAGCGAAAACCAGCATCAAAACACCCCATAAATTATGAAGGCAAAAAACATATTCAGATAGTTAAGGGACCTCTGCCATTAACTTCACTACATGAATTCGACATATTTTAGCTGGGATTTTTTTCAGATTCAGATTTTTTGATGCTTTGGGGCATAATAAATCTCTAAAAAATTCTATTTTTTCTCCAAAAAAATATTTAGTTTTTAGAAACTTCCATAAACTTGAAATTCGACCGGTAATAAATCTGCCCCTTAGTGATAAAAACTAAAATTTTTAGAGAACACAAAATTCGACGTTAAATAAATAGACCCCTTGGACTTTAGGTTTGCCATCACAGTTTTTTTTGCGTTCGGTACAAGGGCTTAATTCATTGAGTGTGTACTTTTTGCACTTTTAGATGTCATTATGGTGTTAAGCCTAGACTGGATCCCTTTATCTGTTTAATAGAAATATATCTGCTGTGCCAATGTTGAACCAAGGTAAAAAGAAAATTAAGATCAGAGGTGTATCTCTTAAATAAACCAAGATGCCAAAAAGGCCCACATATACAATGTCATGTACAATCAATTCTTAACCATGCCCACTTTTATCTTTTTTGTTCTTAATCTTAAACTACATTTTGCATCAACCATTCATTTCAGCAATATATTAAATATAAATATTTAAAATTTCAATTTATGTTGACTAACGTTGTATTTAAGTCAGTTTATGCTTTAATCATGTGATTGCATTTTATAAAGGTTTATTTAGGACAGCATATAATTCTCTTGGTTATTCCATACATATCTACACAGATTTTAGGGTTTCAATTGGTTGTCGAGAACAGGTTGACCTAACAGGCTTGCCCATGCTTATCATATGTGAGTCAATCAAAATGACAAGCCTTCTTGATGTCCTCGTAGGAATATCAATCATCCCAGACCTGTTAATGGATTTTTAAATCAGAAATGCAACAAAGGAAATAACATTGGGGGAAAAAGCATGACCCAGCAGATGGCTTGAGATAAATGTTATGACAGAGGAAATTTTTCAACAACTTACCATTATTATTTCACCTATGTGTTCTTCAAATAATGAATAAAAGACAAGAACTCCTTTTTATCAATTGTACTGAATTACTGAAACCATCTGTGCAGTCTGCAATTGACTGGAATGGCATCCACCTGTCACTATGAGTATGGGCGGTTTTGGACTGTAAACTCTATTTATATACTACGCTATGCTGTGCCTACTTCCCCAGCTGCTAGGGTCTTCTTGCCCTTTTATTGTACACCTGGCTATATGGTAGGACACAGACAGAACATCACACCTCACTCATGCACTTTCTGTTTCCTTGCTAAACATTCACATATCCTTGGCATTTGTAGTATGTATTCACATATTCCTGCTGTTGATATGATTTTAAGATACCTGTTTTTCCAGCAACTTCAATCTATTTGTCCCCTTTTGTGCCCTTTTGTATTTTGACAAGTAATTAGGTGCTGGAGGAGGAGTAAGAAGGAGGAGGAGAATACACAGATGCTTATGACCATACTGTCATTATTAAATGCAAAAGCACTGGATGATGGATTACATTTTGGACACAAGCAAACTACTGTCCTATAAGAAAGAAGATAGATGTGTGGAGGTAGCTTGAGAAGTCTGTGCGCACATGAGCATGAGTAATATAACGAAAATGGTGTAATTAAAAGTGCAAAGTCCACCCAGCACTGCAGTCCAGTTATGGTAGGGCCCACCAGGGCCAGGGTAGATCGGTATTTCCCCTGGTGTCTCAACAGGCCAGTCCGACCCTGATTGTACCTATCATGCTGTGTTATCAAGCACTGCTAAGCTTGCTCTGCTAGCAATAGCTACAGGGATTCCTAGTGCCCGGTATCCTCATTCCTCCCAAGATTTCATGTTCTGAACGATGTACAAGCTCAAGGAGTCACCCAAATGCCATGCAACTCCTGTCCTTACTTTATGCAGTTATGAAGGTCTGAAATAGAATACCTTTTCATAAAGATGTAGCATATAAACTAACATTGTGTCTTCATTTCAAAATACATTTTAGTTGCAAAATTACAAATTGTTTAAAATTGTGAGGATGACAAAAGCTGCAGTGACTGGGTCGTACTAAACCTAAATTGTGACCCCTTTATTGGTAACAAACAAACATTTTTTTTGGGTATAGTGCAATTTCAAATAAATTTTTTCAAAATGAATCCATTAATAGTGCTGACCCAGCAGAATTCTGTACTGAAATCCATTTCTCAAAAGAGCAAACAGATTTTTTTATATTCAATTTTGAAATCTGACATGGGGCTAGACATATTGTCAATTTCCCAGCTGCCCCAGTCATGTGACTTGTGCTCTGATAAACTTCAATCACTCTTTACTGCTGTACTGCAAGTTGGAGTGATATCATCCCCCTCACTTTCCCCCCAGTAGCCAAACAAAAGAACAATGGGAAGGTAACCAGATAGCAGCTCCCTAACACAAGATAACAGCTGCCTGGTAGATGTAAGAACAACACTCAATAGTAAAAACCCATGTCCCACTGAGACACATTCAGTTACATTGAGAAGGAAAAACAGCAGCCTGCCAGAAAGCATTTCTCTCCTAAAGTGCAGGCACAAGTCACATGACATGGGGCAGCTGGGAAATTGACAAAATGTCTAGCCCCATGTCAGATTTCAAAATTGAATATAAAAAAATCTGTTTGCTCTTTTGAGAAATGGATTTCAGTGCAGAATTCTGCTGGAGCAGCACTATTAACTATGATGTGTTTTGAAAAAAACAAGTTTTTGGATAACAGGATCCCTTTGAAGAGGTTGTTCACCTTCAAGGTCCAAATCTTATGAAACCACTAAAAATGCTCTCATTGTGTTAGAAACCCCAATTTCCATAAAAAAAGTAAAAATTTAAATCTGTCCTTCTCCTGTTTCTCTGATCAGTTTTCTGAAGGATGGGAGTGGCCTGTTTTAAACCTGCACTTCCTATTTGATTACATCATCACTCCCAGGTTTTGCCCTTACTTGTTTCCTATTGGCCATTGATACTGTCCTCCCCTTGTAATTCATTGGTTGCTTGTGCACTTGTAAGCAGTCACATAAATGCAAAGCCCATTGGTTAATTTCTCCTAAACAAACTACCCAGTTAGTTAATTTCTCCACTATCTTGTGCACATTACTTGAGAGTCTCACATGGTAAAAAGACCCAGCATATCCCAAATCTAACACATTTTTACAATGCAAATTCATACTCATAATCCCACTCACTCATATGCATAATCCTGCTCACACATGTAATCCCACTAACTCATACTCATAATCTTACTCCCTCATATGCATACCACTCAATCATATGCATAATCCCACTCATACTCCCACTCCCTCATATGCATAATCCCACTCCCTCATATGCATATCACTCACTCATAATCCCACTCATTCTCATATACCCACTCACTCATATGCATAAGACCACTCATATATATGTGTGTGTGTGTGTGTAAAAAAGTAGGATCAGACAGCTAGAGCAGCGTTTCTATGGGAACCAGAAGTGCTATCACTTCATTGGCTGTTAGACTGGAGGGTGTGTTTAGTTATCTGAGCTGAGAAGAACTGAGCATGCTCATATATCAAAAGTCAAAGCAAATTCCTGAGGGAGGGGGCCTTGTAGGTTAGAGGAGTCTAACAATTTCTAAAGATGCTGCAGACTTACTGTTAACCCTTTAACAACCAGAGTGGCAGGTATCTAAAGAGGCTGTTCACTTATTACATTTTTATGGGGAGGTTACATGTCCTTTAAGCACATCTTTATGTGTATTTGGCCCCATTTGGGAGTCTGTCCCCAAACATAAACATCCCTGCCTTGTGACAAACAACCACACAGCCATGCATAGGGGTTTCACCTGGCTGGTATTTTACACACTAGCCAGTAAAAATGATGCAAGTTGTCAATGTTATAAAAATAGCAGAAATATAAACATAGGAAGGCCACTATTTTTTTCAACTTTGCAATTTCAGCCATTTGGTTGCTAGGGTCCAAATTACCCTAGCAACCATGCATTGTTTTGACTAAGAAACTGGAATATGAATAGAAGAGGGCTTGAATAGAAAGATGAGTAATAAGGTGGCAACAATAAATGTGTAGCCTTACAGAATATCTGTTTTTTAGTTGGAAAGCTGCAAAGAGTCAGAAGAAGAAGGCATAGAAGTAAAAACTATAAGAAAAATGCAGACCAATAAAGTTGCTTAGAATTAGCCATTTTATAAACATAATAAAGTTATCTTAAAGGTGAACCACCCCTTTAAAACTGTCCTTTAAAGGGGTAGTTGACATTAACCTTTTCACTGCCAGCCAATTTGGTACTTTTATTGCCAGACAGTTTTTAAACATATTTTGCTATTTCAATTTATGTGCCTTTCCCAGGGGGAGAATTTTCAGTTGATATGCTTTCCTACAGTAACCAGTTCTTGAAAAATGTTCTGGACACCAGGAGTCTACAATTTGATGCACAATATGCATAGATATACAAAAGTATGTGCTTATGTATGGACCCCAAATGAAAATAGTGCCTGTAAAATTCTTTACCAAAGTTCCAAACTCAAATGCTATGCTAAAAACACATAAGGAACAATAATACAGGGATAAAATTGCATAATTAGTTGTCAAAATAGCCATCCCATGGTCATGCTGCCAAAATATGCAGTTTTTATGGGAATAACAAGTTTAAGAAAAAGTGGTGTTGGTGAAAACACTTCTAAAAGTTGTGGCAGTGTGTGTATATAAGTGCAACATAAAAAAAAAGCAATCTTTACTAAAATGTGTGTGTGTGTGTAAATGTACATAAGTGTGTGTGTGTACACAAAGGCCACTTACCATTTCTGGAGCAAGAGGTACACTGGCATCACTGGAGGCATCCTGCAGGTGTGCAGCAGGAAGTAAGCATGAGGAGCTGGGGTGAGAAGGTAAGTGGACAGCAGCTGCGCAATCCAGTCACATCTGCTACTCAGAGGTCTGTCCTGCAACAATCGCATTGCAGGACCAATATGACAGCCACCCAGCCTCATTGCCCAGGCTGTCATTGCTTATAACTCTATGCAGAGGTAGCAGAAGCCACCAATGCAGAGCAAATCTGCTCAATAACGTCCCTAGTAAGTTCTTGGCAGATAGAGTTCTTGCCTGCCAGCATATACAGTATGTGCACTTGGCAAACAAAGTGTTAAAGTAAAGGGCTCAATTGAGAACTGCAAAGCAGGTAGTACAGTATTCTTTGGGGGGAACAGGTCTTTGCACTTTGCTTTGGAGTGCAGAAATTTGCTGCAATTTTTAGTGCAGAGAAGGATGCAAATGCAAAGCACAGTGATCTACCATGTTTTTGTTGCATGCACAGTACATAATGCTTCTGCAATGTATGTAATGCAAATGCACCAGACTAGAACAGGGAAAACTTGGGAGGAAGAATAAGAATAGTGGTGTAGTACCTATCATTACACAGTAACCTTGGGCTATAGGCCAGTATATGTAATGGGTGAAGTACATGTGTGCACATTTTATCCTATCATAGGGTAATCAAAACAGCAAGTGGATCAGATGCATGTGGATGTGCATGCTTATTGGGGTTTTTCAGTCTGATTTACTTACAAGAACTCCTTGCCCGCAGGCTATACATAGCAGGTTGGAGGTTATAGTAGAATAACTTGAAGATCTTTAGATAATTAAATCATTGAGATGTACAAGCAGATGCTGCTGCTAACATTTGCTCATATACCACAATCTCTGGAAGGTAATTTGATATATTTGGGGTGATTTAACTTACGCTCCCCAAAAAGGTCCCTTAGGGCTCTTACTTATGGGCATTTCGTGTGATTTTCAACTGCAAAAATGCATTTTGCCATTTATATGCATTTTTAAAAGCAACTAATGGCTTTTCCACAAGAGCGTTTGTGGAGCACAGGAAAAAACAAACAAACTCTTTTAAATGGCCCCCGTACTGGCACAGGTCAATGTAAGCGGCAAGCACAAAATGTTGCATTCCACCTGCATTCAAAGCTTACATGTGTCTGTGTCAGTATGGGCCCCTTTAAATTAATACTGTGAGTTTCTTCCTGCACTCCCCTGTGGCTGAACACAGCTTTAAGCGCTTGTGAGAAAGAGCCCTAAGTATGTTTATGCCAGTTACAAATGCAACCCTCTATTTTATTGATATCTGAACGTGTGTCAAGCGAAAGAAAATGCAGCATGTGGCATCTTGATGAAAAACTCAAACCTGCACATCAAATGCATAAAATAATACCCCTGTGTAGGAACTCTAGGAGTGGATTTTCTCTAATTAGAGAATCTGAGAAGTCATACCTTTGGTTTGGTATATACAGTATTCTAGTATAGCCCAAACACACAGAGATTTGTTGCCTGTGGTAAATCTATCCTGCCACTGGTGACAAGTCTTGCCTAAAATATATCATGCAGTAATACAAATGAATCCCAGTAACATTGCCTTCTTTTCCTGATATTAAGCTGGATCACCGCTATGATGTTTTGGCAAGGAGAAAGTATTTTCATGAGATTTCTTGCCCACAGTAAACATGAACTACTGGTATGGGATGCATAATCCAGAAACTCATTATCCAGAAAGATCTGATTCACGGAAAGGTAGTCTCCCATAGACTCCATTTAATCCAAATTTTTAAAAATTATTTCCTTTTCCTCTGTAGTAATAAAATAGTAGCATGTATTTGGGTTTATTCAAGGTTTACATTATTTTCTAGTAGACTTAAGGTATAAAGATTAGTGATGGGCGAATTTGCGCCATTTGTCTTTGCCGGAAAATTCTCGAATTTCCAGCGAAATCCGTGAAACGGTGAAAAAATTGGCGAAACAGCACTGGTGTCTCGCCGGCCCATTTTTTGACGCCTGCACCCGTTTTTGACACCAGCGTCCATTTTTTTCCAACGCTGGCGAAACATTTTTTTGACGCTGGCAAATTTTTTCGGGCGAAATTTTTTGTCCCATCACTAATAAAGATACAAATTCTGGAAAGATCTGCTCTCTGGAAAACCCCAGGTCCTGAGCACTCTGCATAACAGGTCCCATACCTGTATCACAACAAATCTCCATGTGTGCCAGTACTCTGGGAATTCTGCTTTTGTAAAACCCTACTTTTCAAAACCATAAAAAAAATCCCTGTAGCTGGTATTGTGTGTCATATGTGTATAAATGAGATTAGACGGCAAAATATCACAGACTATGGGGGCTGATATTTCTTACAGAAAACATGTCAGTTTAAGTACTAGCAGCATTGTGTGCATATAAGTGGTACTCTCTGGTACAAGCAAAGGTAGTTCCCCTTGGACAATCATTGATGCACACAGGGCATTATCGATCTATTAAATCTGACAAACACGTAAAATTCACGATTGTCCAACAGGTAGTTCTTCTGATATTGCCTTTTAATATTATTGCTTTATAGCCTCATATCTGCACAATTATCAGAAATTACTTATTATATGTGAAAAGAAAAAAAATACCACAAGTCCTTTCCAATTTGCTAATCAAATATATATAAAAAAATGTTCCCTTCATTGACACAGTACACAGGAGTTGAAGGTTAATAATAAATCCCAGGGCTGTCTGGATTTTACATCATAAGTAAACACTGTGATTATAGAGTAATTAATAAAATAAATCCTCTTACTTCAGCAAATACTGCTTGAATGTAATGTATGTGACACAGGCAGAGTTGTGTTTGGAAAGTTAAAGTGCACAGATTCATTTCAGCATAGAGTGCGGATAAAATAAGAACACTCTGCTATGGTGATGTTGAATTGCTCATTTATTAGTACAGCTTGTTGTGCAGAACATTTACCATTTTAAGTATCATTTGAAAGAAATACTCCATAACCAAGATGAACACACCCTCTCAAGACCTATTCCCCAATAGAAAATGGAGTTTGTCCACTTACAACTTACTCCCCCAAACAATGAAAAATGTCAGCTCATCCCTGCCTGAAAGTGACTGTGCTCCCCCTCCACATGAGACTATTCACCACCACTCCCCAAGTACAAAAATTAGTTTTACCGCACAACCACCTTTATAACACAGCCACCCTCCACACACACAAAAAAACCCTATTCAAAAGCCCCCACAAGTGACAGACCTTCCACCCAGCCCTGACTTTACGTTGCCTCACATACAGACACTCCATGAACCCCTCCTCTCACCCTGTTGATCAGTCACAGATCACTTGTCCCTTCACACAGCAGCTCCCTCCTTCTACCCCACACAAGCCTGTGCACCTGCACACTTCTCTTCCCCCCTGTGAAAATGACACACTGTTCTCCCAACTCACACACAGAGCTAAACATTCACCTTCTTCCATCAGCCCCTTCACATAAGAAACTTCTATGTGCATACATACTAGAACACCAAAAGTCCCACCAGAAGAGTTTTCCAGCCCCTCCCTACAGAGCAGTATGTATCGCATGGGGCACAGACGATGGATGGGGTACCCATTGTGGCAAGCTGGTGGCTTGAATGTGTAACTTTTGGGGGGATTAGTCAATGGTGGGCAGGCAGCATAGGACAAAGGAGCAGAAAGACAGGGTTACACAGCTTCTTCAAGGAAAACAGCAGTTTATTTTCTGTTTTTAAACAAACTTAAACAGTCCACTATCCACAGACACAAGGGTGACCATTGTAGTAAACAAACATAAATCATAAAATAAAAACCTTGCCCACTGGGCACTAACTTCACTCTTTGAAGCAGTCCCTGACTAGACTGGGCCTCTTGTGGACAACCAGCACAACAAACAAATAGTTTGGCTCACCCCTGTACTCACAGGACTCCTTCCTGGTGGTGATTGTTCAGCCTCCTGGCACAACTTTGTCAGGGTCACAGGCTCCCTCTGATTCATGCAGTATCAGGCAGCACTCCCAGCTCCTCTGAGAGTTCCTAACACAGCCAGGCCTCGCATGGGGCACTGACGACGGATGGGGGTACCCAGATTGGCCTGGATGGACACCAGGATGGAACTCATTGGATGGATGGGTCATCATCTTAATATAGATTAGCCACTATGGCGCAGCAAGTAAGCTCAGTGCTTTATGTGCTGGGAGTCCTCAGTTCAAATCCTGTGTGAGACACTTTCATGCAAATGCTTGCTTTATTTCCTTTTTGCTGAGCCATTGGTTCCCTTTGTATTTAAGGTTTCAAAGAGACATTCGGTTGTAATGGTCATCTCGAGGCAGATCCATAATGAAAAAATCCTGTGGTGCAGCACATAAGGTGACTGTGTTTTGGTCTGGGAGTCCTGGGTTCAAATCCTGTGTTGGACCCATCTGCCTGAATGCATGCTTTAGATCCTTCTTTTCTGAGCCATTGGTTTGCTTTGTATTTAAGGTTTTAAAAAGACATTTGGTTGTAGTGGTCATCTGGAGGCAACTCCATAAAGAGTAGACCCTATGTAAGGTCACTGGTTTGTGGTCTGGGAGTCCTGGGTTCAAATCTGTGTGGGACACATTTATATGGATGCAATGCTGAGCCATTGGTTCCCTTGGTTTGTAAGGTTTCAAAAAGATGTTGGATGGAATTTTCATCACAAGGAACTGTGGAGTTTCACTGCTAAGATGCTGAACACACGGCATTGACATTTATGGTGCCCTTTGACAAGACCCCTGTGTTTGTTGTGTTTCCACAGTGGATGCTGTAATCATCCATTAAAGAAATGTGGCTGCTAAATAATGTTATTTGGAATCATTTATGCTTCACTATCATGTAGCGAGTCAATCATCACCATATCCCTTTTAGAGAGCCGTAAAGTATAGATGCTACACTTCCAGGCTGTGATAACTTCAGATCAGAGACACCTAGAGCATAGTTACTACCTGACTAGTAAAGCAGTTAGCAAAGCATATGTAAAGGATGGCTGATATGGATCCAGGTTGAAGGTATACAGAGTGTAGCATTATACAAAGCATGTTTGGTGTTTAATGATTTTATGCCTGAATCAAAAGCATTATTAGAATAGCCATAATGACAATGCTTTATCTGCTTAAAACTGGATGTAACATATAATAATACTTGTCAAACCCAGGCTGGTTATCTGTGTCAGAAAACACATACATTACACCTAGGTTGTTCATTTACAGGTATTTCGGAGAAGTCATAGTGAATTCTGTTGTAATAAAAAATAAACAAATAAAAGTCACGTTGTTAATGAACACATTTACTGCATATTATATTATGAGCACACATTATATATATAACACACACACAGAGAAGACACAGGTGGAGCCTCAGGAGTGGTGAAATTGATGCTAAAAATTAAAGAAATACTGACACGTTCCTATAAAAATCAGCGGAACGTGTTAGTATTAAGTAAATGCTGCATCTGTAATCGTTACAGCCCCCCGCAAAGCCACCCAGCCCCGCAAACCGGCACTCAGCAGACCCTCCGACACTGCTAGAAGACCTTCTGAGCCGTTTCAGTTACGCTGGGCTGTGATCCTTCCATAGGCTGATTATGAACGAAAACAGGAATTCAGCCTATGGAAGGATCGCTCCGCCCCCAGCCTATCACTGAAGCAACCGGGAAGATCTGGTAGTAGTGTCAGTGGTTCGGCAGCACACAGGTTCGCGGGGCTGGGGGCGGCTTTGCGGGGAATGATTACGGGTTCAGCATTTACTTTATATTGACACGTTCCTATGATTTTTATAAGAACGTGTCAGTATTGCTTTAAGGTTTTTATTTGCCCACAGAAGCCAAGTGCAGGACATTTTCAGTCAGCACAAAAGAAAAGTAATTTTGGATTCGGCCACATACCAAATCCTAATTTGCATTTGCAAATTAGAATTCGGATTTGGTTCGGCCGGGCAGAAGGATTCGGCCAAATCTAAATCCTGCTGAAAAAGGCTGAATCCTGGCCGAAACCGAACCAAATCCTGGATTCGGTGCATCCCTAATTATTTACATGACTAAGAGTTTGAAAAAAAATAGCTTTTTTATTTTAATATTAAAAAAACTCTAATATCCACATTTAATAAATCATTTCTTATATACCAGAGGCATGTATCAAGCTGGAATAAAATAATCTAAAAAAAAGATTAAAGCAAAAGATAGAAAACCACAAGACTTTCTGATGACTAAACATTATTTCATTCAAAATTGAATGAAACATTGCAAATTTAAACTGCTTGTTGGAGCAGTAATAGAATTCTGTATATATAAAATCTCTGTAAAATTACTTTTCTTTTGTGCTGACTGAAAATGTCTTGCACTTGGCTTCTGTGGGCAAATAAAAACCTTAAAGCAATACTGTCACGTTCTTATAAAAATCATAGGAACGTGTCAGTATAAAGTAAATGCTGCACCCGTAATCATTCCCCGAAAAGCCCCACGAACCTGTGTGCTGCCGAACCACTGACACTACTACCAGATCTTCCCGGTTGCTTCAGTGATGCTCGGCTGGGGGCGGAGCGATACTTCCATAGGCTGAATTCTTGTTTTCATTCGTAATCAGCCTATGAAAGGATCCCGGTGCCATCCAGTCGATGGGAACCAATGGCTCAGCATTGCATCCATATAAATGTGTCCCACACAGGATTTGAATCGAAGACTACCAGACCATAAAGCAGTGCTTACATGCTGCACCACAGGGTCTACTCTATTTCCCTTGGACAATCATTGATGCACACAGGGCATTATCGATCTATTAAATCTGACAAACACGTAAAATTCACGATTGTCCAACAAGTAGTTCCTCTGCTATTGCCTTTTAATATTATTACTTTATATCCTCATATTTGCACTATCATCAGAAATCCCTCACTGTATGTGAAAAGTGAAAAATACCACTGCAAAGTCCTTTCCAATTCTCTAATCAATCAAATATATATATATTTTCCTTTATTGACACAGGTACACAGGAGTTGAAGGTTAATAATAAATCCCAGGGCTGTCTGGTGTAATGATTATAGAGTAATTAATAAAATAAATCCTCTTACTTCAGCAAATACTGTAAGGTATGTGACACAGGCAGAGTTGTGTTTGGAAAGTTAAAGTGCAGAGTCATTTGAGTATAGAATACAGACACAATAAGAACACTCTGCTAAGGTGATGTGCTTGTACTGCTCATTTATTTATACAGCTTATTGTGCAGAACAATGACTCTCAAGACTTATTCCCCTCTAGAAAATGGAGTCTGTCCACTTATAACTTACCCCCAAACACTGAGAAATATCAGCTGAGCCCTACCTGAAAGTAACTGAGCTCTCCCTCCACATGAGACTATTCACCAGCACTCCCCAAGTACAAAAATTAAATTTTCTCCTCACAAACCCTATTATAACACAGCCACCCTCCACACACACAAAAGACAGAGTTCTCCCTCCTCACATGTCCCCACAAGTGACAGACCTTCCACCCAGCACTGACTTTACCTTCCCTCACACACAGACACTCCATTTACCCCTCCTCCCTCTGTGTGGATCAGTCACAGATCACTTGTCCCTTCACATAGCAGCTCCCTCCTGCCTCCTTCAACCCCACACAAGCCTGTGCCCCCGCACCCTCCTCTTCCCCCCTGTGAATATGACACACTGTCCTCCCAACTCATACACAGAGCTAAACATTCACCTCCTTCAAGTCAGCCCCTTCACATAAGAAACTTCTCTGTGCATACATACTAGCACACCAAGTCCCACCAGAAGAGTTCTCCTCTCCTCACATGTTGGTTCAGCCCCGCCCTACAGAGCAGTGTGTATGCAAATTAACCACACTGACTAGGGATGAGAAGGAGACTGACAGAAGAATCAGCCAATCACAGTTAAGCTTCAGAAATTGCTGCATGTGTGCACTTCCTGCTTCTGCCAGGAGTGTGTATGATGTAAAATAAGGTACAACAGTCACTGTAGCATTTTTGGGAGTTGGTGACCCCCCAACAGGGGGCCGATGATGAAAGGGCCACGTCTGCAAAGGGATCCATCTGAGGTGAATATCTCATGAACTGCATATTTATTGTTAAACATTTATATGGCAAAGCTTATTTTTACATGAACTGTTATATTTTTGAATGTTATATGAAGGTGAACAACCCCTTTAAGCACTAACAACACTCCCTGCACCTGCTGTTGTTAACACTCTCTCCATCTTTCAGCCAGAGCTTTGCTCAACGATTGGATCTGAGCCCCCTGCCACCCTAGGCACGTCCCTACCCTACCTAACACTAGTTTCTCCACTGGTTGTCTAGCAGCATCAATAGGTGCAACCGCACAACATTCTAAATGGGAGGCAGGGGGAAGGTATATTGTATTTGTCGTGCGAGTACTGCGAATGATTAATGTGATTTCTCATGCCATTCACTGCGGCTATGCACAATTGCTCTTGTGCTCATAAGTGACCCCTTTTATTTTTTAAGGAAGCATGTTTATCTTACAACTATATAAATCTTCTGTGTTCTGTCAGGTTTCATTGTTGTTGTTGTCTTAACAAATACCTACCAGAAACCAGATTTTGCTTTCTCAAAATGATTTAGAGTCTTCACTAAATAAAAATGGCACGTGTGTGACTTGAGGTATCCCAAACCCAGAACAAATCCCAAGGTCATGGCTCACTGTTCTGCCTATAACAAATGCCTTTCTCTTTGAGAGGAGCCCTCTGCTACTGGGATGCGACCAGGTCTTAATGTAAGAGGACCAAGGAAAAGGTTCTGGGCGAACAAGGGAACAGTAGGTGCAAACAGGAACAGAGAATAGGAGAATGGTCAAAGAACAGGTTGAGTCAAAACCAAATCAGACAGCATAGTACAAAACCGAGAGGCGAGAGCGAGGTCACAGGCCGAGTCAGAATACAAAATCAGGCGCACAGTACAGCAGAACCGAGAGACAGGAGCATAGTTGAGGTCACAGGCCGCGTCGGAATACCAATTTAGCGGGTTCAAATCAGGATCCGGGAGAATGGTCACAGTACAGGCAGGAGCCTGGACAGGCTGCAACAAGGCAGAAACAGGCAAGGTCAGACACAGAAAAGATAACTAGAAATCGCACCCAGGAACTACCAAAATAGAGCTACGTTGGGCAACACGTAACTGACTGCGGGTGCTTTAAATATTTGAATTTTGCACCTGTGATGAAGTCCCAAGCTGCACACGGAAGCCAAAAAGACGTGCGCTGGCGTTCTCGCACCAGACCCAGAAGGGGCGTGCACAGAAGAGGAAGACCGCGGGCATCTTGTAAGGAGCGCTGTGGGCATTCCTGCCGAACCAGTGGACCACCAGATACTCTCCTCACAATGTGAATGCTTTTAGCGAACTTTCATGTCCCGGTGATATTAGCCAGTAAGTACAGGACTCAGTTGCACCTCACTTCTCTTGCACACCTGAATGTCACACAAGTTAAGGGGTGGGATAGGCCAGACATATGTGCCACCCCAAACCCACCCCTCATGATTACTGTTCTGCAAATGCACTTTATATTCTGTAGACAGGAGTACAGCTTTGTACTACAATCTGGACCTGGGGGCTAAGTGAGAAGCAGAGTGCTATAAACAGTATGGGTAAAGTAAAGTATGTGTGTGTATATATATATATATATATATATATATATATATATATATATATATATTATTGAATCTCCAACTTTGACAATACATGTCCATATGCCACGGAGATTTATGCATCAACAGGCTGTACATCTGTTTACATTTTAATATAAATATACTTTTCTTTTGCGGCTTATAGAGCAGACAAATTTAATCCATAATTTTTGGCATTGGATCATAATTAAATAGTATTATAATAAAGTCTATTACAAAAACAAATAAAGGATAATGATTTCTACCATCTGGAACCCCTACTTGCCCCATGTAATCTGTGTGTGACAAATTGCATGCAAAATGACCATCTTCCCTTGTATGGCACATGTATAGAGGCATATATCTGTGCTAAATTATACCATTTATTGATAGCATTACTTGTATACAGTAGATATGTTTGGTCCATACAGAGAGGAAGAGTTAGAATTGTTACTTACATATAATTTCATGGTCAATGTGTGTTAAATTTTTTTATCAACCCTTCAGTGTATGCATACTGAGCATCAAGCTGTTTAGTGGACCCCTGGCATTTACTTCTATGGTGTCATATGCTGGCACCTAATGACACATGGAAGAAAATATTTTGTAAAATGTATGCTTTGAGGCATTTTCAGAAATTTTGTCAAAACGCATTAAGAATTGTTTTGTAACTTGGCAAACATGTTTGTGGCTCCTCCCCACATCAAATGCAGAAAATGTTTATACTTTGCAGTAGCTGAAGTGACCGCCATGACAATTTGTATGCACTATTTTAATTTATGGTCTCTGTATGCCAGAATCCTATATGCATCAAACTGTTCAGTAGGTTCCTGGTATTCATACTTAATGATTTACAGGGCCGCTTCTGCCATGAGGCAAGGTGAAACCCTTGCCTCAGGCGGCAGCGAGCGGCCAGTTACAAGGGGCGGCAAAAAGCCGCCTCTTGTAACTTTAAGAGCCAAACTTCCGGGTTTTAATCTGGAAATTCGGCTCAGCTAGTGCAAAGAGCGCTATAGCGCTCAATGCACTAGCGATACTGCCCCCTGAAACCCGCTCCAACGCTAATTTTTAAGCACGGAGCGGGAGAGGAGGGGGGCGGCATCTGGGCTGCTGCCTCAGGCGGCAGCAGCCCCAGGATCGGCGCTGATGATTTATCTTGGTATGTAATAATATGTGGGAGACAAAATGATGTAAAATGCAAGCTTTGTGTCAATTTTAAGCAATTGCATCAAAATGATTACAGTTTGCAAAGCTTTATGGCTTGGTAGTTTGGCATACAACAGGCTTACCGATTTTGGATTCAGCATAATGTGCAGTTTCCATAAATATATTGTTGTTGGGGTAAACAAAATATTTTTTTTGTGTGACTCTATGATACATAAAATGCAATATCATTACCATTTGTACAGATGCAGCCACTTTGTTTTGTCTGTTTGACACAGAATAACTAAACACAGATATCCCATTTATCTCATTTAACACAGAAAACTGCGTCACAACATCCCATCTAATTAAAGCATTCACCATTGTGAACAATGGAGCTTTAGTATGCTAATGAAAAGGTTAAATGCATTAAATGAGTTAAGATGATTTAAGATTACACAGTTTCTTCAATTACCCCTGAGTCATGACGCATTTAACTCACAAATCCAAGTGGCTTCATCTGTATGTACATTTTTATTAGTAGTGGTCTTTACATGGTACAGACTTTGGTAATCCTATACATACTAGGCATCAGACTGTTCAGAAGACCTCTGGCATTCATATTTATGGTGTTTTATATTGCTGCCCAATAATATAAGGGAAATAGATGCTACAAACTGAAAGATTGGAGGTGATTTTTCAAATTTTAGCCAAGAATTGGAGTTTGGCAGTTTTAGTAGAAAGACACATTTACCCATTTTGGATTTATCTGAATGTGGTCTTTCCAAGAATATATGGTTTTTGGAGATAAATTTACTGTTATAGTATTGTTGGCCTTGAAACGTAAAGTATTTCTGGAATGGGGCTTTGAAATTTGGTAGGGTGTTGCTGGAAGTTTATGATCTATGCAATCCAGAGATCTCTACAGAACTATGCATATTTGGTATTGCTATGTTTGTGAGACCTTCTACCAAGAATTCAGAAGGCCCCCTTCTAAAAATCTGTATTTTTGTGAAAAGAATAAAGTCTTTCTGATATATATGTATTCCTATATTATGAAAAATATACTTTTTAACAGGTTATAGAAGTGAAATTACACAAAAGTTCATACGTAGAAAGCTCAGGTTGTCTTGAAAATGAAAAAAAAAATGTACCTACATTCCTTGATAAGATAAAGCCACCCTCCCAAAAAGCTTCTAAAGTGAGAGAGCACCAAATGTTCAAAAACTGTCTGCAAATAAAAGTAGAAATTCTGCTTAAAGTTCACATCACATTATTCTTTTATTTTTATTATCTTTATTTTGCCAATATACTTTGAATCTTAAAGAAGAACTAAACCCAAAAATGAATAAGGCTAACAAAGCTGTATTTTATATAATGAACTTATTGCTCAAGCCTTCTCAATTGCAGCAATGATCCAGGATCCAGGGCCACCATATTGGAAAGTGTCTGCGACACTCACATGCTCAGTGGGCTCTGAGCAGCTGTTGAGAAACTAAGCTTAGGAGTTGTTGAAAATAGTCAAGCAGAAAATGAGGCTGACTTGTTACATAAACTGATACAACAAGGCTGTATTTCTCCTTTAAAGTAGTAAGTAATAGACTGTTTTACACTCCGGATGTTGATGGATTTTCTTCTGTGAATTTTGATGCAAAATTTTTACTGTATCCCTCTTCCTTCTCATTGCATTTCCTAGCAACATTACTGTTGTACTGCGGGCCCTGGTGTATCTATGGGTGCCTCAGGAAACAGAAAACGGTTTATTTTTTTTTCAAAAAAATGTTCTTGAGATTGTGATAGCATTAGTCAAAAAAGAAAAGAAACACTGATATTTGGCTAACAATGTGGGTGTCAAATAATATTTATTCTAGTTTGTGTTCTTTGATATGTGTAATATAAATTAAGGGGGTTCTTTTTCAAAGGTCGAATTTTATTGTTTTATGTACCTCGAATGAATGCAAATGAACTCACAACTTGAATGGTTTCTAATTTAGAAAAAAAAACTTGAATGGGAAAAACTTAAATAAGCGAATTCGGGGTTAACAACCCAAAAACTTGAATTGATCGAGTTTTCAGCGGGAAAAAACTTGAATTGCTTTAATTGATTTGCTTGAATTGATTGAATAAACCTGCCCTAAGTGTACTCAGTCTTACCTGCTTACCAATTCCAGTATGCAGTACTCTTTAAGAACACTTTGTAACCGTGATTGGATAAAAGGTTTAGACACAATATTTTTCACAGATAGTGGCAGATTTGAGGTACAATTGTGGTAATATGGAAGACAATATCCATTCTTGGCCAGTATGAACATGTGCATTTTTACACTTTGGAAACATAAAGGCGACGTCACTTTATATAATCCATTGCTTCTTTTAAAAATCAAATTACTTACTGTCTACAGCTTCCTCTCATTTTTTGAGAAATCAGACAAAATTCTGTTGTCATTTGACAGCTTACAAATAAAATGATGGCAAAATACATTGTTCAAAATATCTGGATCATTACCTTAAAGGTGCATAGACCCTATTAATGCCCCTAAAGTGTCTCATAAAATGGCCACTATAAACCTTATCCCATCATTTATTTTAATTGTTTAAACATATTCCACCCACTCAAAGTAATGACAACTTTTTGATTCAAAGAAGAAGCACCTCCTCTTTAACAGTTTGAGGGTGGTGAGATTTTTTTAATGTAGTATGCAAACAGTAGCCCCAACGGAGAGATCAGCAATGTCTGACTCATTACCAGTGTACCATGACATGACTTACCATCAAAATGTTGGCATCAAATAAAAATATGAAAATATAAAACAGTTTATTAACTGCTATTTCAGATTTAGTTTTAGCAGACACATGGGGGCAGATTCACTAACTTCGAGTGAAGAATTCGAATGAAAAAAACTTCGAATTTCGAAGTTTTTTTTGGGTACTTCGACCATCGAATTGGTTAAATTCGTTCGAATTCAATCGAAGTCGAACGAAATCGAACGATTCGAAGTAAAAATCGTTCGACTATTCGACCATTCGATAGTCGAAGTACTTACCCTTTAAAAAAAACTTCGACCCCCTAGTTCGGCAGATAAAACCTACCGAAGTCAATGTTAGCCTATGGGGAAGGTCCCCATAGGCTTGCTAAGCTTTTTTTGATCGAAGGATTTTCCTTTGATCGTTTGATTAAAATCGTTCGAATCGTTCGATTCGAAGGATTTAATCGTTCGATCGAACGAAAAATCCTTCGATCGTTCGATCGAATGTTTAGCGCTAAATCCTTCGACTTCGATATTCGAAGTCGAAGGATTTCAATTCGAGGGTAGAATTTCGAAGTATTTTTAACTTCGAAATTCGACCCTTAGTGAATCTGCCCCCAGGTATAGAAGTGACAAGTGTTCAAGCAAACTAGTGAAGATAGACATAGCAGTAGTACTTGTGTTTTGTCGCTTGTTCAGCTTAAGGTTACCTACATTTAGAGAGAGGGTTTATAATAAATTAAAATATAATATATTCAGTTTATCTTATTGGATTATGGCAAGTCTGCCTTGTAGGATCTCCAAATAGACTGCACATGTCATCTACCTTACGCCAAGGTAAATAAAATAGGATATAAGCTAAATATGTGCAATAATTGTTACATGTGTGGCCCAAGTTCAATATCACATATAAATCACAATCAGTTTATGTGGATTATTTCTGGTTCAAACCTGAACAGTTGAAAAGCATTTTGAAGTAAGACTTTTAAAACACGTGTTATTTACTTTTCAATTGTATCCTTAGGTAGAAAGATCTAGTCATTTGGTGGGTATGGTAAAACCTGGTCTCTTACAGATATGGTCATCCAGATGGTGGTCAAATTTAGTAGACCTGATTGCAACCCCAGGCCAAAGATGATGTCAATATGCACTTTGTGTAAAATGTAGTCTTTCCATGACTAGTTCTTAACTTATATTTTAATAAACCCCAATCAGACATTGGTTATGGAGTCTGTTGCTTTGGCCAATTCACAGTGCAGAGTGGCTTAGCTGGCAGAAAGTGTCTCCAATTTATGGCATCTTTAGGCTGACAGATAAATATTAGTAAAAATACACAAATAGTGAGACAAATTATAATTAAGAATAAAACAATTGACTTTTTAACAATAGATTTCATATTGGTAAATGTCAAATTATATTGGGAGGGGTCTTGCAAAGTTAGTGTCAGTGCTTTTCGTGTATGTCCCTTAAACTGCTATTTATACATAATTTAGGCGGATTTAACGTAAAGTCAACCAATTACATTAGAATATTATTTGTGATTATACATACAGTAGAACATTGACATTACTTTCACTGTTATTGCAGTGTATAACATGAAACACTGAATAAAGTTGTACATGATATCATTACCTGGAAAAAATAGGCTATATTGTCTCACAAACACTTCTTACATTGAATAAATCAGTAGAATCAAATCATTCCATTTTGTTGTAGGCTGGTCACCATCTTTTCCCTGTCTTATATAAAATAAGTATCTTGAAAAATGTAGAATTTCCTTACCCCATAGTGAAACTCATGCATACAAGATGGCATCACTTCAAATTTTTATGAAACTTACATTTATCTATATAATTTATGAATGTCTACATCTCAGTGTTTGAAGGACACCGGAATGTTAAAATGTACTCTTAGCCATTTTTCATGCATTTGGAAAGAAAGGTAACATTATATCCATTATTTAATCAAAATAACTGCTACTTTATCTATTACAATGGGAAAAATATTGGTACTGGGGCTTAATCAACAAAAAAGATTGCAGAAATGTAATAAAAAATGTCTGCTCTGAAGAAATATTTACATTTTTGCATTATATATGTTGTAATATAATTTTGACAAATAAGATTTTATATTTTTTTGTGGGAACTTCCCTCACACACAACTAACTCTTTCACTTACAACATTAGAACTGTTTATGGAAAGTTCTGAAATGCCAGGTTGCATTTCTATTGCTTCCTCGGTTTGGTCCATGTCCACATTTGTTAGATCATTGCCATTTCTGTAACTATTCAAATTAAGGTCCTTGCCATACATTGCTATTGATGTAGCATTGTGTTGACATTGGTTTTGCTGCAACATTGTCTTTTTACTATTATAATACTGACACCGGATATAACTGGCAAATGCTCTACGATATGTTCTATTAAAAAGCGTGTAGACCAGTGGGTTAATTCCTGAAGAAACATAACCGACCCACACAAATACATTCAGAAGCTCAACCATTAGTTCATTATCACATGCCTCTTTGCAAAGTACAGACATGATATTTGTGATAAAGAAAGGACACCACATAATCAAAAACAAGAAGAAGACTATGCCAAGAACCTTGGAAGCTCTTCGCTCATTGTTAATTGACTGCATTGTTCCTTTGCGGAAAAGAGCTCCTTCTTTGTTTATAGGAGAGTTTAAATGAGATGCTGCCTCATGATTCTGAATCATTGAAATATTTTCGGTGTTATTTTCTTTTTTCAGACAGTTAACACTGCTCCTCCTCTGCTTTGGAACCTCTTCATACATGAATACTGTAGCTTGCTTTTGAAGTACCTTTATGGTCAGGCAATATGTGAACACCATTATGATGAGAGGAATAAAAAATGCCACAAATGATCCCAGAAGTACAAAATTTTCATTATTCAAAACACAGCTACTATTCACAAAAACGCTGGAGTCATCCTGTAGGCCAATCACAGGAATTGGCATTGAAATACCTGGAAGTAAAAACAATGGGTTACCTCTTTCTCTTTCTTATATGTAATTATCCACATTAAAATTGCATCACTTTAAATATTTTCTTGAAAATGCTTTATGAAATATTTTGTCTATCCATTTTGATATTCTTAAGAACAGAGTAGACCATCAGTTTAGATTTATTTTACAGATATTTTGGCAGCATATAAATGTATCTTTATATGTTCATCTTGGGCCCTGTTATATAAATTATGTTGGATTGTTCGTCTTTCCTCTACATGCTAGTATCCATAGCTATCTCCTTTATATATAGCACAAACTGTGCTGCAAACTGTATATGAAATAGAACTTAGTACATTTAGGGTTTTATTAATTGGGAGTGGAGTTAGTTAGAAAATAAAAAAATATCTAAATTTGATATTTAATTTTTACATTTAGGCTAAACTAATCAATCTTGAGCCTTCTGAAAAAGGACTAAGAAATGAAAAGTTTTGATGGTTGGACCTACTGAAAAAGCACATCACTTTTAGTCAGCCAGTAAAATGCTATTTTAGATATTTTAGTTACATAAAACTTATAAGAGTAGTAATTCCCCTCCAAGATCATTTAAAACAAATGCTACTTCTATCTGCAAGGAAAGGGCTTCAAGTGCTGTCACTGACCAAGCTGGTTAGGGATTTAGATAAAACAGATAAGATAGTAGGCATCCTTGGTCAGTACAGTTATTTATTTACAAAATTGTAAATAAACCGGAGAAGGAAATGATGTTAAAATAAACCGAAAAGATTTACAGAGGTAGGTTAACTGTTTTCCTCTGTCAACAGAGAAATTTTCCAAGTGTAAATTTAAACTATATAAATGAAAATGATATGCCTATTCACTAACAAAAATAAATCAGATTACAGCCAAAATTCCCATTATTTCATCATGCTTTGTTTCACTCTGGCTCTAATTTTAATAAAGATAGTATGGTTTGTATATAGTTTGTATAATTCCACATGGAAGAATGGATTGGACACCTTTCTACTAAATAATGCCAAGTAGGTTTGGTCATGAAATTCAGAAAGAGTTGATATTCTAAATAACATCTTGCTGAAAGTTTCTTTTATAGCCACCCTAATATTTGTGATGCACTCCAAGAGGTGGGTAAATGACAATTGATGAACTAAAGACTTTGAAGTTTAGATTTGAGTAAATAATGGATAGATTTGCTAAATTGTGACAGTGTTTAAAAAACTGGCACATTTATTAAGGCACTGAATTATTATTGCATAAGAACTTGTTAGAATTTATTTGTAAATATTAACAACTCATTCTTGTTTTTTATGTTATTACCACTTGTATAAAAGATTGAAAGTTCATAAATTAACACCGTATGTTTTCCATTTGATTTTGTGATTAGGCCATTCTATGCAGACTTGTTTTAACGCATTCAACATATAAATGTAAGGCTAAATGAATGTATGTCTCTAATGCAGCACTAGCCTGTAGCTGATATAATATATAGATTACCTATTGAAATAGTCCAGACGGCAGCAATTTTCATCATAGCTTTAGTCCTTGAATTAAAACGACTGTGTTCTATTGGGTTACGGATTGCTACGTAACGATCAAGAGAGATTGCACACAGATGCATGATAGAAGCAGTAGAGAAGAGGACATCCAATGAAATCCATATAGGGCAGAGTTTCCGTGGCAATGGCCAAGCATAATCTAAAAAAAATGGAAGAAATGCAACTTACTAAGGTACTAAGTCAAAAAATGCATAAATATTAAAGTATAAAGACACTATGGCAATCACCTTTTTACATAAAAAATACACATTTCTATAAAGATGTAGCCAAGTTTAAACTACATTATGAGAACAAAAATATACGTGGAAACAAACAATTTCACAAATATAGTTATATATGTTACTTGATTCATAAAGCTGAGATTAAAGATTTAAAATGACATGGTCTAATCAGTAAATCCTCCAGGCTGAACATGGTCCTGTGGCATATTTTGAATAATACTGTCCCCTCTAGTGCTGGAGATGTTACGTTCCACAACATTATTGGAATGAATAAAGACGGATTAAGAGCTAGCTTTCCAGTTGTGAAAGATGTTTTATTAAAATATGCCAAATCTAAATCCTTTCAACTCTGGATGAAATCCAACTGTTGCAAAGGGTGCCAAGACAGACTTTTCTATGTGCACTTTAGTAAAATGAAGGGTAAATCATCCAGAAAGTATATTATACAAAAAGGGACATTTTTATGTATAACCAAGGGCTGAAATTTATTGTGAGATGATACAAACTATTTTACACTATTGGAAACAGAAAGAAAATCCACTAAAAATGATTTATTCTTTTTTATATTGACTTCTGTTTGGCTTTTTCTATTTAATCTTTGGGGCATATTGAATAAATAAATAATCAAGTGGATATGTGAATGAGACATTGCCTTCATAATGAAATTTAACAGATTTACCCTTCTGCTATTATAGCAGGCAGACATGTCCGAACCTAGGTAAGAGAACCTACAGTACCATAAATGCCCTCTCACACTTAGCACATATGTGTCCAACTTACAGCTAACAAACTATTATATTTTCATATAATGCTTAGTATTGGGAGTGGGGAAATACCCATTAACAAACCTGCTCACAGAAAAAATAACGCAAGCAGTGAGATATATAGTAGTGCTAATATCATTGTAATTAGTGGCATTTGGGTAATTTAGATTTTACTTATTACTACAGGTATGGGACCTATTATTCAGAATGTTTAGGACCTGGGGTTTTCTGGATATACAATATTTCTTTAATTTGGTTCTCCATACCTTAAGTCTACTAAAATGTAAACATTAAGTAGAACAGCTTGCTTGCAATTATCCTGTGTGCCTTGGGATTCTTTCTTAAGTAAGATGCTGGACAGTGGGTGCAGTAGATGTGATCTATTTGGATTTTGCCAAAGGGTTTGATACCATACCCCACAAACGTCTGTTTCTAAACTAAGGTCTGTTGGGCTTAATGAAGTTTCAGGTCGATCGGGTATAGAGGGTGGTTGTTAGTGGTACATTCTCTACTTGGAGTAAGGTTCTTAGTGGGGTCCCTCAGGGCTCGGTATTGGGTCCACTTTTATTAAACTTGTTCATTAATGACTTAGGGGAGGGTGTTGTAAGTAATGTATCAGTGTTTGCAGATGACACAAAATTATCCAGCCCAATTAATTCCATCCAGGAACAGGATCTTGACAAATTGGCAATCTGGGCAGCCTGGTGGCAAATGAGATTCTATGTTGATAAATGTAAAGTCATGCACCTGGGATGTAAAAATATCCAAGCCACTTATACCCTTAATGGGACTGTATTAGGCAAATCCATTATGGAAAAGAACCTTGAAGTCCTTATAGATGATAAACTTGACTGTAGCAAGCAATGCCAGTCAGCAGCATCAAGGGCAAATAAGGTTTTGAGCTTCTTTTTAAAAGGGGCATTGATTCACAGCAGGAAACGGTCATTCATCCACTTTATAGAGCACTGGTAAGGCCCCATCTAGAATATGCCGTACAGTTTTGGTCTCCATCTCCCAAACAGGACATTATTGTATTAGAGAAGGTACAGAGAAGGGCAACTAAGCTGGTAAAAGGTATGGAAAATCTTAGCTATGAAGAAAGACTGGCCAAATTGGGGATGTTCACACTGGAAAAGAGACGGGAATACAGGGTTATGGAAGATAGCTCATAGTACAAGTTGATCCAGGGACAGGTCCGATTGCCATTTTGGAGTCAGGAAGGATTTTCCAACTCTGAGGGAAATTGGAGAGGCTTCAGATGGAGTTTTTTTGCCTTCCTCTGGATCAACTGGCAGGTCAAAAAAGTTCAAAGGTTAAACTTGATGGACGTGTGACTTTTTTCATTCTAACTTACTATGTTACTATATCTTAGTTTGGATGAGGTAAAAATTAAGGTCAATGGGCATCAAAATTATTTTGACGTGCGACAATTTTTACATGCACAACTTTTTTTGTTGCAGGAAATTTTTTTGTTGCCAGATTTTTTCAGCACTATACCTGATCATATAAGGTTAGTTAGAAGTTTAACAATTTACAGTTGTGCTGTGTCAAAGTCACATATTTAACATTTAAGATTATGTGAACCCTTGATTATATTGAAGAATAAATCAGCCTTGCATAATTATCTTCATATAAAAATGCAAGAATATTTCAAATTCCACAACTTACCACATCGCATGTATTGGAAAATGAGAATGAAGAGACACATCTACAACTCTATAGCTTCATGTTTCTATGATTTTATAACTGCAGTTCATCTGGCATTGAGTAGTGATGGGCGAATTTGACCAGTCTTGCTTCGCCAGAAAATTTGCGAATTTTGCAAAATGGCGAAAAAATTGGCAATTGGCGCCCGAGTCTCATTTTTGTCCTTTTTTAAAAAAAATTGGCAAATTTGCCGCTTATACGCTCCTGGCGAATAAATTCACCCATCACTAGCATTGAGCTGTAAACCCTGTGGCAAAAAGTTATATTTGCTCCGATTTTGCTCTCAGTTCAACTTCTTTTGTTTTTTTCTTTGCTACTTTAATTTAAACCCACTTTCTAGTAAATTTGTTCTGTGCCTGCAGTTATTTCAGAATAACTTTTTTGTGAAGTTTTTTTAAACAGCTGATTTTGGCTACTCCCTCCCTTTATCTTGTTTCCCAGATATTTATGTATATATGTATATATTAAGAGCAGAATATCTCAATTGTGTAACTATGTAATGCTTGAATTTTTGTATGCTCAAATTCGAATAAAAATTCTAAGTTGAAAAAAAAAAGAGCAGAATATCTGAGACAAAACTGAGACAGAAAAACTGGTAATCATGGGAGTTTACGTTGGTGCATTATTTGAAAAGCTGCCACCCTTTTCTGTGATCACTGATCTTTATGGTAACGTGATAATATAATCATAGTTGTGGTTCCAGAAAGCCACCTAATTCAACCCTGCAATGATGGAAGAGAAACTCTAGAGAAGTCCTTCAAAATTCCAATCAATAATACAAAGATTAATTTTAGGTTGCCAGCCTTACATAATTTCAGCTTTATTTAATAAAATAAAGCATATATATAAGGCTTTATGCGGATCAATTTGTAGAAGTGGGCTCACAAGCAGCTTCCACCAGCGACAGACTAACCTGAAGGTGAAACAGGAAGAATGCGCTGTGAAAAGAGGCCGGAGAGTCCGGACGAAGTAACAAGGATGTGAAGGACGAGGTCAAACAGATCCGGGTCAGAGGCGGGCAGCTCAGATTCGTAAACGGAGTCAGGTCGAGGTCAGATGCAGGCTGATTAGGTTCATAGTCAATATCAGGCCGAGGTCAGGTGCAGGCAGAGTTCAAGCGAGTCAGGAATAGCCGGGTCAACAACAGGAGATCAAATATATAATGCTTGGGTCTCTTGGAAATGAACTAAGATAACCTAGCAATTTGTTTGTATGTCAACTGAGTTGATATAGGCCTAGCGTGAACTCGCATGCGCAGAAACGCAGGGCGACGCAACGCACGAACGTACGTACGCATGCGCGCCAAAACGCGTACGCGCATCAAGGCGCACGCTCGCGCACAGACGCGCTGTCGCCGGCGACTGCGACTAACTACTTGCCTGCAGGGATGGACAGGGCCAGACATCCCTTCCACACAACTGTGAGTAGCCTTACACATATATTTTAGATCATTATTGATATTGCACACAAAGAATTACATACTGCATAAGATTTGAATTAGCATTCCCTGATTGTTTGGATGCTAACCTGTACATTTGCTAACTAGTCTTTTTTTTAATGTAATGAGATTTCAAAGATTTAGACTGTCCCAGCTAAAATGCTTTTCCAACATAAAGTGACATCTAGCGATGAGCACATTTTTTCAGCACGCATGGAATCGCGGCAAAATCACTCGCTTCGAATAATTTCACCACAACAAAAAAGTTACCAAAAAAATGCCCATTGACTTTAATGTATTTGGACAAAATAGTCACCAAGATAAAAAAGGAGAGCAGCTTTTAGTGAAATTAAGTTATTAAAGTTATTAAAGTACTGAGTATAAGCCGAGGTAGACTTTTTCAGCACATTTTGAGTGCTGAAAAACTCGGCTTATACTCGAGTTTATACAGTATCTATGGAAAGCTTTATTACTTGATTTTTTGGTCTCACACAAAAATCTTCATCTGTATTTTCATAAGTGTTTTTCACTGCATTTTAGGAGTGTCGTCCTAGGTCCTGTGTATTTTTTTTACTAGCACCCAGTTTTTGTTGCTGCATATGGCATACACCATTTGGACTATTTTATACAGTATATTGTTATATAAAATTTAGCTCATAGTATATATACTATATCTTCACAGGGGCAGCACCCAGCTGATATTGTGTTCCCTAGGTGCACGGTAAATAAGCTATAGTTTAATCCCCCACAGATGTCACATTCATACAAATTTTAATTGCAGCATAATATTATTTTTTTGTAGACAGTCAATGCAGACCAACAGCTTATTTGTTATATATACTGATAGGGAATGGAAAAGTGCATGTAGAAGGCATAGCAGAAATCAGTCATATGAACGATGTGTTAAGATTGTAAATTGGTAGCCTCTTTTTTCCAGTTATTACCTTTAAATCTCTATGAAGTCATGAGTAATGTCAAAACATACAAATAATAAATATTTAGTGCAAATCAAGGTGTAGTTTACTATGAATAATCCTATATTAATGACTAATCAAAATGTATGTGAATCCACTTGCTTATTTCTACTTACCCTAGAACATAGATGAAGACGGGCTGTGAAGCATGTGTATTTAAGGACATGTAAACCTCCACATAAAAATGTAATCAGCGAACAGCCTCTTTGAAATCTTTAGTTAACTGCAACTCTGGTTGTTAAAAGGTTAACAGTAAGGCTGCACCATCCCCTTAATCACTTAGAAATCCTTCTACTCCTGTAACCCACTCTGCCCCCCTCCCTCAGGAATTTGCTTTGGCTGTTGGCTCATGAGCATGCTCAGTTCTTCTCAGCTCAGATGACTAAACACACTCTCCAGTCTAACAGCCAATGAAGTGATAGCATTGCTGGTTCCCTACCTTTCCTGAGCTGTGCTTAAGCATTACAGTGCTCAACTCAACAGAACTTTTTATCAAAGTATGTTGTGTCTGTGTAAACCTGCATTCTGCATTGCATGAACTTTACAGCATACATGTCCTGTTTGCACATGTCAGTGTTACTGATGTGTCAGAGGGAAAATGGCTGCCGGATGAAAGCTGCTATTTGTTTTAGGTAAATGTGATGGCTCTGGCAAATGGAGGGGCTATATGCAGTACAAATGATGTGGCTTGGATGGGGAAGATATGCCCAACTTTTATACATGGTAGAAAAATGTAGGCTTTACATGTCCTCTAATGTAGGCATTTAGAAGTTTAGGCATCCTATGACCTGCTTTGCTTGTGATTGCAATACTTTTTGTCCTAAAGTGATATATTATGATGTTTGGCTTTTTGTTTATGGGCGCAATGTTGTGTTATTCATCATGAGAAGCAGGAAATCAATTCTTCATCTTATAAGGGTCTAGGGATGACAAATACATGTAATGCTGTGTTTTGTGAAGTGAAAACAGTACCTGTTTATTTCTCCAGGAGAGATTTTGAATCTTCAGTATGGAATGCACTTACATTTTCAGACTTTTACGTGCTCTGGAGATGTTTATTAATTGTGTTAAGGGGAAGCTTTAAATTCCGTATGTAAGGTGTATTTTGAAATGCGTTTGCCCATATCATTCACAAAAAAAATAAGAGCAAACTCATTTCAAAAGGGTAATATCTGGAGCTTAGTCTGTTTTAGTAACAGTGTGGATCAGTGTGGTATCCTGATGTGGTACACCCCAGCACATAATGGTTCAGTGATTTCATGAAAATTTTTAATACTTCAATCAAAACCCAAAAGGTTGTGAGTATAAAAATTCTTTAGCATTATATCACCCCATTTATTCTTGCTTCAGAGCTAAAAACTATATTTATCATCTATGATGTCAGTGTTGTAATACATTTATTATTAATGCAAAAATAAATCCTTCTGAGCTAATTCCATCCATCTTTTGCTGATTAGAGGGGATCCGCATTTTCAAAGTATGAAATAAAAAATTCATTTGTTACTCTGCTATAAATTTCATGCTGATATAGCTAATTAACCACCTCCTGCAGTTTTATAGAACAATAGATGCTGTAATTAATGTATCACCTTACTTACACAAAGGATGTTCAGAGATAAACAAGTTAAACAATAAGGTGAGATATAAATGAATTAGTTATATTTAAAATTACTTTAAGTATACTACAATATTCTTATGTTAAATTATAATTTATTTCATTATTACAATGGAAGTATTTAGGGTTCAGGTTTAAGGAAATTGAACATAGAAATATGCAAAGAATGTATTTTACAGGAATTATCATTTTCAATTTATCACAGTGCATGAAAACTCTCGTATGTTACGTAGAGATCAAAGGCTCTCAATTCGTTTTGCCAAAATATTTGGTTTATTAATAAAAAGTTGCAGCATAAATTTTACAGAAATTGTTCAACTCACTTGCTTATTTTATTGCATGTTGAAATTACTTCAACAAAAGCTTCAACAAAAATTCCACTGAAGTTAGAGGAATTTTGAGTTGTTGGAATAGAAATAATGGAAATGCCTTTGAAGTAGCACAATGTCATTGATCTCATTATTTCAGTAGCATGTAAAATATTGATGGTCTCTCTAACTTTCTGAAAAAAAAATAATATGTATAGTACTTTATACAGTGAATAAATTATCTCCTTTTGTAAAATATAAGGATAATATAAGTTACCGAGGAGTTCCATGACCAAATAAAAGCAGGAGGCCGAAGGCTCGGGCTTGGAATTTAGACTAGTTGATATGGCTTAATTAACCAAACAGTTGCACAATATTTTTTTCTAATATGCTGGGTATCATCAACTTATAGATTGTATATGAAGGTGTGCTTTACTAAGTTAGGTAAATCACATGCAATATATTAGAAACCTATAGATACAGATTATATCATTCATGAGCAAATTACAATGTCAACATTATAGCAAATAGATACCTAAACATATTCTTTCTTACTTAATAGGAATTGAAGGTTGATTTCAGCACAAGGTGTGGTTTACCAGCAGAACAAATCGGAAGGAGGGCTGCAAGTCTTGACCTTAGTGACACATAGAACCTTGCTTGATTAGAAATGTCAAAACTGACTTTCAAAGAGGTCACAACCTTACTTTTCCCATTAAAAATACATGACCAAGTAGCTTTTTTTTAATAGCAGCAAATGCTATGCTTGTATATGTGGTATAATAAAATAGAAAAAGCAGAAATAGAATTATATGTATAGCAGTACCATTTGCCAGATAGTTATGCTGCATTTTATTATTTTGTTTTATCAATCATTTTAAATTGATATGTGCTCGTTGGCCTTTTTTATGATATTAGGGGGCTCACTTACTATTACCCCAGTCGCAATTTCAATAGTGCTCAGGGAAGCAAATGGGTTTGGCAGGCAGTAAATACAGGGCTTTTTTATGCCTTTTTCCTTTCCTTTTTCCAAATGGTATCCTTAACTTGCATTCATGTCTATCTCCTGCCCAAATATATGTATCCTGAGGATACATTGGCAGTTTTTTGTATGCAGGAAAGTTCAATATTTGTGTCAAATTTTGCAATTACATTTAGGTGCAAAATGAGCTTGTCATATGTGATAGGTAAAACGTTCAAAAAATTAACACTTTGCATCCTGCCCTATAATAATAAATGAACTTTTAAAACCCCATAAGTTTTCATTATTTTTGTTTTTGCCATGGATTTTGTTAAAATGTTTTCAGATTCTCTGGAGACAGTAAGCCAATTTGTTATCTATCACACATACAGATAAAGCTTTCAGTATGCAGGCTTTAATTTGTTTCTGTATGAAAGAGGTTTGTAATATGTACTTTCATCTTGTTACATTAAATTGAGCAACTTGTAGACAAGATGATGGATGAAATGGAACATCTATTTAAGACTAGACAATAACCTAGTGATTTGTTAAAGGATCAAAGGGGACTTTTGGTGGAACTTGAGTAAAATAAACAAGATCATGACATGGGAACAATAAGTAGATACAATGATACAAAGTTTGATGTTGTCAACTTGCAAAACGTTTGAAAAAAGATTGGAATCTTTTAAGCAGAAGTTTCCCTTGTAATTGGGGCTTAAAGGCCGATAATCTAATATACAAGATCAGAAACTTTACAGAAAAATTATTGACAGCAGATATGGGTAAAAAGCAGTGAAATACAAATGAAATTCAGAAAGTAACCGATGGAACATTCATCATGTTAGCAAACATTTTCTCATAGAAAATATAATTTGCTTTTATGTTTATTCATAACTGAGGATTCAAATTTAGGCAGAAAGCCAGGTGACACTTTGCCAGGAATAGGGATGTAGCGAACGGCGGAAAAAATGTTCGCGAACATATTCGCGAAGTCAAAAAATGCGAATGGTTCGCGAACGTCGCGAACCCCATAGTCTTCAATGGGAAGGCGAATTTTAAAAGCTAGAAAAGACATTTCTGGCCAGAAAAATTATTTTAAAGTTGTTTAAAGGGTGCAACGACCTGGACAGTGGCATGCCAGAGGGGGATCAAGGGCAAAAATGTATCTGAAAAATACATTGTTGACACAGCGCTGCGTTTTGTGCTGTAAAGGGCAGAAATCACACTACGTCACTCAGGTGATGTTTCTGGACACGGAATGTGAAAAAGCTCACACAGCTAGGTGGCACTTGGTTAAAGACTGGGCAAACAATGCCTGCAAGGGCAACGTATACAGTAGTGGATACGGAATATATTATTTCTGCTGTAAAAACATCACTCAGGTGATGTTTACGGACACAGAATTATTATTGTTATTTAGACAGAATGTGAAAAAGCTCACACAGCTAGGTGGCACTTGCATACCTCCCAACTGTCCCTCTTTTGAACACTCAACCCCCTGTCCCTCTTTTGTACTGGAAAGTCCCTCTTTTCTCTGCATTGAACAGCCAGAAAAAATCCACTTTCTAACTTAATTGGCTTTTGGCAGAGAGCTCAGAACAGCTAACAGGTGCAAATAAGATACTTTGTAACAATTTTGACTCTGGTTGGTGCTGGTAGTGGTGAACTACTAGGAGGAGCAGCACACCAGTCCCTCTTTTCTCTGCACTGAACAGACAGAAAAAAAACAGTTTCTAACTTAATTAGCTTTTGGCAGAGAGCTCATAACAGCTAACAGGTGCAAATAAGATACTTTGTAACAATTTTGACTCTGGTTGGTGCTGGTAGTGGTGAACTAGTAGGAGGAGCAGCACACCAGTCCACCTCCCCAACACAGCTAGACTAATAGCACTGGGCTCTTACAGTAGCAAAGTAAAAAAAAAACAAAAAAGAAAATAAAAGCAGTCCTTACAAGGATTATTGAGTTATTACAGCAGTCAGCACTCAGCAGATGAGATCAGAAGCAGTGCCCACAGCAGCTACATACAGAGCACTGCAGTAGAAGGTAGATTACTAGTCAGCAAAGCTAACTAACCTAAACTCACTGTCCCTCAAATCCCTGCAGAGTTCTGTCCCTACAATACAGAGCAGTATCAAGTAGATTACTAGCCAGCAAAGTTACTATCAACTGTCCCTCAAATCACTAAACAGCTCTCTCCCTACACTAGCTCTTCCAAGCACACACAGGCAGAATGAAAAAACTCTGCAGGGCTTCAGTTTATATATGGAAGGGGAGTGGTCCAGGGGGTGTGGGGGTGGTCCAGGAGGGAGAGCTTCCTGATTGGCTGCCATGTATCTGCTGGTCTGGGGTGAGAAGTCAAAAATAAGCGCCAGCTAAGGCGAACCCAAATTGGCGAACATCGCGCGACGTTCGCGAACATTCGGCAGACGCGAACAGTCGATGTTCGCGGGCGAACAGTCCGCGACATCCCTAGCCAGGAATTTCTTTTATTAAAACTACATGCAAGATTGGTAATGCGTAACCGTAACTATCTATTAAATTACTCTTATGCTATAGAAGGCAGGCATATTTTCCTGTACTCAGTGGCACAAATAATATTGTTCATTCACCCAGGTTCAGACTTCATTTGGCTTTATAATTTTCTTCTTGTATAACACTAGATTGTTCAGCATCATCTGTTTACCTTAACGTAACATTAAGGGGTTCTTTAAAATATGTAATTACTATATTAAAAGTTTATAGGGCCGTTATTTTGTCTTTAGACAAAATAAAAAATGCCACAGGTCAAGAAAATATTGGTAATTTTATTACATTTATAATGATGAACCTATTACTTCTGAATTAATAGATCAAAACATTGGAAAGTCAGTGCCCAATTTTATCAAAAATAGCTTGACCACATCTACAGAACTTCATACATTTCCAATAATATTGCGCAATTTTGCACTCTTTAACAAAACATTCAAGAAATGAGTGGAGTCAAACTTTGGCGATGCCAGAGTGCTCCAGAACCTGGGTTTGCTCTATAAAAACAGCACTGCATTCATGAGAAGCAAACTAAGGTCTTTAGCATAGCAAGAATAATGTACAAAATGGTTGATTAAGAACATTTCAAATTGAACACTTTTCCATTGTGTAAGACTGAGAATGCATGTAAGGCAAAGAATCGGAAAGACGCTGGTTCTGACTTGTGATGGAAGATTGATAAGGTTCATAATAATAATAATAATAAAAGTCAAAAAGGAAGTAAACTTCAGTGCCATTAGATAGATTAAGAGCCAAACAGAAACTGGAGAATGATAGCTGTATATTTAGTACAGGAAACAACACCAAATAGCAGCCCTTTAAACTAAATCAAGATGATTAATTGTATACAGGTATCTGAGAATCTACACATCTGATATCTAATTACTTGCACTTTTAGGCCTCGTTCATTTGGGATTGAGCCCTCGCTGCACTAATTGCACAAGGTATACCCAGTTGCATGGTGAAAGTGGCGCACCCATGAGACTAATGGGAGCCCACTTGAGGAAATTTTCTCCTGACAGGTGGGTTATGGTTGCCTTCGGATGATCACACTTGGACAAGAGAACTGCCCCCTCTGAAGCATCAGCACCGGTAAGTTCACCAATTTGCCATCCCTGTATGTAATATGGTAGGAATATTAACTTTACCTAATATAATGGCTATTTATGATCAAACAATCACCCCAGTGATGGCAGCTAGTCAATGAGACTTATAAACTTGCCAACAATGATTTTTTTTCTCACGATTATTGAATATTGCTCCACCACCACCGGCAGTAGCCATGGGAAAGGGGTGCACTACTACCTGAGAGTGTCACAGTGATGGCTTTTGGACTGAAAAAGTGGTTTTGACATTAGGGGGCACATTTACTATGGGTCAAATATCGAGGGTTAATTAACCCTCGATATTCGTCCATCGAAGTTAAATCCTTCGACTTCGAATATCGAAGTCAAAGGATTTAACGCAATTCGTACAATCGAAGGATTTTAATCCATCGATTGAATGATTTTTCTTCGATCAGAAATTGCTAGGAAAGCCTATGGGGACCTTAGTCGAAGTCGAAGGTCGAAGTAGCCAAAAAAATACTTCAAAATTCGAAGTATTTTTCATTCTAATCCTTCACTCGAGCTAAGTAAATGTGCCCGTAGATGTATTAATAATACAAAGGGATGTTTTGTTAAGCAACAGGGAGGTGTGATTATACTTTTTACCAATATATATATATTTTTTTATTTCATATTCTTGTTCTTATTCTTGTATAAACCACATAACACTCATTATTAGATTAAATGGAGTTTGTGCACAATGGGTATTACCTAAACTATGGAGATTATATTAACTTGGGGCCCATATCACTAGGATAGAGAATGGGAATACTAATTACACATTTATGTTTTTAGGGTTAAAGGTGTTATTTTAAATTATGACTTTTTAAGCATATATTGATGAATTGTCACATTAAGTAATCAACACGATTTTGAAGTGATTATAGGTGGTATGTCAAAACTTATGGATCCATTTATTTTAACAGTGCATAACCATGTTCCCAGTGTGCAACAAGAAGTAAGGCAGAATTTGTAGCTATGGTGTTAAAAATTGGGACCCAAAATAATAATACTGAGTGATAGTACGTGAGGTAGGTGGGAGTTAAGTGATAAATTACATTAAATTAAAATAAGGGAAATAGCATGAAGATACTAAGTAACATTAAGCTATTCATTAAGGGTTAAACTAAAATGGCTGATTGGGATCATCTGTGCTGGATCTGTAGTAGGGATGCCCTGAATCTACTATTTTGGATTCGACCGAATCCCCAAATCCTTCATAAAAGATTCGGCCGAATACCGAACCCGAACCCTAATTTGCATATGTAAATTAGGGGTAGGAAAGGAAAAAGTGGAAAAAATTCTTCCCTACCCGCCCTAATTTACATAAGCAAATTAGGATTCGGTTCGGCCAGGCACAAGGATTCGGATGTATCCGAATCCTGCTGAAAAAGGCCGAATCCCGAACCTAATCCTGGATTTGGTGCATCCCTAATCTGTAGTAACCAGGGTGGAACATGGGGAGTAGCCTACTTCATGACTGGTAACTTTGAACCAGGGCCGCCATTATGGGGGGACAGGGCGGACAAGTGTCCGTTCCCGGGCATGAAGGGGGCCCGGCAGTGCTGCAGTTTTGAAAAGATCTGGGCCCCCCTTGCGAGCGCCGAAGCCATGCGTACGGCCAGCCGAAATGCGGAAGGGCCCTTGTGTGTATATATATATATATCTATATATATATATATATATATATATATATATATATATATATATATATATATATATATGTATATATATATATATATATATATATATAATGTGCACTCTCTCATTAATGCAAGTTTGGATGGAAATATTTTTATGTAACTCTATACAGTCATCATATTGATGCTGGTAATGTTCCTAAAAAGGCTGTAGTAAAAGCAACCAGTTTCTTTTCATTAATTACAATATTGTTTCTTTTTTTGTCTCTACTCTTGTATGGTCACATACAAACATTTCCCATAATTCCGGAGTTTAATATTTTCTCTATGTAAGTAACATGTAATTGTATCTGGAAAGCAGATAAATATAAATAAACTAAAAGCAAAACAATGTTTACAGGTACTGGATACCACAAGTTGAGTGTTGGACTGTAGATGCAAATAATTTTTACATTATTTTTATATTTAAAATATAACTTCTGCAGTCTTATTGATAGTAGACTGGTGCCTGTGGCAAATTGTGCATTGTCCTATCAATTGAAAGGTGCTATCAAACTTTCTACAGAAATGCTTTTACACCGTTAATATTTAAAGTCATTCATTTAAGATGGCTGAGAATCAGTCACATAATTCTACTCAGCTTCTCCTTACAAATTCTCCAACTGGTCATTTGTGTCCTAGCACATAACAAGGGCATTGAAACCCTTAAACATTAAACATAAATCAGCTAGTGTGGCAGAAATATGTGTATCTCTGAATCAGTGCCCAAAGGTCCCTTTTATGTAGTTCACACTGTATAATTAAGTGGAGGAATTGGAAACCCCAATGCATTACCCTTAACTTTCAACACCACAACTGAAATCATCATCTTTCTAGGGTATATTTTATAGGACTGCATATTGGCCTTTCCCATTTATCATATGCTTTTTGAAATGACATGCATATTTACATTATGGAACACATGGCAAATGACAATGTTCTATAAATCAGCATATTAAAAAAAAAAGCTGTTGCTAATAATATTAAGTGCAGCTGTAAACACGCAACATTAAATGGAACAGCACTACTTTGCTAGAATAATTAAATACATCTCACTAAACACATGACAGGTCAGGATAATCTATTCTTCCTTAGTCCATTAAATCTATTTGGAAGGCAGTGAACTTGTGCAATAACTATGTACTATGAAATCAGATTCTTACATGCTGCATTTATCATCCTTGGGATATTGGCATTTGCTATTTTGTACTTTTGATTTCTGCTGAAATCATTATAATGTGTTGACTCTCCCTACATGAATTATTTTCTGTTATACCCTACCTTACCCAATGGCACTACAGCCCTTGCAGAGCCTTGGCCTCCTTAATAGTGATGAGCTAAATGCATTGACGTCAATGGACGTCCAAATTTTTTTAGGCACAACATTTTATTACGCATGAGACATTTCTTCTCGCTCCAAATGCATTAGAGTCAATGGCCGTTTTTTTCTCATGACAACCTTTTTGTCTCTGCGACATTGTTGTTGAGGCAATTTTTGTCCCAGTTTTGCAAAAAATATTTACAAGTGCCGAAATATGAAATTTCGGTTCAAATCCATGGCTGGCGGAAAAATTCACTCATCACTACTGTTATGTTTTGGGTAGCCGAGAATGAGTAGAGTATAACAGTGCTTTATTAGCAGAGTCATGCAGGCATTACACAACAGTAACTTTCACTTTCAAGCTACTAGGAAGTATGCACAGTATAAGTATGAGCACAGTGACATCTACAGGCCATTTGCATGAACACCACATATTCCCCCTATAGTAGGAAAGCATTTGGACAATAAATATGTAATTCATAAGGCCTGCAAGTGCAAGCTTTTGTTGTACTTATCTAGATTTGTTTATGCTTTTTTGCACCCAGGCATTTGTTTACCTCCATATAAGTTGTGCCGGCATTCAGCGGTTTATATATATATATATATATATATATATATATATATATATATATATATATATTGCTGTTCAATAGAATATAGCAGATATATACTCTGCATTTATGACAGTATATACAAAACAACCACTATTTCTGTAATAATAGCTGTTTCCGCAACATTGCTTAATCAATAGAGAATAGATGAGCTATCAACATTTTATATGTAAAAGTAAAAACATGATGAGCAGGAATAAATTTATTTTACTGCCAATTAATCTTTATATTCGAACTACCTGACTAATCATTACAGTACACTCACTTATGAAACAGACTCTTCTGCAAACTACTGAAATCAGCAATGCAGACAGTTCAATATACTGTAACACTAATAAAATTAATTGGGTCAATTTTATAATTAAACTAGCAAAGCAATTAATGTTGTCCTTTGTCTAGGCTGCCTGTGAAGGTATATTATAAAAATGATGTATTTTTTTTGTATGAGCAGATAATCTTAAAGGGGAGATTTAATTATATTCAAATGCACAGTATAACAAGATCATGGCAAAAGAGTTCATGAAATATGATTTTTTTTAGATATGCTTTTCTGTTTTCTTAGTTTGCCATTACTCATAAGTGGTTAAAGGGGTGGTTCACCTTTAAGTTAACTTTGAGGGGCCGATTAACTAACTTCGAGTGAAGGATTCGAAGTAAAAAAACTTCGAATTTCGAGGTGTCTTTTGGGCTACTTCGACCATTGAATGGGCTACTACGACCTTCGACTACGACTTCAAATCGAACTATTCAAACTAAAAATCTTTCGACCATTCGATAGTCGAAGTACTGTCTCTTTAAGAAAAAACTTCGACCCCCTAGTTCGCCATCTAAAAGCTACCGAACTCAATGTTAGCCTATGGGGAAGGTCTCCATAGGCTTGGCTAACTTTTTTTGATCAAAGGATATTCCTTCGATCAAAGGATATTCCTTTGATTGTTGGATTAAAATCCTTTGAATCGTTCGAATCTAAGGATTTTATCGTTCGATCGAAGGAATAATCCTTCGTTCGTTCGATCGCACTATTTGCTCTAAAATCCTTCGATTTTAATTCCCAGTCGAATATCGAGGGTTAATTAACCCTCGATATTCGACCCTTTGTGAATCGGCCCCTAAGTATGTTTTAGAATGGCTTCTTCTAAGCAATTTTCAATTGGTCTTCATTTATTTCTTTTTTTATAGTTTCTGAATTATTTGCCTTCTTCTAACTCTTTCCAGCTTTCAAACTGACCCCATCTAAAAACAAATGCTGTGTAAGGCAACACATGTATTGTTATGGTTACTTTTTATCACTCATGTTTCTATTCAGACCTTTCCTATTCATATTCCAGTATCTTATTCAAATAAGTGCATGGTTGCTAGGGTTATTTGAACCCTAGCAACCAGATTTCTAAAATTGCAAACTGGGGACCTGCTGAATAAAAAGGGAAATAACTTAGAAACCTCAAATAAAAAAAAATGAAACCCAATTGCAAATTGTCTCAGAATATTGCTCTACATCATACTAAAAGTTCATTAAAAGGGAATAACCCCTTTAAAAGAGATCGTTCGACCTACAATGTTATAGAATGGACAAAAGGATAAAGTAAGAGTAACAAAGATACAAAAAAAAGCAAACGTTATTCTGTCCACAATACATTAATTCTACCTACAGAAACAGGTATTTTCTGTGCCTCCTATAGTCAGTGCTAGGGATTCATTATTGCAACCTTTGACCATATATGTTGATCACTTCCTCCAACCAGTTGTTCACATACTAGTGATTTTACTAATATACATTATTTAGCAAAGATGAACAGTTACAGAAATATATGTAGTATGGTAAATACTGTAGAAAAATCTCCTCAGGCTGTCTCTTTCATAAGGATTTGGCAACACCGCTCCACAGTCTTTCCCCCCTCCCCACCCCTTTACAGTGGTAGTTCAACTTTAAGTAAAGTTTTAGTTTGTTAGAGAACGTCCCGTTAGCAACTTTTCACTTACTTTTACATTTTTGATAGTATTTAAATGATTTACTTTCCTCTTTTGCCTCAGCTTTGGTGAAGCCAAGGAGCCAAAAACCGAATGTTCAGTGAGGCTACAAGTTTACGGTTACATTTTATTACATATCTTTCTATTAAGGCCTTCTCCTAATTATCTTCTTGTCTCTTATTCAAGCCACTGTCTGGCTGCTAGGAAATATTATACCCTAGCAACCAAATAACATTTAAAATTCCACACATCTAAGATGCTGAACAAAAAGTTTTATAATTAAAAAAAAAAAAAAAAAATATATATATATATATATATATATATATATATATATATGATAAAATGAAGACCAATTGCAAAGTGCCTATGCATATCACTGTTGGCATCATATGAAAAGATAATATAAAGTTTAGCTACCTCTAATTTACAGTAATGTCCCATGCATAATGCAGATTAAATATCTCTTTATATCATAGTTCTAAAATGACGGGACTGAATGGCAGTACTTCTTTAACATTTGTCTTTGATGAAATACAGTAGAACGTGTTTAAGAAGTATATATTGATGTTAATATGAACAATGTATTTTGTGGTTTTTAATGTTCCTATTAGTTCTGTGCTATGCATTTGTCATGTTGTGTTGTTCAATCCATAGAACTAAGGATTATGCAGCAGAAAATTAAAGCATTAACAGGTTTAACCTATAAATTACAAAATGCTGAATCGCTGAAGCTTAATTGAACTGAGCCATGTAGAGAAACATGCGTTGATTCTGTAGATTTAGAAAGCTGCTTAGGCTTACACTATTTACAATTTCAATTTACCAGCTAAATGAAAAACTGATTGTAAGCACCCTGGATATTCAAATAATGTATATGAATGCAAATGTTACAAAGTTGTGCAGATTGAAAAGAGATTTCTAAATGTGTTCATTTCCAAATTTTAATTATTCATAACCAAAATCAAGAAATAATAAATTAGGATAAAAACAGGGTTTTGCATATAAATGTTGAATATATTTTGAAAATGTATATGCCATTTCCACACAAACTTACTTTATAGCTCTACATTTTTAAGGTGCTAGCTTTACTAAGGCCATGACATATATAGGGATGATTCTTGCTTCTTCCTATAGAGAATAGTCTTCTGCTGCTCTAAAATGAAAAAGATGTTGGATGTCTGGTCTAAATATTAAGTTCCCTGGCAAATAAATGCCTTGGCAGTTATTGATGCTTATCTGTCTCTCAGTTCTATAACAATCCAGACCATTTTATGATAAAGCTATACAATTTAGCAGCATACTTACCAAAATGGCCAGAAATTTTAAAATACTTGTCTATTGGTGATTAGTAATGGGCGTATTTTGAAGCCAGCGACAATTCCGACGCTGGCGACAATTCTGACGCCCATTAAAGTCATTGGGCACATAGAATTTTTGCCAGCATCGGAATTGTCGCTGGCGTCAAAATTCACCCATCAAAAAATCGCACATCACAGAAACGCAGAAATTCGCCGCAAATTCGCACCTTGCAAATATTGGTACACTATTGGTGATGGGTAGCTCAACGTGAATGGGGTGCAATCATTCCAATTTTTACAATTTACATATAAGCTCAAGGACAATTCAAGTAATGCATTTTTAATTCTTGTCCTTTCAAGTAAAATCTTGTTAAATTCACTCCAAAACTCAAGGGAAATCTGGGAATGCATGCATATTCACTTTATTGATAAAAGGGTTTAGTGGTGGAATCATATATAAAAATGTTTTATCATTTGCAGTATGCTCTCAAAACTCATTTGAGAAATGTCTTCACCTCTGGGCTCCCTGTATACAGTACATTATCCGGAAAACCTTTATCCAGAAATTTCTGAAATACGGAAAGTCCATCTCACATAGATTCATTTTAATAAAATAATTAAAATGGACCTGTCACCCAGACTTAAAAAGCTGTATAATAAAACAAATTTTCTAATTAAACATGAAATCCAAATTGTTTTTTTTGTTAAAGCATTCATAGCTGTCATTTAAAAATCTCAGCTGTCAATCAAATATTGTCTGCCCCTCCTCTATGCCTTAGGCATAGAGACGGAGCAAGCAATTACTTTCACTTTCCATTCAGTACTTATTAGATGTCACTGAACCCCCCCCATTCCCCTCCCTCTTCGCCATTTAATTGTGTAGCCAGTGCATTGGGTGAAAAAACAAAATTTTGAGATGATGCAAGATTAGCCTAAATAACAGTGTTCACAAAATGGCTGCTGACTGCTAGAATTATTCCCAAACCAAAAGAAACAAGGTTCAAATAATTTATATAGTTTAAAGTTTATTTTGCTTGACTAACGTGATAAAATAGGATTTGTAATAATTTTTTCGAGTGACAGGTCCCCTTTAAAATGTTTAAATAATCTCTTTTTCTCTGTAATAACAGTACACTGTATTCAATCCCAACTAAGATACTTAAATCCCTATAGCTGGCAAAGCAATCCTACAGGGTTTAAATGATTTTTTAGTAGACTTAAGGTATGAAGATCCAAATTATTGAAAAATTCTTTTATCAGGAAAACACCAAATCACAAGCATATACTACATGGATCAAAACAGAAACTCCTACCCAGAAATAACTTTACTAACCCCTAATGTGTTGAAGTGATCCTTCTATCCTTTTCTTTGTTGCAAAATGTTAAAAAAGTACTATGTTAATTATTATAATAATGGTATATTGGAATGCAGCATTATATTTGAAGCACTGATTTCCTCCTAATGTGCTGCCAAATTAATATTTGGGAAAAGAACAACCAGTCTTAAGAGGCCAACATTCATTTATGGACAAGAGTGAAATGAAGTGCTTCAAGTTATATGCATTAAACAGAGTGCCAAAAAGAAAATAAATAAGTAATAATGTTCTCTTACAAGCACAAATGGTTGGTTGGCTCCTATATAACTGTATTAATGTATTAACGGTATATGATTTATAACTATGCTGATCAAATAGTAATAGGTGAATACTATAAATGACATGATTTCTGAAAGATCAGGGTAATTTATTTTCAAAAAGCATAACAATACTGGAATCATTTATAGCAAGAAACCAGATTTTGTTTAAACTTTGAAGAGGAATTAATCCTTAAATTCAACGCATGGCTTTGATTTTTAGTTCATTCAGAGAGCAGGAAATGCATTTTGTTGGATATAACAATGTTAACATTTATAATACATTGGTACGTTCATTTTTATCACAAAGCATATGTAGTAAATAGAAGAGAACTACTTAGTTATTCCCACAGGCACACACTACTGTGAATGGAAAAACTTTTGGGCTTTTAAACGAAAATGGCAATAATTAGGAAATAGCAGTGTGGGAATAATTGCTTGTAAGTGATGCTGTCCACATAAGTTTCCATGGTGCGCATTAAAGTGCATAGTGCGGATAATATTGTAATTAGCAGCAAAAATGTATAATGACAGGTCTTGGGCACATGCCAGTTATAAAAGGAGATTCTGTAGTACCGATAGATGATGCCTTCAAGGGCTCAGTGCACGTACAATTATACAGGTATAGGAAGAATAAACATATTTGGGGATTGATGTCATCTAAATATCTTTTCAACATTTCCTTTCAGTTTAAATGACTGCTGTATGATTGAGTTATTAAAGGGTTTCTGCATGATGTTGTCAGTATTATTTGTGATATTTGAATCTAATAATCATGTCACATTCATAAATCCTAGGTTGTAATTAATTAGATTGGAATCTCTATCAATATTTATGTATCACCTAATTACGCCTGCTCTGAGTATACAATAGCTATATTTTTTAATTTTTGGGTATTGCCTTCAATATTTTCAATGCAGACTAAATAGTATATGATTTTTTTAAATTCAGCTTAGGTTAAAATTAATCAGAGTTCCTTGCAATCTATAAAAATGTTATCCCCATTTTTGACCTGACATTTATTATCATTGGTCATTGGCTTTTTTATATAGTGATATATAGACAAGTGCATGTTAGTAAACCCTTCTGCATGCCCTATGTTGGGATCTATCTTTCAATCCATCAAATTGACAAGCATATATGATAGCTATCTGTCAAACTGTCACTTTAATGACCCTCTGACCATATGGTTTTTACAGGAATCACTTTATATTGTGCATTTGTTATTTGTTCTCTCTTCTGACTGAATCATTTTTGCAAATATATTTGCAATTTCTGTCTTATGCTATGTCATTTGGCAACCAGGCCAATAGAAAAACAGTTAGTTGTTGGTGAATTGTTTAATGTGGGGTTAAATATATTATCTTATATTTACAATATATAACTTTCACAAACCCCTAGAATGTTGTTTGCTTTGTTTGTATTTTTAAAATAATTTTTCTTATTAGATATATTAGATAGGACCCAGGATCCAATAAAATTGGCAGACTAGTTTGCATGTCTACAAGCCACAATTTATGTGCAGTTAAATATTTTCATTTTATTGTACTGTTTATGCAGTTCACAAACCCTTGGAGCCAAGTAAATATGTAAAGGAAAAAAATAAAAGTTATGGATGTCTTGACTGCCCAGCCTGAACAAAGAGCAGTCATGTAACTTGATGGATAAGAAAAGGTATACCTATACAATTCAAAACAGAAAATCGTTTACAGAAACAAGATATTTGCAACATTTTTAGATCACTATTACTAGCTCAGTGATTTACATTACTGACTGTAATCAAAGCAAACTTCAAAATACACACACATATATTATTGTTACAGAAGTCACGTAAATTAAAATAAATAAAAAATGACGCCTCATCTAGAATATGCCATTTAGTTTTGGTCTCCAGTGCTCAAACAGAACATTATTGTATTAGAGAGGGTACAGAGAAGAGCAACTAAGCTGGTAAAATGTATGGAAAATCTTAGCTATTAGGGATGTAGCGAACGTCGGAAAAAAAGTTCGCGAACTTGCGCAAAAATGCGAGCGGTTCGCGAACGGTTCGCGAACCCCATAGACTTCAATGGGAAGGCGAACTTTAACATCTAAAAAAGACATTTCTGGCCAGAAAAATGATTTTAAAGTTGTTTAAAGGGTGCAACGACCTGGACAGTGGCATGCCAGAGGGGGATCAAGGCAAAAATGTATCTGAAAAATCTGCCTGTGTGTGCTTGGAAGAGATAGTGTAGGGGGAGAGCTGTTAGTGATTTCAGGGACAGATGATAGTAAGTTTGCTGGCTAGTAATCTGCTTGATACTGCTCTGTATTGGAGGGACAGAAGTCTGCAGGGATTTGAGGGACATTTTAGCTTAGGTAGCTTTGCTGGCTAGTAATCTACTGTTCTCTTTAAACAACTGCCATACATTGACCTTGTAGGCATTGTTTGCCCAGTTTTTTTGGACGCAGCCACTGAAGCACAGTTGCCAGAAAAAATATGCCATATAAATGCTGAAAATAGTAATTTTTCGCCATACGTTGACCTTGTAGACATTGTTTGCCCAGTTTTTTTGGACGCAGCCACTGAAGCACAGTTGCCAGAAAAAATATGCCATATAAATGCTGAAAATAGTAATTTTTCGCCATACGTTGACCTTGTAGACATTGTTTGCCCAGTTTTTTTGGTTGCAGCCACTGAAGCACAGTTGCCAGAAAAAATATGCCATATAAATGCTGAAAATAGTCATTTTTTGCCATATACGTTGAGTCAACGTATGGCAAAAAATGACTATTTTCAGCATTTATGTGGCATATTTTTTCTGGCCTCTGTGCTTCAGTGGCTGCGGCCAAAAAAACTGGGCAAACAATGCCTACAAGGTCAACGTCGTTGACCTTGTAGGCATTGTTTGCCCAGTTTTTTTGGCCGCAGCCACTGAAGCACAGAGGCCAGAAAAAATATGCCATATAAATGCTGAAAATAGTCATTTTTTTGGTCGCAGCCACTGAAGCACAGTTGCCAGAAAAATTATGCCATATAAATGCTGAAAATATAAATTTTTTTGGTTGCAGCCACTGAAGCACAGAGGCCAGAAAAATTATGCCATATAAATGCAGAAAATATGCATTTTTTTGGTCGCAGCCACTGAAGCACAGTTGACAGAAAAATTATGCCATATAAATGCTGAAAATATAAATTTTTTTGGTTGCAGCCACTGAAGCACAGAGGCCAGAAAAATTATGCCATATAAATGGAGAAAATATGCATTTTTTTGGTTGCAGCCACTGAAGCACAGAGGCTAGAAAAATTATGCCATATAAATGGACAAAATATGCATTTTTTTGGTTGCAGCCACTGAAGCACAGAGGCCAGAAAAATTATGCCATATAAATGCAGAAAATATGCATTTTTTTGGTTGCAGCCACTGAAGCACAGAGGCCAGAAAAATTATGCCATATAAATGCAGAAAATATGCATTTTTTTGGTTGCAGCCACTGAAGCACAGAGGCCAGAAAAATTATGCCATATAAATGCAGAAAATATGCATTTTTTTGGACGCAGCCACTGAAGCACAGTTGCCAGAAAAAATATGCCATATAAATGCTGAAAATAGTCATTTTTCGCCATACGTTGACCTTGTAGACATTGTTTGCCCAGTTTTTTTGGTTGCAGCCACTGAAGCACAGAGGCCAGAAAAAATTAAACCAGTAGGGTTTGCACCCTGGTTTGTAACGGTGGCGGAGGGAGGAGGACGCTAAAGGACAGCTGTGTGTGGAGTCATGAGGCTTGAAGAGAAGGACAGCTGCATAGAAGTCAGAACAAGTCTTCCGGCGTGCAGTAACCCTCCGAGATCCACCCCTCATTCATTTTAATAAAGGTCAGGTAATCGACACTTTTGTGACCTAGGCGAGTTCTCTTCTCAGTTACAATCCCTCCTGCTGCACTGAAGGTCCTTTCTGAGAGCACACTTGAGGCTGGGCAAGACAAGAGGTTCATGGCAAATTGTGACAGCTCTGGCCACAGATCAAGCCTGCGCACCCAGTAGTCCAGGGGTTCATCGCTCCTCAGAGTGTCGATATCTGCAGTTAATGCCAGGTAGTCCGCTACCTACCGGTCGAGGCGTTCTTTGAGGGTGGATCCAGAAGGGTTGTGGCGCTGCCTTGGACAGAAAAACATTTGCATGTCTGATGTTACAGACCGGCCAAAGGGCTTTGTCCTTGCAGGTGTGCTCGTGGCAGGATTACTGGCACCTCTGCCCCTGGAATGTTGATGAGTTCCTGAAGTGACATCACCCTTAAAAGCATTGTACAACATGTTTTGCAGGCTGGTTTGTAAATGCCGCATCTTTTCGGACTTGTGGTATGTTGGTAACATTTCTGCCACTTTATGCTTGTACCGAGGGTCTAGTAGCGTTGCGACCCAGTACAGGTCCTTCTCCTTAAGCCTCTTGATACGGGGGTCCTTCAACAGGCATGACAGCATGAAAGACCCCATTCTCACAAGGTTGGATGCAGAGCTATCCATCTCCGCTTCCTCATTATCAAGGACTGCATCATCCACGGTCTCCTCCCCCCAGCCACGTACAAGACCAGGGGTCCCCAAAAGGTCACCACTAGCCCCCTGGGAAGCCTGCTCCTGTTGGTCCTCCTCCTCCTCCTCCACAAAGCCACCTTCCTCCTCTGACTCCACTTCTGGCACCTCTCCCTGCGTTGCAGCAGGTGCCTGGGTTCGTTCTGGTGATTCCGACCATAAATCGTGCGCTTCCAGCTCCTCGTCACGCTGGTCTACAGCCTCATCTGTCACTCGTCGCACGGCACGCTCCAGGAAGAAAGCGAAGGGTATTAGGTCGCTGATGGTGCCTTCGGTGCGACTGACCATATTTGTCACCTCTTCAAAAGGTCGCATGAGCCTGCAGGCATCGCGCATAAGCACCCAGTAACGGGGGAAAAAAATCCCCAGCTCTGCAGATCCAGTCCTACCACCCAGTTCAAAAAGGTACTCGTTGACGGCCCTTTGTTGTTGCAGCAGACGTTCCAACATAAGGAGCGTTGAATTCCAGCGAGTCTGGCTGTCAGAAATCAAACGCCTGACTGGCATGTTGTAGCGCTGCTGAATGTCAGCAAGGCGTGCCATGGCTGTGTAGGAACGTCTGAAATGGGCCGACACCTTTCTGGACTGGGTGAGAACGTCCTGGAATCCTGGGTACTTGGAGACAAAACGTTGGACTATTAAATTTAACACATGTGCCATGCAGGGCACATGTGTTAAATTTCCCAGTCTCAACGCTGCCAACAGATTGCTTCCATTGTCACACACCACTTTTCCGATCTGCAGTTGGTGTGGGGTCAGCCACCGATCGGCCTGTGACTGCAGAGATGACAGGAGTACAGATCCGGTATGGTTTTTGCTTTCCAGGCACGTCATCCCCAAGACAGCGTGACAACGGCGTACCAGGCACGTCGAATAGCCTAGGGGGAGCTGGGGGTGCACAGGTGTGGAGGAGGAGAAGGAGGACCCAGCAGCAGAGTAAGAAGAAGAAGAGGAAGAAGACGAGGTAGAGAGCGATGGAGGAGTAGAGGTGGTGGCAGAACCGCGTGCAATCCGTGGCGGTGACACCAACTCCACTGTTGTTGTTGTTGTTGAGCTACCCATTCCCTGCTTCCCATTCCCAGCCATTACCAAGTTCACCCAGTGGGCAGTGTAGGTGACATACCTGCCCTGACCATGCTTGGAGGACCATGCGTCAGTAGTCATATGGACCTTTGGCCCAACACTAAGTGACAGAGATGCGGTAACTTGGCTCTGCACATGTTGGTACAGGTGTGGTATTCCCTTTTTAGAAAAAAAATGGCGGCTGGGTACCTTCCACTGCGGTGTCCCAATTGCTACAAATTTGCGGAAGGCCTCAGAGTCCACCAGCTGGTATGGTAAAAGCTGGCGGGCTAAGAGTGCAGACAAGCCAGCTGTCAGACGCCGGGCAAGGGGGTGACAGTCAGACATTGGCTTCTTACGCTCAAACATGGCCTTCACAGAAACTTGGCTGGTGGCAGATGACTGGGAATGGGAACAGGTGGTCAAGGTGGAAGGCGGAGTGGAGGGTGGTTCAGATGGGTCAAGGAGAGCAGAGGTAGAGCAGTAAGATGCTGGACCAGAAGGAGTGTGGCTTTTAGTTTGCCTGTTGCCTTTGAGGTGTTGCTCCCAAAGTGCTTTGTGCTTGCCGCTCATGTGCCTTCGCATAGAAGTTGTACCTATGTGGCTGTTGGGCTTACCAAGGCTCAGTTTCTGACTGCACTCATTGCAAATTACAATGCTTTTGTCAGAGGCACACACATTAAAAAAATCCCACACTGCTGACTTTTTGGAAGTGTGCGATCTGGCGGTAACAGTAGAAGTTGGCGGCATTGGCGGCAATGGCGGGTGCGTTGGCTGGCTGAACACAGGTGCCGATACATGTTGTTGCCCTACTGATCCCTGCGGGCTGTCCTCCCTGCTTCTTCTAAGTCTTATTCTCCTACTGCCTCTCTGACTCTCCGTCTCTCCATCTGAACTACCCTCCTCTTGCTCTCTTCTACTAGGCACCCACAAAACATCAATCTCCTCATCATCATTCTCCTCAGATGCATCAATTTCTTCTGACACATCACAGAAGGAAGCAGCAGCAGGGACCTCCTCCTCATCACTCATCATTATGTCCATCTCTGTCGTGTTCTCTGCCAGAATTAAATCTGGTGTAACGTCCTCATCTCCTTCATCTTCTTCTGCCAATAATGGTTGCGCATTACTCAGTTCAATAAACTCATGGGAAAATAACTCCTCTGACTCCAGTGAAGAAGGGGCACCGGTGGTGGAGGAAGTGTTACGTGGGGTGGCCATAGCAGTGGAGGATGAGGAGGATGTTGTGGTAAAGTTAGAAACGGTAGAGGATGGGGTGTGCTGTGTAAGCCAGTCAACTACCTCTTCAGCATTTTGGGAGTTCAGGGTCATTGGCTTTTTAAAACTGGGCAATTTGCTAGGGCCACAGGATTGCATAGCAGCACGGCCCCTAGCACGGCCTCTGCGTGGCGGCCTGCCTTTGCCTGGCATTATTTTTAAAAAACAACAACAACAAAAACTCAGTTGGTTTTTCTGGAAACGATAATACACACAGCTAGATGGCGGTTTGAAGAAAACACTGTGCAAATAATGCCTACAAGGTCAACTTATACACAGCGGTGGATACGGATTACGTAAAATATAAGAATGCTGCTTGAAAAAAAGTAACTCAAGTGGTTTTTCTAGAGACGATAATATTATCAATATTTAGACAAAATGTGAACAAGCTCACACAGCTAGATGGCGGTTTGAAGAAAACACTGTGCAAATAATGCCTACAAGGTCAGCGTATACACAGCGGTGGATACGGATTACGTAAAATATAAGAATGCTGCTTGAAAAAAAGTAACTCAAGTGGTTTTTCTAGAGACGATAATATTATCAATATTTAGACAAAATGTGAACAAGCTCACACAGCTAGATGGCGGTTTGAAGAAAACACTGTGCAAATAATGCCTACAAGGTCAACGTATACACAGCGGTGGATACGGATTACGTAAAATATAAGAATGCTGCTTGAAAAAAAGTAACTCAAGTGGTTTTTCTAGAGACGATAATATTATCAATATTTAGACAAAATGTGAACAAGCTCACACAGCTAGATGGCGGTTTGAAGAAAACACTGTGCAAATAATGCCCACAAGATCAACGTATACACTACTACAGCGGTGGATACGGATTACGTAAAATATATTATGGCTGCTTGAAAAAAGTCACTCCGGTGTTTTTTCTGGAGACGGTAATATTATGGATATTTAGACAGAATGTGAACAAGGTCACACAGCTAGATGGCAGTTGGTTGAATAACACACTGGGCAAAAAATGCCTACAGGGCAAATAATGCCTAAAAGGTCAACTTATACACTACTACAGCGATGGATACGGATTACGTAAAATTTATTATGGCTGCTTGAAAAAAGTCACTCCGGTGTTTTTTCTGGAGACGGTAATATTATGGATATTTAGACAGAATGTGAACAAGGTCACACAGCTAGATGGCTGTTGGTTGAATAACACACTGGGCAAAAAATGCCTACAGGGCAAATAATGCCTAAAAGGTCAACTTATACACTACTACAGCGATGGATACGGATTACGTAAAATTTATTATGGCTGCTTGAAAAAAGTCACTCCGGTGTTTTTTCTGGAGACGGTAATATTATGGATATTTAGACAGAATGTGAACAAGGTCACACAGCTAGATGGCTGTTGGTTGAATAACACACTGGGCAAAAAATGCCTACAGGGCAAATAATGCCTAAAAGGTCAACTTATACACTACTACAGCGGTAGTAAAATAAAAAAAAGTAAAATAAAAAAAAAATGAATATTAAAAAAAAAAAATTACAGTTGGTGCTGCTGAACTACTAGGAGCAGCAGATTAGCACACCAGTCCCACTCCCCAACACTGCTAGACTAATAGCACTGGGCTCTTATAGTAGTAGTAGTAGTAGTAGTAGTAGTAGTAGTAGTAGTAGTAGTAAAACAACAAAAAAATAAATAAAAGCAGTCCTTACAAGGACTACTGTTATTGCAGCAGTCAGCAGATGAGATCAGAAGCAGGACAGCTGCCCACTGCAGCTACATACAGAGCACTGCAGTAGAAGGTAGATTACTAGCCAGCAAAGCTACCTAAGCTTAAATGTCCCTCAAACCCCTGCAGACTTCTGTCCCTCCAATAACAGAGCAGTATCAAAACGATTACTAGCCAGCAAACTTTCAACTGTCCCTGAAACCACTAACAGGCAGCAGCTCTCTCCCTACACTATCTCTTCAGCACACACAGGCAGAGTGAAAAAAACGCTGCAGGGCTTCGGTTTTTATAGGGAAGGGGAGTGGTCCAGGGGAGAGCTTCCGGATTGGCTGCCATGTACCTGCTGGTCTGGGGTGAGAGGGCAAAAAAAAGCGCCAACAATGGCGAACCCAAAATGGCGAACGTCGCGCGACGTTCGCGAACTTCCGGCGAGCGCGAACACCCGATGTTCGCGCGAACAAGTTCGCCGGCGAACAGTTCGCGCCATCTCTATTAGCTATGAGGAAAGACTGGCCAAATTGGGGCTGTTCATGCTGGAGAATAGGGGCAATATGATAACTATGTATAAATATATAAGGGGATCATATAACAATCTCTCTAATGCTTTATTTACCAGTAGGTCTTTCCACCTGACACAAGGTCATCCATTCCCGATTAGAAGAAAAGAGGTTCTGCCTAAATATTCGGAAGGTGTTTTTTACAGTGAGAGCTGTGAAGATGTGGAATTCTCTCCCTGAATCAGCTGTACAGGCTGATACATTAGATAGCTTTAAGAAGGGGTTGGATGGCTTAGCAAGTGAGGGAATACAGGGTTATGGAAAATAGCTCATAGTACAAGTTGATCCAGGGACTAGTCTGCCATTTTGGAATAAGGAAGGAATTTGTTCCCCCTATGAGGCAAATTGGAGAGGCTTCAAATGTTTTTTTTTTTTTGGCCTTCCTCTGGATCAGCTAGCAGTAAGTTCAACCTTACCTACTATGTTACTATGTTACTATGACCACATTAACTACTGTATAATGCCCTTACACCCCTAATTATTTATCTTTAATATTATATTTACTTACAATAAATAATGCAATAGTGGCACATGAGTAAGTGTCAGAAAGGAAGAAAAAGAAACTTTTTACAAAATTCTCCATGCTGGAAAGTTAAAACAAAACCAGTTTGTTTCAGGAGAGCAGCGGAGCAGTAAAAATTGATAAATGCTTGTCAAATAATATTAAGGACACTCCTATGACTAACAAAAAAAGTATTCAAATATGCAACTAATTATGGAACATAATTTGTTCTAGAATGTAATAATGAATATTTAATTAAAAATCCTTTTTCCTTAGCCAACCTTACCTCCGCCAAAGGAGACATGTTTGGGATAGGACATTTAAATTGTTTAATTAATGTCAAAATGTTGAGATGTTCAATTAGGAAGAGTCTGAAACAAAGCCCCTCAGCGTAGTGGTCTTTTTACAAATTAATAGTAATTTTTTAATTATGTAAAGCACCTTTGGAAAAAAAGTCAAGATTTAAACACATTATAAATGTCTTGGAAAATTGTTTTACCTCTGCCAATGAAGCACAATTATTAAGGATTGAACAGTAAATGCATAGTTTTTCACATCTGTGCTGCATTCATATGCATTATTCATTTACACTGGAGTCTCAGACTATATGTGGATAGGAAGATAACTGATAAACTGATAACTGATTAATGCAATATTCAGAAATGGCTTTCAGATAAACTGTCAATTAAAGAACTGAAAGTTTGATACATAAAGTTGGGAAGTTATAAAGAGTTTTGTAAAGATATACCATTCAATATGGCATGGGGTATGGTATAACAGTAAGAAGCTGTTGTAGGGGCAATTCAAATGACAGATTGGGTCAAACATAAAGAAGTTAGCAGGATAGTGATACTTACATTTTGCCAAGGCTTTGATAAAGCACTGCACATATTTGCTCACTAAGCTCTATTGATCTTGAGGGTGCCATTTGTATATACAGTAGCTAAAGAACTGGTAAAGGATCACAAAGAGAGGAGATCTAGCAGATTTAGGTATCTCCAAGAAGGGGTTGGATAGCTTTTTAGCAAGTGAGAAAATATAGGTTTACCGATATTGTCTTTTTGTAACTTTTATTTTTTTACTTTCTTCTAAAAAGAGCAAGCAATACAGGCACAATTTGTATTATTAGTGGAGTTATTTATCGAAGTTTTAAGTTATTGAGTTTTTTATACCTCCAATCAGGGTCTGACTGGGCGCTGCTGTCTCAGGGGCCCTCTCCAACTCCCCCTGCCCATACTGCAAAGCTTGTACCTACCTGCCCCCCGCGCACGCTTGTACCCGCCTCCCCCCGTGCACGCTTGTACTAATAACTATTAGTATGATGTAGAGAGTGATATTCTGAGACAATTTGCAATAGGTTTTCATTTTTTATTTGTTTTTTGAGTTTTTTTTAGCTTTTTATTCAGCAGCTCTCCAATTTGTAATTTCAGCAATCTGGTTGCTAGGGTCCAAATTATCCTAGAAACCATGCATTGATTTGAATAAGAGACAGGAATATGAATAGGGAAGGTTGGATCAGAAAGATGATGAATAAAAAGTAACAATAACAATACATTTGTAGCCTTACAGAGTATTTGTTTCTTAGATGGGGTCAGCGACGCCCATTTGAAAGCTGGAAAGAGTCACAATGCGAAAAGTTATGCCTTTGCGCGAACAAATTTTGCTTTGTGCGAATTCAATATAGCTTTTGCGAGCCCGGAAACTGTTTAGCGACCACTTCCGACAGTGAAAGACCGTTTGCGAATTTTATAGTTTGCCCCAATGCGCAGTCAATGTAATAAAACTTCTTACTGAAAAAGTCGTTATGTTTGCTCCAAAAGATTACGACACCTTCAAGCACTTCTTATGAGTGCGCAATTAAAATTCGCAATGCAATAACAGTTTAACGAACAATATTACATTGCGAGATGTGGATTTTTAGTCTTATTGGTGCGAATTGTTTTGCTCTTTGCGACTTTTATTACATTCCCCTGAAAATGTGAGTTTTGACTAAAAAATCAACTCAAAATTTGAATTTTCATGGAAAACACAACTCAAACCTTAATAAATCTGCCCCTTAATCCTACAGAGCTCAACAAAAGTTGAAGTGATAGGTACAAGCCAACATAAACAATTGTCGATTATTCATGTTAATATAATAGTATGAGAAAACCACCGATATTATTGTGCAAAACAAATTTTCGCATGATATTCGGAGCATGTATGGTGAGAGACAAGCCGACCAATATCAGCAGAAGGTTTGGATATCGATGGGCTTGTCAATCTGCCCAGGCAGAAAATATTGATCAGGTGCCTTTGAAAGCACATGAACACCGACTACTGTTAGTGCTGAATTATCAGCTACAGGTAGAATCCTATAGTTTCTATCTGTATATCTGATGATTCAGCTCTACACATGTATTAGAACAAACAATCTGTCTTGAAAAGATATTTTCGAGAAAAGATCGTAATTGTTACGTCTATGGCCTCCTTAAGTCATTTAAGTCATTGTCAGGTAGATATTGCACTGTAAGTCAAAGGTTGAGAAGAAACAGAGAAAGATTAAAAACAAAGGGCAGACACAGAAAGGTAAAACAAATATACCAAAACTTGAATGCTGCTGAATAACATATAGTTTGTAACTAACATGGGCTTAAGCTTTCACCAAATTGTTATTTCATCGCTCAGTTGTGGTGAACTCTCTCTGCTGTTTGTTTGCTATATTTATGCAAGACCATTTTCAGTGTCACATTTGACCCCTTTTGAGCCACCATCCTCCTAACATGGGACCCTTGTGGGAGCTAAGACTCCATTGTGCAGCTCATGGTGTGGAAGAAGCATACAGCACACACTATTCTCTCCTTATGGCTGCATCACTGGTAAGCAAATAGACTTAAACCTGAATTAGGCCACTTCTACAGCTACCAGCAGCTCTGAGACATTGCTGCATTCATATCTCAAGCCAACATATCTGTTATGTTGCAGCTGTTCAATAACCAATGCAGTTTGCCTTTCTGAAGTAAAAAAAATGTATCCATGTTGATAGTGTGGCCATAGCATGTAGCGGTAAAGCAGTAGAAAGAAGGGAGACATCTAACTATTTTTGAATGTAAGTTTCAACAAAGTTTCAAGGTCTGTTTCATAGTCTTAAGCATTAGAACCGGGGTCTTAACAGTTCCTATGACTGACCAGATTGATGCTTTTGGATTGTAGTGGAAGACCATTGTCACTTAAATTTTCACCTAGATAATATCTATGCCTTCAAAAATACTATAATCTTTTACCACCCAACTAGGTATTAAAAACAATCCTTCTTAAAGCATTCCCCATTACTCAAAGTGTTTTTTGAAACAACTCATGGTCAAACAAAAACTTAATTTATGGTTCACTGTTGTAATGAAGCAGTCGGCCACCTAACACCAAAACAAGATTTAGTATAGAATATTTTCCTTTAACTTAAGGCAATGAGTAAATTAACTACAGCTCATCAGAAACAATGCAAATGGTTCTGAATTTGCTCAGCTACTATAGAACCTGCAGAGCTGGAATTTAGATGTATCAAAACATCCCTGTGGTTTTCAGAAAGAAGCATTTTTTCTGTGATGAGAAAAGTATTCCTCAGCAGCATTTGAATGTGTCAGTCAGCATTGACAGCTTGCCTCTGACAGCAGTTTGCTGATGCTAGAAAAGAGATGTAGGGCCTCTGCTCAGCAGGGTATCTACACACATATATTCACACATATACATACAATATACTTTGAAAGAAATAAATAAACAAAAAGAAAAAGTTTGAGGTTGCAAATAAAACACTGAGGTGGGGGTTGATATTAGAAGGTTGAGGAAACAGAAATAAAAGCTCAGAAAAAGCATTTTGGTCCCTAGTGGAATAAAATTGTATTGATAACAAAAAAATGTTAGTTGCAAAGCAAATATACACAGAGCAACAAAGACTCTGAATTTCAGGAAAGTTTATTCTAGCAATTTAAGATAAGTACTTGAGTACATAAATTGGGATATTGGGGGTATCAAAGGTCCAGTTTTAGAGATTTCTGAGATTTTATTAGACCTTGAATGAACTCACAACTCAAATGTTTCCGAATTTCTGTAAAAACTTGAATGTACAAAAACTGAAGCCAGTGTAGTCGGGTTGAAAAACTGGAATACTCGAATTGATTGAGTTTTTGGCAAAAAAAACTTGCTCAAATTAATCACGTTTTCAAGCAAAACCCACCAAAAAATCCCTCAAACATTATGAAGTCTACAAACATCTTCAAATGGTTCAAGGGACCTCTGCCATTGACATCTACACAACCTCATTTGGTTTAACTGGAGTATTTTCAGATTCAAGCTATTTCCAGCTTCGGAAATGTGAAAACTCACCCGCATTCTATTCATTCCTATGGGATATTTGCAACGTGGGTGAGCTTTTATTTATTAACATCTAAACTCAAATTTTGATTAATCTGCCCCTATTTATCAAAATAGTTTTTCTACTTCAAATAAAAACAATAGAATAAAACTATGAAAAATACCTCAAATTCTTATTTTATTCATCATAAAATGCATCATTTTTAAATGGGTTGACAAGCTAAAAAAATAGAGAATCTGTAGAGCAAACTATGCAGCACTATGGAGTGCTTTGTCAAAAGATATTGATAGATGGGGAAAGCTCAATTTGTCTTGGTTTGGTAAAATAGCTACACTGAAAATGACTGCCCTTCCTCGACTGCTTTACTATTTTGAGACCCTTCCGGTGGCAGTCCCTAGACCGGCGCTTCAAAGTTTCCAAAATCACTGCTATAGGTATATATGGGGGGGGGGGAAAGAGACAGCGAATACGTTGGCAAGTCCTACAGCGACAAAGATCACAAGGAGGGCTAGACATCCCTGATTTTTATACATACTATCTAGCTACTCATGTGCGACAGACTATACAGTGGTCCTCTAAATTGGCTTACACCAAATGGATGGAAATAGAAAAATTGTCTTTAGCTCCTATACACCCTAGTACACTTTTATGGACCAATGGATATGGGGCACTGGGACACGTAGCCCCACATACGATTCATTTTACTCTGAATATATGGTCAAGATGTAAGGATCGACTGTGCCCCAAAGATAGACCTGCCCCTTTTACACCTTTCCTTTAAAATGCAGCATTTCCTTTAGGCCAAGAAGTGCACTTTATCCGTTTATGGAAGGACATATTAGCCTTTCAGATTGTGCATCTATTCGATCAGCGAACAAAAACTTTTCTGGACAAACAACAACTGATTGAGGGCTATAATTTAAGTGGTTTTAAAGACTACATGTATTTTCAATTAAGACATTATGTTAAGTCGTTATGTCCTAGTATGAAAATGGCAGAATTGACTATATTTGAAAATTAGGTGTTAAAATTGGGGAAAGAGTAGGTCATATATCCCAGTTGTATAAAACCTTAAACTCTAATCCCATAGAAGTAAAACCTCACTCATACATGCTGAAATGGGAAAAGGATTTAAATATGAGCATTTCTATAGAACATTGAAACCGTATATGGATGAATGCTGCAAAGTCCTCTATGTCTGTAAAAGAGAATATTTATAAAGTAATGTTTGGTTGGTATCATACCCCAGCTCTCCTGAAATGGTTCTTTCCAGAAACGTTGCCAAATTGCTGGAGATGTGGGAAGACTCCAGCTGATCTTGTCCATATATTCTGGTTCTGTCCTCTGATATCTCCATTATGGTTTATAGTTAGGACAATTGTAAGGAAGGCTACATGCCTGGACCTCCCAGACAATCCCTTAACTCACCTATTAGGACATCCAATTCGAGGGGTGGGGAAAAGGATACAGAAAATTCTGAACTGCATACTATCAGCAACTCGCTGTTCGATAGCCGCAAAATGGAAGGATCCATCCCCCCCATCCTTGTGGGATTTAGTTAATAGGATAGAACATATTAGGAGAATGGAATATTTAACAGCCTTGGCCCATGATAAGGTGTTGGAATCTGAGGAAGACTGGTATATGTGGAACGGTTACTACCGAGAACTACAAGAATCTCAAAGATAACATAGATAAGTTGTAGAGGAGTGGAGATGAGAAATGTTCCTCACTTATGTATAGGGAATGGGATTCCATTTAGCCCCCTCCCCCCCGAAGAATGTCTTGGACCTTCTAGGCTGTCAGTCGTTTGGATTCAAATACTCAGAATTACTGTTGTATGTCTTGACCAATGATGTTGTATGGCTTGATCTTATCTTGTTCACCTCAAAACCTATGTCATGTATTTGATATTGTGTTGAATTGGAAATGTACCACTTACTTTTTCATGTAATTACAAATAAAAAAATACAGTTTAAAAAAAAAAAAAAAAAAAAAAAATAGAGAATCTGAATAAATAGTTTGCATTTTGCCTGGGAAAGCAGTCATTGACCTCTACATGACCTCACAAGCTTTCAGATGCCACCGTTTAACAGAGTTTTTTTGTGTTTTTTTTGCTTAATAAATATGGAAAATTCTTTACAACCATTATTCAAATTAATGAATATCAATACAAAAAATTAAAATCATGGTATAAACTAGTGTTTATAGATAATACATATTAGTGAACTTTTCCAATCGTCTTCTATTCTGCCTTTAATAGGAATAAGTCAGAGTGGTCGAACCATACAAGATGATTAAAGGGTCAGCAGCAGGACCTTTCAGTTGGGTACTAGCAAATAACCTTAAACTAAGGGGCAGATTTATCAAAATGTGAGGTCACTAAAAAAAAAAAATCACCCACTTTTTATTAATTTATATTGCATTGAGTTCACTATTTGAGAAATATGCTTCTTAAAAATCTAATAGAAATGAATAGAAAGTGGGTGACATTTTGATAAATTTAATATAAATGTGATCTATTTATGTATGATTAATATGGTTGTTTCAAAATCACAAAGGCACCATCAATGTTCTTAACTTGTACCTGTACGCATACTGTACATGTTTATGTTATGTCTGAAAGTATACATACCAGCAAACATAAAACAGTTTGATTGCTATGTGCTTCAGTCCATAACACTGACCAAGAACAGTTAATTGTTGGAAACTCTGGAGAGATTTTGGCTGCAACAATATATTGCAGAGCTACACACACTATTCACTATTCACCAGTAGGGATGTAGCGAACCGCCGTGTATGTGTTCGCGAACGCCGTTCGCGAACACCGGCGAACACCGGCAAAAAATGCGAACAGTTCGCGAACAGTTCGCGAACTTCGAACATCCGAAAATCGTTCGATTCGAACGATCGAAGGATTTTAATCGTTCGATCGAACGATTTTCGTTCGAATCGAACGATCGAAGCCATTGGATCGAATGATTTCATTCAATCCAATGGCTTCGATCGTTCGATTCGAACGAAAATCGTTCGATTTTAGCGATCGAATGGTCGAATGGTCAAACGATTTTGACGCGAACGCCTATTGGCGAACGTCGCGCGACGTTCGCAAACTTGCGGCGGACGCGTACAGTCGAAGTTCGCGCGAACTAGTTCGCCGGCGAACAGTTCGCTACATCCCTATTCACCAGATCAGGTTTTATTTTAATTTTGGTTTGTTAAATGTCAAAAGACAAGCATTTTGTGTAGGCAAATTGCTTTCTAGAAATAATTTGCCATTTTAACATTTCTATAACAGGCAAATTCATGTTCATAATCAATTTATAAATCTTAGATGCAAAATTGTATTCATGCACTATTGCTCCATGACCTGCTAGTGGCATCTGTAATTTAAACGAATTCCCCTTCATAATTTTGTTTTGCATATACCTATTTTTTTTAATGAATTACATTCAAAATAAAAAACTATGAACAGTACAAACTATTTAAAGAAATAACGTTTGTATTCCAAATAGCTTAAGAACATTAAAATGAGCTGTCCTTGAGCTCAATGATTTTTGCAATCTTTGCTCTTGTGGCAATATGATTTATGAGAATCTATTTCTCTAGAGAAGATGTCATTAGACATTTTAATCAAGGCCCACTTTGATCACCAAAATTTGGTTAGAAATCTTCTTAGCTTATAAACTAGTAACAGACTTTGGAGAACACTGCTGTAATTCAGACTATCAATGGCTGCAAAAGAATGTTCTTACACAACTCTTACACTAACTTAATCTCGTGCTGGGCTTGCAGGAGTATATAATAGAGCAAATAACCCCCCCCAAATCTCACTGTAACTGGTAGGCCCCTCTAGGATATAGATGTTTATTAATCTTTGCCCAATCATCAGTGGGGCAACCCACTGATGAAAAATAAGTGAGTTTCTGTACTCCCACTGTTTTTAAGCAACTGAGTGCTCTAAAAAATAAAATAATAAAAATGTTGCATCAGTATTAAAATTTTCTTCATTCAGTATTCTTAGTATACAACTTAATTCTTAGTATACTTCTTAATGTGTTACAAACACACATACAGATGCAGCCACTTTGGTTTGTCTGTTTGACACAGAATAACTAAACACAGATATCCCATTTATCTCATTTAACACAGAAAACTGTGTCACAACATCCCATCTAATTAAAGCATTCACCATTGTGAACAATGGAGCTTTGGTATGCTAATGAAAAGGTTAAATGCATTAAATGAGTTAAGATGACTTAAGATAACACAGTTTCTTCAATTACCCCTGAGTCATGACGCATTTAACTCACAAATCCAAGTGGCTTCATCTGTACATGTAGCTATTAAAATGCTCAGGTCCTCTGAGCTTCCTAAAGACACCCTGTGGAATAATTTTGTCTTGTAGCTTTTTCATCCCCAGTCTCTTCTGGAGAAGAGAAATTCTCTTTTTGAGCAATTTACTGCTGACCATTAAAGCCTTGAAGAGTTTAACAATATGTGTGGCATCAGTTATTAATATGTACTGGACTTTTACGCTTCATTATTTCCTGCTGAAATTAAGTAGCATTTGAATTATTTTGCAGCCCCAAAACTGCACTTAACAAGATAATTTGATAGTATAACAATAAAAAAAACTATCGAAGATTACTTTGCCTGTTGAAATTCTATTCTCAGTGGAACAACATCCTAGTCTTCAAAAGTTATTATGATTAAATTAAATAAATATATTTTAAAAGGGGGAAAGTACAAAAAGCACAGTATATATTATTCTAAAAAGGGTCACTTAAGTGTATCTGATTCCTTAAAATGCTATTTCTAATTAATGCTGTTTTGGCCATTTTTGCAAAAATGGATTTGAATTTGTGGATTTCTTGTAAGATTCTGTAGCCTAGTCTCACCAACAAAGGTCCTGGAAACACCAACAATCTTAGAGGCATAGTTACATCATTTAAAGGCAAATCTCACCTACTATAGACACACAGGCAAAATTAATCAAATCAGACAAAGATCTTGAAGAAAGCAAGATTTGCCACCGTTATTTTACATTGCTTCCGGCGGAAGTCACACTAAGAAAAAAAGCGTAAACATTTTTCACTGTTTTTTCCACCGTTTTTTTCCATGTCGAAGTCTGGCAGTGTGGTGTATTATTCCGCCAGTTTTTACACAGCATTACATATATGCCCCTTAAGGTACAGTATAAAGATCGAAATTACAGAAAGATCCGTTATCAAGAAAACCCCAGGTCCCGAGCATTCTATATAACAGGTCCCATACCTGTAATACATTTACCCGCATAGTCATATTAGCTTGGAAGTGGAGAAATTTGAGGGTATCATATTTTAAAGCAATAATGACATATATCCCTTTATCCTCCGATGGGGACTTTATAAAGCAAGGAACTATAAGAACCACTCTGTTTTTTACTAGAACAAACTCTATTATAATTATGGTAACTACCCGTTTTTCTTTTCCCTTCATATGCCATCCTGGATTATGTAGGTATAGGTGTACTGTACGTTAAAGTACCACAGTCTTGCTAACTTACTCAACTACCTTTCTTGGAAGAGATGCATTAACTCTGGGCAGCAAGCTAGTGATTTGGTTATCACATCATGTTTATATTTAAATATTATAGAGAGGAGAAATAGATATCCCTTCTTAGCCACCTAAACAAAAAGGACAAAGGATGAGTCCCAAATAACCCAAATTTTTAAAAAATGACTTATTACAAAACAGAGGGTGATAGTTATCCCCTCATAATATTCATGTATTATGTTAAACACTTAAACCAATTTGCTCCTTTAGCGTTATTCCCACCAAATAACTAGTTATATACAAATATAATGTGCCAGTGCAAATTGGTTAGTTAACCTCTGTTGAGGCTTAAATGAATGGAAGATACCTAAAATTAATAAAGTGACTCTGTGCTGAGTTAGTGCTTCGCTCATAAACAGATTTAGAAATAATTATATAAAATACATTAAGAATTCATTGCCAGTGCTTAATGCCATTTAGACATAAGTAAATTAGTTAAATAGTTAAAACATTAATTAATAGAGTGCTAAAGTGCCAAAAGTTGGATTATCAAATTCATCCAATTAAAAAATAGTCCAAATGCTCAGATTTCATGAGAGAAGTAAGAAAATGAAAATTAGGTAGGTGGAGATGTCCCGTGTAATCTAATTTATCTTTGGCTAACTAGGGGACCCCACAAAGTTTTAAATAGTTTTGGCAAGCCAGTGGATTGATTAGATCAGAGCCTTAAACTGCAGAAAATATTGATTTTTGTAGTATATATAGTGAATAACCCCCTTATGTAAAATATAAGGATATTTTAAGTTACCAAGGAGTTCCACGACCATATAAAACACAAGGCCAAATGCTGAGTGTTTTTATACAGGTCATGGAACTCCAAGGTGACCTTTAATATCCTCATGTTTTGTAACAAGGGGTACATTATCTATTATAATACACATGTGTCAATAAGTCATGGGAGAGAAATGACATCACTAAGCTCCAATTATAATGATGACATCACTAAGCACCGTTTATAAGGCTATCATTTACAGGATTTTCACAGTGTGTACCATTAAATTATAGAAATAGTAAAAACAAGTAACGTCCATGAGAAATAATTACTAGGTATGTTTTCAAAATAGATAGTCTGGCTGTGAACTGTATGCCTTAGCTTTAACATTACTAGTGATGACATTGTGAATATAAAAATTGAAATGAAATCATTCAATTTCAATTCAATTGAATCTTGTTCTGTATCTTGCATGCTTTCCTATCCATATAACTTTTTAACCCTCTTTACCCTTGCTTATTTAATGCATTACACCCCCTATGCTTTTTTTCTTTGTGCTGCCCTTTCTTACTATAGTGTTTTTGCTCATATACAGTACAAACTTTTGTACTAAGCAATTGTTTGGCGGTAAAGGCAACTCACAGGACATGGGCTTTGTTGAAAATAAAATCTCATTTTCATTTTTAAAAATGTTTCAAACAAATCAGGGTGCTTTTGCTTTATTAGTATGGTGTCTAGCATATAAATTGGTGAACATTTTTGCTTTTTTTAAGATAAGACTTCTTTTCAGTGAATTATTTCATTCAGGAAAGTACATTTACACTCTGAAGGTCAGTGTAATGATGCAGCATTTTATATGATCTCATTACAAGCTTCAGAAGGCATAGAGCACTACTTTATTATTCTATGGGTACCTGCTTCCAGCATCTCTTATTTTGGCTGGTTGCAAATACTTCCTGATGTTAAAAGTATAAACTACAGTGAAATTAATCCTGTAATTTCATGTCATTGACTTCAAAGTCAGAGAACCCAAAAATAACTTACAAGGTAAATATCATTATATATATATTGTGAGAGAATGCATCATTAGTTTTACAAATAAGCAGATAGCAAGCAGAGATTCAGAGAGAATTATAAAGAGCTAGCCAGATCTTAAAATGTGACTTCTCTTGCTTATACAGTATGTACCTATTTTTTTAAAGGAAAAAATGCTATTTTCTAACTTACACAGATATTTAAGACAGACACAAACATAATAATGTAAAATTGAACCAATGATTTCCAGAAAGAGTGTCTTACTGGAAAGAGACATTCCCTGCACTGAGAGTGAAAGATTCTTCCAGTAGAAATGGTGGCCTTTGTTTCCCCTGTAGAAGTGATGAAACATTTTTGTACCTTTTATACATACATAAATGACTTGCACTGATCATAATCCTGTAGAGGTCTCTCTTCTTAGGTCATCAAGCATTTTGTGAAGTTTAAAACGATTTCTTTGATGAATTTGGTTCTGTCATTTAGCATTTTCATCTACTTTATCTGTTTTATAGCTGGGTTTCAATATGCTTTCGAAGTCTGGTCTAATGTTTATGCATTTGTAAATTATGCCCGTATCTTTCTTTCTAAACAGGGTAAGTATTAATTAGTGCAATGGTGCCTGTCTGTTATAACTGACCAATACCAAGACCAATGGGATTATTTGCCTCCAATATGTTTAATTATATCTTAGTTGGAATCAAGTGAAGGAAATCATTTTTAAAAAATGTAATGATTTGATCAAAATGAAGTCAATATGAAATGGACTTACTGTAAATCAGAGCTTTTTGGATAACAACTTTCTGGATAATGGATCCCATACCTACACTAGCAAGTTCAAATGTGAAAGAAGGAACATCACTTTTTATCGTTTTTTTGCAATTTGCATGTCTGGATAAAGTAAAATGTATTAATATATGATAAAGAAAAATACAAACTATTCCATAATAGCGTTGCTTGATTTAATTATGTATTTTCTAGTTGAGAATTTGTTATACTTTAGGCTTATGCTTTGTGCGTATTCTAGAACAGTCACTCGTTTCCTCTTCCTGTGTACAACAAATTTCGATTCATGAATTTTTGAGGTTAAAAAAGAAAAAGAGTGAAAAACACTCTTTCCTATTTTCTAATTTAAATATATTCTTGAAATATGAACTTGATTACTTGCATACAATTTAAAATCGATCTGTTCCACTGTATACAGTGTAAAATTTGTGGCTACTTTCTAAATTTGGTTAATTGCGCTGGTCATGCATGCACCGATCACTGTATAATCTGATTGCTCAGGCTGAATGACTGTGTCATGTGCAGTCTGGCCATTATTATGACTTTCTAAATTGTACTGATCCAATCACTCAAGTCTTGGAGCAGTCTATTAAGTCACAGATGCAGTGTGAACTCTGAAACTTCTACACATGTATAACGGTTAAAAGCCCACAGCTTAAATTGGATTAATTAACCCTCGATATTCGACCATCGAAGAAAAATCCTTCGACTTCGAATATCGAAGTCGAAGGATTTACCGCAAATACTTTGCTCGAACGATCAAAGGAAAAATGTAAATGATTAAATCCTTCGAATCGAACGATTGGATGGACAAGCACTGCATATCTTGACAGCGCTATATAAATAGATGATGATGATTTAATCCATCGATCGAAGGATTTTTCTTCGATCAAAAAAACCTTAGAAAGCTTATAGGGAAGGTCCCCATAGACTAACATTGATGATCGGTAGGTTTAAAATGCCGAAGTAGGTAGTCGAAGTTTTTTTTAAAGAGACAGTACTTCGACTATTGAATGGTCGAATAGTCGAACGATTTTTAGTTAGAATCATTCGATTCGAAGTCGTAGTCGAAGGTCTAAGTAGCCTATTCGATGGTCGAAGTTTTTTTACTTCGAATCCTTCACTTGAGCTTAGTAAATGTGCCCCTAAGTTTCCGCATGTTATCGCTGAGAATATTTTTCCCCCAGAATATTCACAACGACTAAGTTTACTAAACAGCGATGTGCTCAGAAGTCACTGCGATCACTTGCGGTAACTACGTTAATGAACCAGCTTACATTAGAGGTAATTTTAGCGAGTGGCGAATTTTCTGGCGACAAACTACGTTTTTGCGAATATTTATGCTATAAATTAGTCTTGTTTTATGGTGGTAATTATGGCAATTTCTGTGACATTTATGGCCAGAAATGCATCTTCAAAACTCATAAACTTTATTGACTGATGATTATACCATCCAACAACATTACCAGTAACACCAATCAAACATGTCTGCATCATATAAACCCTTCTGCCAATAGAATCATAGGAACAAGAAATCATACCAGTCAATCTATTTGCTTCATAGAAATGCACAGTTTAATGAAGCCAATCACAATGAAACCAAAAAATGTAGAGGCTGACGAATCCTTGGACTGTGATGCCGCTGCCAATAATACACCTCTGAGCTGAAACTGCTGCTGTTGCAACAGATAGAAGCAGAAGCCAAAACCTCCTGTCAGCAATAGCTACAGATCTCTCTCCTGTCAGCAAAGAATGATGGGCAAAAAAAAAAAAAAAGTACTATGGGAATTTTCTGGTGAAAAAATACTTATACACCACTACATAGGTGGCGGTAATATATTGTGAATATTCTTGCGTACATTTTGTCTTTTGCACATTTCGCTGTTTAGTAAACCAGACGTTAATGTGTATGTAGCGTTATTTTCAGCAAATGCGATAACTGGTGGAAACCGCAGGTGAGTAAACTGGTGAAAACATATTTGGCGACATATTTGTCTATATTTTGTGCGAATATTTTTACCGCGCTTTAGTAAACGGACCCCTAAGAGCCTAGTTGTTTTTACATTTTTCCCTAAGTTGTTTCAGGCAAGATTTAAACTTTTAGGCATATGTAGGAGTGTAACTGGTAAAATTATTGGCAATGTGAAAAGTTATTGTGCAAATAATTTTTCCTTTACATATATGTAATACAGGTTTTGCAAACTGGAGCTCACATCTATCAGCAGAAAAAAGATCTTTTGGTTAGCACAATGTATATAGAAAAAGTTTTTTTCTGAACAAGTTATTTTTTACACAAAAAATCCACCAGTTTTAAGTAGGTCATAACAAATGCAACTTTCATTGTAATAAATAATATTGATTATTCCAATGTGAACTGTGAAAGTGTTACTTTTATTTATGCATTTTTCCTATTTACAACGTTAATGCCATTACCTATTTGTTTTTCTAACTGTCATCACCATGAGCCTATGAATGTTTTAGCTTCGATTTGATTTTTGGCTTTCTTGCAAAGACAATAATTCCTCACCATTTCTTTGTAATGAGGATATTTTCTTCTATTCCCCAAACAAACAGAATGCAAACTATTTTCTAGTATTTTTTCATTTATTTTGTTACATCTTGATGTAATAGATATAGATAAGAAGATATATTATATTACTTTTCCTTACAGAGACTAATCTTAATGAAGTCATCTGGCTTGTATTAATCTTAAAAGGGTTAAAAGAGAATTTAGCTTTAATAGATTGGATTTAACTACGTGTTTAGTTCACAAGTGATTAATCATAATAATTCACAGAATCTCATCTACTTTAAATACATACTGCCATCATTTATTTTCTAAAACTAGAAGAGTTAAAGCTGAAAATAAAATATTCAATTACTCATTCTCACAAATTTTATATAAATCCATTTATCCATTAATAAATACATTTTACTTTTTTAAGACCATATTAGTTAAGCTTATTGCAAATTGTCCTATAAATTGGCCAGCTTTCCTGGTCTATTTTTAAATAGCAGATGTAGATCATACTTTTTCAATAAATCATTACTTTGGGGATCTTTCACCATGGGGAAGATTTAAAAAATGCCACTGGGCTGAAATTGGAGAGTTCAAAAGGGGAATAAAAATCAAGCAGAGCACAGGCTTTTCCCTTATATTTTTTATTAATATGGTTGATATTCTAGAGAATGTGTGTGCATTTCTGACATAACTTCTTGAATGCTGAGTGTACAGCATACACAGTTTTCAGGGCTTCAGGACTGATTATGCTCCCAGTTGAAAAGATGTAGTTAGCAATGATGCATCAGGTCAAGGGGCATGTCACTGAATAAATGGGGAAAAAATCCAAGATGACAGCTGTGAACTGTTTCCCAGTTAAAATATGAGTCTATGGGCAGCAGATAAAACGAGAGTGGAACTAGGTAGCAAAAATAAAGAGTTTTAAGTTAAAATATCCTTTAAAGTGGAGTAAAGTTTATTTGCACCTGAAAATTGCCTAATGGAAAAGTCACTCATATTTTAAAAGTTGTTTCAGATTTTCGTTTATGCCAGCTTCACCAAAATATGTTATTTATTTCAAAAGCAACACTTTGCTTTTCGTGATGTTATTAAGGCAAGGACATAAATCCATAAAAGTTGGACATGAATAGACAATAGTTAAAAGGTACAAAAACTCAAAAGTATAGTTAGGCTTTTGTGAATACTATGTTCTACTTTAGTTTTAGGCAGTTTTAGGCAGTTCTATCTCTCTAACTTCAGTTTTAGAAATATCTAACTTACTTTATTAGTTATACAAAATAAAAGGGGGAGGGGAATAGGTTCTTTAGTGTATTGGAGGTGCCTGATTCAAATATTACGATTGTCAATAGAACCTAGCAAACATGACACCATTTTCATTACAATTTGACCAGTGGTGAGCAATGTTTCAGTCTATTGACATTCTGTCTAGGAATCTGAGCAACCATTATTGCAGGTCCTTTACAAAAAATATGAGATTAAAGGCTTATTGCATTTTCCCCTTTACGCAAAGGTTGTCTCATTATAGTATTACATACAGAAGGGTGAACTGATTTGATTAATTTGACCATAACGTGTGTATAAATATGATAGGCACCTTAGATTGTAAGCTCCACAGGACAGGGACTAATGTGAATGGTGAACAGTTTCTGCAAATTGCTGTGGTATATACTGGTGCTGTATAAAAGAAGTATGACAATAAGTGTAATCATGTTTTGAATGGATTCTGTCCTGGGAAAACATGATTTTTACAAAATGCTTAATTCTGCATTAGACTCCATTTTTAAAAAGATAAAACAGTTTTTTTTTATATTTCATTTTGAAATTTGATGTGGTGCTAGGCATGTTCTTAGTTTCCAAGGTGCCCTGTGACTTGTGCTCTGATTACTCTGCTGCACTATTAATTGGAGTAAGATCACCACCCCCTTTTCCACCCCAGCAGTCTATCAACAGAACAATGGAAAGGTAACAAGATAACAGTTTGCCGACACCTGCATAAAAAAAAATGTAAAACACAAAAATGGCTCTAGTCATGAAACTTCCAGTACATTGAGTAGAAGAAACAATAGCTTATCTGAAAGCAGTTCCATTGTGAAGTGGGCTATGACCTATGATGGCTGCATCTACACAATTTTTACAACAAAAAAAAAACAGTTATTGGATCAAGAATATGAATTAAAATGAGAGTATAATTTTTTTGCAATGTACACAGTGTAATTTAGTAATTAAAAACTAAACCATAAAAATATGACAAAATAAATATAATATTATCAATGTCACATTTTAGGTGAATACACTGTTAAGTTATTGCACTTAAGTGGGGCAACGCAATGATGAGCCAATTTCACTTGATAACATGCAAGTCGCATATACAAAACAATTCCTGTTTTGCAATGGCAGACACGCAAATGCTACCTGCTGGTTAGTATAATTGGAGCAGAGTATGCAGCTGTTATTACATTACCCTAAAAACTGCTGCAATGGTGTGTCAGTAGGATAAAGCACAAAATGCATGATAATACCATTAAGAGCAAAGTCAGTCTGTCACTGAAGTTAGTTTAGAACTCCCAGGGATGACAAAGGAGCCAAAAATACCTTGTAATATAGAAGAATGAGTATCACCACCTTTAAAACGCTTTACAGGTGGCAAAAAAACTCAGTTTACTATGACTGATATATGGAAACTACACTAATATTCTACTGAGTTTACAATGTAGCTAATGGAGCAATTCTCCTAACCAATTTGCATTCAATTAGATTCACTTAGTACAAGGAATGCTGAAATTGTGCTTAGTTGACTTGTTTGTGGTCTATGCTTTGTGTAAAGAGGCTGATAGCAAATGTATTTTAATTGCACAATTTCAAATTAATATTTCAAGGGGTGGTTCACCTTTGCGTTAACTTTTAGTATGTTCTACAATAGCTAATTATAATAAAACAAAGGCTCTGTAAGGCTACACATTTATTTCTACTTTTTATAACTCATTTTTATATTCAGGCCTCTCCTATTCATATTCCAGCCTCTTATTCAAATCAATGCATGGTTGCTAGAGTAATTTGGACCCTAACCACTAGACTTCTGAAATTGCAAACTGGAGAGCTGCTAAATAAAAAGCTAAATTACTCAAAAACCACAAATAATAAAAAAGTAAAACCAATTGCAAATTGTCTCAGATTATCACTCTCTGCATCATACTAAAAGTTAATAAAGGTGAACAACCCCTTTAAAGCCAACACCATGCATGTAAAAAACAGAACATAATGTTATTAAGAGTAATGAAGCAGTACTGATATCACTAATAACACATGCATAGGTATTCTGTGCTTTATTATGCCATTGTTTTCCACTAAGCTGCATTATACAGTACATAACATATTCTCACACAATGCAGAGTAACTAAATACAGCATTAATATGTTTTACCAATGGAAAATGTCATCTTGGCAAGCTTTGTTTAAGGGTAATAAATTGAGTTTGCCTCTAAATAAATGGATCGCAGAAAGGATTATCATATGAGCCTAGTCATCATACATTCCAAATAACCTCACTTGCCTTTAAACACAGCATTTGTGTAGTTTAATGACAGAGCAGTATTAATGTTGCTTCTGCTAATTTAACTACAGTATGTAAGAAAATGCTAGAAATCTGTTTTGCTTTTTAGAACTATTAAAGTTTGTGCTTTATATAAACTATGAAACATCCATTTTCAGTTTCTTAGTATGCTGCTTTTATATAAAGATATATGTAGGCAATGCTCTGTTTCAGGTACATGTTTCACAAGGCCATGTTCATATTAACTCCAAGTGTAGAAATGCACAGTATAATACCATACATCAATTTTGTGATGGGATCTACATATAATTTAGTGATCCAGTGGTTTATGCCTACTGACATTATAATTCTGCAATATAATGAGATCACTTATCCGTAAACCCATTATCCAGAAAGCTCTGAATTATTGGAAGGCCATCTCCCATAGGCTCCATTTAATCATATAATTTGAATTTATATTGAAAATAAAAATGATTTCCTTTTTTTTCTGATATGATAAAACAGTAGCTTTTACAGGTATGGGACCTTTTATTCAGAATACTCAGGTTTTCAGAATATTTTTTATTATACTTAAAGGAGAAGTCCTTTTTATTCGGGGATTGCGAATAGTTAGGTCTTCCAGTGAACACCACGGAGTTATAGTTTTCTTGCTTCTTCTTTCTACAAATTTCCCTGGGCATACTAATGCGCAGTAGAACAAAATAGCTCTCTTTTTCGTTAAAGTTCGGTTTGTTGCTCTAAGGTCCCAAATATTCTGGATAACAGGTCCCATACCTGTAAATGACTGTGTGCACATACTGTACAATATACAGTAGTGTAGTGACAAAAATAAAATAACATCAAGAAACAAGGACAGCCTGAGCTTTTCCTCTCAAATAGCAGCCACTCAGACTACAGCTGCCATCTGGAATTCCTCTGCCTTTTTTAAAAAAATCAGCTACATATGTGGAACAACATCGATACTCACTTATAGGAAAGAAGCACACTGATGTTTGTAAACTGTTATAGTTGAAACTTTTGGTTTGGAATTCACTTGGGATTTGAATATGCTTGAAAAAAACAAGTAGATGTGTACTGAAGATCAAGTAAAATGAACAATAAGCAGAGGCAAGACCACATGCATATTTGCTGCATCATGCATTAAAAAGGTTAACACTAGGCACTTGGCTATTGGTTAATTCTGTCTTTCATAGTTTAACTAGAACCACATGCTACTTACCATACAGTATGGTAACAAGAGATACTGGCATCACCAAGATTCCTACCAGCATATCGGCCACAGCCAGAGACATCAAGAAGAAATTGGTCGCATTTTGAAGCTTCTTCTCAAGCGAAACCGCCATGATAACAAGTATATTACCTCCAATAGTCAAAATAATAATAATCAAGGTCAACAGGGCAGACCAATTTTTGTTGATCAGTGATTCATGGGAGACCGTTTCCTCTCCAGATGCATTTGGAGGGGCAGATGTTGGCATGCTCTGATTAAGAGTCACGTTGTTGTTTATGTGCCACGCCATCAGTCCATTGTGGAAATTAATATCTAGAGACCGAATGATGGATACTGTTGTCAGGCTGATCAACATCCCAGTGCCACTGAAAGTGCTCATCATCAAAAGGGATTACTTCCTATTGTGCTTTAGGGAAACATAAAACTTCAAATCAAACATGCCAAGGAGAAATACAAAGAGCAGTCCTTTTCTCCAAAGCCAAGCAATGGTTTGGATTTCCATAATGCTTTGAGTCATATTGCAATGGTCTTCTGAGAGGCATTTAACATGAGACTAGTTGATATCCAGTCTGTGACCCAAAATGACAAAAGTTTTTCTAAACTCCACGTCATTCTCTCTTCAGACATACTGTAAAGAAAAGAGAAATCTGTAAAGCAAATTGTAGAACTAAATGGTCTAATGTTTTACCAATAGTTATACTAATAATCATTTCTAAGCCTGCAAATGGTATATATAACTTTTAGTATGTTATGAAATGGCCAATTCTAAGCATCTTTTTAATTGGTCTTCATTATCTTATTATTATATATAAAACATATGATCTGTAAGGCTGCAGATTAATTGTTATTGCCATTTTTTATTACACATCTTTTTTATTCAGGCCCTTCCTATTTATTTTCCGGTCTCATTCAAGTCAGTGCATGGTTGTCAGGGTAATGTGGACCCCAGCAACCAGGTTACCAAAATATTAAACTGGAGAGCTGTTGAAAAACGAAATAACTCAAAACCCACAATTAATAATAAAATGAAAAACCAATTGCAGATTGTGTGAGAATATCACTCTCTACATCATACTAACATTTAACTCAATAGTGAACCTCCCCTTTAACTTTATAAATACACTTCCTTTTAGGCGAATTTAGTCATTTTCATGTTTGCCATTTACCACAATTCACATAAAACACACAAAAAAAGTTTTCACAATATTTTTTCCACACCCGCTTTTTTGTGCTAAAGTTTCTGGAAACTGCATCTGGACAGGTTTTAGGTGGTAAGTTTTTTCGTTTTGGAGATTCTATTAATGATTAAGAAAAACATGTGATTGTGAAAAAATTGTGATTGCTAAAAAATGTGAATGCAGCAAAAAATTAAAGTGAAGTTTTTTCCATCAATTTATGCAAATCACAGCAAAATGTGGATGCACAAATAAATCAGTCCTTTAATGTTAATTAATATAACTATAGGTTAAAAGTGAGCGTTAATGTAATATAACATCCGTATTACCTGTTATTTTAAAGGAAATAACTGAAAGTGCTGATACTCAGCTTAAGTTCTAGAACTCTCCAGAGTTAGTACTTGTATTCACTGCAGATGGCTTGCCAAGAAAGTCTGCTTTTATGAAGAGAGTGCCAATGTCTTTATATCTACAGTAAGGGGGTTATTTAGTAAAGGTTGAGTTGTTTTTTCATGAAAATTTTTTTTGAGGGTATCTTTATTAAAAACAAATTTTTCGGGCTAAAAATAACTTTTCAATATTTATTATGCCCCAAAGCTGCTAAAAGCCCAATATGAAAATATTCCGTCTCAAACCTGTCACGGTCATGTAGAAACCAATGGCATTTGAAGATGTTTTTTGCCTTCATGATTTTCATTTCTTTAATGGTGGTTTGCACTCAAAAAGCTTATAACTTGATAGATTCGACGCATTTCAGTTTTTCCCCCCGATTGCATTCAGTCCAGTTTTTTACATTCAGATTTTTTCATAAATAAGAAACATTCGAGTTGTGAGTTTATTTGAGGTAGAAAAAAATCTCACAAACCTCACAAACTCGACCTTTGATAAATAACCCTCTAAGTCCAAGTATGTTCAAATATAATATACTGAATCAACGAAGAACATAAGAGGTTAAACAAGATGCCAGTTCTGGCCAGCTACAGCAGTCAAGTGGCTTGAATACTCTTAATTAACAATCAAGCCATTTCTATTGAATGAATCTGAAGCAAGGTCAATACATGTTATGAAAGGTGCTACCAAGCTATGATCTATTTAAGGATACAGACCAGAAGCTTCTACAATATTTTACCTGATTTTACGTTTGAAACTACTGTATTATAGTTTACATATATATATATATATATATATATATATATATATATATATATATATATATATATATATATATATAATTCAATATGCTGGTGCACTCAAAAAAATCTGTCACTGCCTTGGTGCTGGTCAACAACAGATAAATATCAAAATCGCCAAAAGACTGCACTTACAGGACTTTATGTAGTGCAGACAAAAACACCAAAAGACCATTGATACCCATTGAAATGTACCATTTTTTGCTGTTAATGTTTCTAATTAAAAGTCCATGTATGAAAGAGCTCATGTCAGTTGAAGAGATAATCAGGTATAGTCTTTGCCCCCCTTACAATCTTGTTTTACTTATTGGATATATTGCATAGATACGGTTTGTATCATTATAGGCAGCTCCTATAAATATTGTACAGTACTATTTTTAGAAACAAATAAAAAACATTTAATCACTGTTTATCTCTGAATACAACTGTATTCACACAATTTATCGGTTATGTGCCAATTTAATATGTGCACTACAGAACTATTTCAACTCGAATAGCTACCACCATTGCTGCAAAGCAGCTTATCTGTATAAACTAGGGATGCACTGAATCCAGGATTCGGTTCAGGATTCAGCCAAGATTCGTCTTTTTCAACAGGATTCGGATTCGGCCGAATCCTCGTGCCTGGCCGAACTGAATCCGAATCCTAATTTGCATATGCAAATTATGTGGAGGGTGGGATTTCACGTGACTTTTTGTTACAAAACAAGGAAGTAAACCAATTTTTTCCACTTTTTTCTTCCCTTCCCCTAATTTGCATGTGTGAATTCGATTCGGATTCGGTTCGGGATTCGCCCGACTCCAAAATAGTGGTTTTGGTGCATCCCTAGTATAAACTCCATTCCAAACTCTAACACAAACAAACAGTTTATACAAGTGAAGGGCAATAGTACAATATATTTAAATCTACAGAAAGAGTTTTGCTTTTTGGTGTTACTGGTGCTTTAATTGTAGACCACTTACCGTATATACTCGAGTATAAGCCGACCCGAGTATAAGCTGAGGTACCTAATTTTACCTACGAAAACTGGGAAAACTTATTGACTCAAGTATAAGCCTAGACACAACTACAGCCCTGTCTCCCAGCAGCGCACATTCCGCCAAAGCGACCCCCAGCGATCAACCAGACTTCTTTGCAAAGTTGATGGTGACAGAGAATTGCCAAATGGTTTACTGTGTGCATTGTTCAACTGTCCCACTACTATGTGCAGAGGGTGCTGTGTGATATTGCCATCACTGTTAATCTTTCATATATCCAACAGAGGGCGCTGTGTGATATTGTCATCACTGTTAATCTTTCGTATAACCAACAGAGGGCGCTGTGTGATATTGCCATCACTGTTAATCCTTCATATAACCAACAGAGGGCACTGTGTGATATTGCAGTCACTGTTATTCTTTCATATAACCAACAGAGGGCGCTGTGTGATATTGCAGTCACTGTTTTTCTTTCATATAACCAACAGAGGGTGCACTGTTATTCTTTCATAAAACCAACAGAGGGTGCTGTGTGATATTGCCATCACTGTTAATTTTTTCTATAACCAACAGAGGGTGCTGTGTGATATTGCCATCACTGTTAATCCTTCATATAACCAACAGAGGGCGCTGTGTGATAATGCAGTCACTGTTATTCTTTCATATAACCAACAGAGGGCGCACTGTTATTCTTTCATATAACCAACAGAGGGTTCTATGTGATATTGAATTCAATTTAGGTCGCACTCACTTGTCTGCAACTTTGTTCCCGGGTGCACTTTTCCCACGTGTCCTTCCACACGAATACAACATTTGTTAGGAATTCAAACGGGCAGCACTCCGATTAAAAAGCCTTTATTTTACACATGCAGGGCAACAGCAGCTGCTAGGTTCTATGTGATATTGCAGTCACTGCTATTCTTTCATATAACTAACAGAGGGCACTGTGTGATATTGCAGTCTCTCCCCAAGCGTACTGTTGGTATAGGAATGATTAAAAGTGACAAATCTCAGCTACTGCCCACTCACTTGAGTATAAGCCAAGGTAGACTTTTTCAGGACATTTTGGATGCTGAAAAACTCGGCTTATACTCGAGTATATACGGTAATTACGAATGAAGTTTTACCTTTGTCAGATTGCTGACTATAAAAAATGTATTTGCAAAAAACAAAATCCTTTTTCATATTTATTCATTTATATAAATTGGAAATATACTACTTTGGTAATCCTTTTTTTATTAGTACAATGAATTAGACTGCAACTTAGACTTAGACTGCAACTTAGATGAACAATAGACATTGGAGTTTAATTACTTTAATTACAACTTCCATTATAAGAAGAAATGTTTTTTTTAAAGAAACAACAACTGTACTGAACAACTAACCACAACATTTTCTGTAATATAGAGCACAATCTCAAAAATAAAAATATAAAAAGATATATTGAAACACTAGCAAAAAGCAAAACATCCACTAACATGGAGTCATGCTAGCATAGTTACTATCAAGTACCAAGCCCTGTCTCATTAATACTAAATTAAATCAAAATCAATCAAAAATAAAGAATTACTTATTTAAATAGGATAGTATGGGAGGTGGAAATGCTGTATCTAAAAGCTTTCTAGATTCAAGTTTTCAATTTAACAGATACATTACACCTTCTATTGTGTGTAGTGCTTAAACAGTATGTATGAGGTGTTTCTGTAACGCATGTACTATCAAGAAAGACTGGAAAAGGTGTTGCAAAGTGATCAATTATAATGATTTATTCTAATCTTCAGGAAACCATTTTGGATTAATAAGTGATTCATTAGATAACCCAGACTGCATTGCAGTGTCAAGGTGACCATGTCAAATCCTACTTTAAAGTAATTTGTGTACAGATATATATATATATATATATATATATATATATATATATATATATATATATGGCCCTAATTGCATTATATCAGTACTATATAATAAATGCCAAAGAATACAGATCAAATAGTTATGGATTGCGTAATCCCTTTCTAAACTTTATTTTCTTGGTTTTCCCATTTATGAGTAGTATGGTTGTAACAGATACAGATAAGGCAAATGTGTTAAATCAGTTGTTTTCTTCAGTGTATACAATAGAGGAGTCTGGGTTCACAGGCTCACTTAATAACTGCACGAATGGTTCAGCTCAATCTAGTCAGTGGCTGACTCAGGATATGATTCAAAAAGCTTTAATACAAATTAATGTAAACAAGGCTCCAGGGCCTGATGGCATACACCCCCGGGTTCTAAGAGAGCTTAGTTCAGTTTTAGACCAGCCCTTATTTCTGATTTTCTCAGATTCACTGTCATCTGGTAAGGTTCCTATGGATTGGAGAAAAGCTGATGATATTCCAATATTTAAAAAGGGATTACGATCTCAGCCTGGCAATTGTAGACCAGTAAGCTTGACATCTGTGGTAGGCAAATTATTTGAAGGCTTGTTAAGGGATCACAATCAAAATTTTGTCCTAATAAATGGCATTATGAGCAACAATCAGCATGGCTTTATGAAGGATATGTCATGTCAGACGAATTTGATTGCTTTTTATGATGTGGTAAGTAAGATTCTGGACAGTGGGGGGGCAGTAGATGTGATCTATTTGGATTTTGCCAAAGCGTTTGATACTATGCCCCACAAATGACTGCTTTCTAAACTAAGGTCTTTTGGGCTTAATGAAGGCGTTTGCACGTGGATAGGAAACTGGCTACAGGATCGGGTACAGAGGGTGGTTGTTAATGGGACATTCCCCACTAAGTAAGGTTCTTAGTGGGGTCCCCCAGGGCTCAGTATTGGGTCCACATTTATTTAACTTGTTCATTAATGACTTAGGGGAGGGTGTTGTAAGTAATGTATCAGCGTTTGCAGATGACACAAAATTATCCAGCCCAATTAATTCCATCCAGGATGTGGCATCCTTGCAACAGGATCTTGACAAACTGGCAATCTGGGCAGCCAAGTGGCAAATGAGATTCAATGTTGATAAATGTAAAGTCATGCACCTGGGATGTATAAATATCCAAGCCACTTATACCCTTAATGGGACTGCACTAGGCAAATCCATTATGGAAAAGGACCTTGGAGTCCTTGTAGATGATAAACTTGGCTGTAGCAAGCAATGCCAGTCGGCAGCATCAAGGGCAAATAAGGTCTTGAGCTGTATTAAAAGGGGCATACAGTAGAGTCAAGGGAGGAGGGGGTCATTCTTCCACTGTATAGAGCACTTGTAAGGCCCCATCTAGAATATGCCGTACAGTTTTGGTCTCCATCACTCAAACAGGACATTATTGTATTAGAGAGGGTACAGAGAAGGGCAACTAAGCTGGTAAAAGGTATTGAAAATCTTAGCTATGAGGAAAGACTGGGCAAATTGGGGATGTTCACGCTGGAGAAGAGGCGCTTAAGGGGAGATATTATGACTATGTATAAATATATAAGGGGATCATATAATAATCTCTCTAATGCTTTAATTTACCAGTAGGTCTTTCCATCTGACACAAGGTCACCCATTCCAATTAGAAGAAAAGAGGTTCCGCCTAAATATTCGGAAGGCGTTTTTTACAATGAGAGCTGTGAAGATGTGGAATTCTCTCCCTGAATCAATTGTACAGGCTGATACATTAGATAGCTTTAAGAAGGGGTTGGATAGCTTTTTAGCAAGTAAGGGAATACAGGGTTATGGGAAATAGCTCATGGTCAAAGTTGATCCAGGGACTAGTCCGATTGCCATTTTGGAGTCAGGAAGGAATTTTTTCCCCTCTAAGACAAATTGGAGAGGCTTCAGATGGGTTTTTTTTGCCTTCCTCTGGATCAACTGGCAGATAGGTAAATAAAAAAAAAAAAAGGTTGAACTCAATGGACATTTGTCTTTTTTCAACCTTACTTACTATGTTACTATGTTACTATGTTATGTTGCTTAAATTTTGCTGAAGGCATTGTATGCTTTAAAATGTCTGCATGCCTGGAGGTGGCATTAAATATGAAATGAGAAGTTCGTTTCTATTCCACTGTATGGATATTTCTCTAAAGTGGTACTGTAGGTGCTGTTGCATCAACAAACATATATTGTCAACATATATAGTGTCAACATATATTTAATGAGCCAAAAGATACAAAAAGAAATACATTCGTATTCTAGGGCCTATGAGAGTCCATTAACAAAATTTTAATCTATGTGAATTTGTTTTACTCAAATGTTATTTTATTTAAGAAAATACTCAACGTCAAAAATTCATACAGTATGGTTACTGACCTGAAAAATCTAATTTGAATCACATTTGAATGAAGTTTGATTCAAGTTTTTCTCAGAAAAAAACTCAAATGTCAGGAAGGCTATTAACATCTTTAAATGGGTCAACGGACCTCTGCCAATGACTTAATGAATTCGGCAGGTTTTAGATGGGTTGCATACTAATAAATCACTCATAGCTCAAAAATGTTACATTCTATTGGTAAAATAAAAGATAGTCGTGGTTTTAGCCTCACCTTACTGCACCTTGCTAAATATATTTCAAATTCAACTTATTTTCATGCAGTTTATGCCTTCATAATGGATAATGTTTGTTTGTTCAGTTTTAAAAGGACGATTATGGCTGGGTCCTCTCTTACTAAAATTCATTGTGCAGAGCAAATATAATCTGAATATAAACCTGCATAACCTTTTATTGTTTCCACAGTAGTTAGCCATTCACTGTACCTAAGAAGCAGGCAAAGCTTGAAAGACACATAATAGAAAAATCAGCAGATGGAAGTTCTATATAATGCTTGGGTAAATTGAGTAGACCATCTTAAAGATGCCACCTCATTAGTGGGCAGGTTGGGCTAAACCTGAGGGAGTTTGGGGGCAGGGTGTCCATGTGTTAGGAAATAGTAATTAGGGTTAGGTGTGAATTGGAAACATTCCTACTACAAAATGTACTTAATAGCCTTGTATATGCTTCAGTTCTACAGGGTACATTTTTATTGGGTGTATTTGATTGTCCTGTTAAATAAATACATAATAGCTCTAAAAAGAATTAAAGCAAAATGTACAATCAGATGCAAATCCCTTTGTCTTTTTAACTTTACAGATAATTTGGCCACATATACATAAAGGAGTATTTTGTATACTTCTGCAGAAAATGTTGTTAGAGTTGGATAAAAGCCATTCTCATGTTTGGTTTTTGCTTCCCTCAAAAATTTGCAAATCCACAAAAAAATTCACAAAATGGTCAGATGGTCATTGAAGTCAGTGGGTATTTTCTGCCACTGTTTTCCAGAGCCAAATACATTAGAGTCCATAGGTTTTTTTGCTTTTGCCAAATGCATTAGAGTCAATAAATATTCTCATGCTAAATACATTGAAGTTAATGAGCTTTTTCTTGCAGCAATAGGTATTGTTTTTCATGTCAAATGCATTGAAATCAATGGCATTTTTTTCATGCTTTGTGCAGATTTTGACATTTATTCTAGTGTGTAGTAGATCAAAACAATGTGCACAAAAAAGTTATTTTGCACAATAAAATCATGCCCACTCAAACAGGCATTAAAATGTATGCGCTAAATTAAAATTCACAATGTAATAAAATGTATCTAAACCTGAGAACAATGTGTTCAGAAAGTGAAACCCGGGACAGAGCATGCTGGCAAAAGGGTTCATGATTGGGGCAGGACAAAGCTGCCTGTCAGGGGATTAGTAATGGGTTCAGTGACGTAGTTGGGGGTGGAGTTTTAAGGGGATGTATAGCACTAACTGCTAAGGAGGGCATCCATTTTGGAAGAAAAAAAAAAGGAGTCCCACCCTCCCTCCCTTGTATTAACCCTTTGTGCTAGTTGTCACAACTGTGGCCTGGTTTAGTGGGGCACGGGTTAAGTTGATGTGGAATGGTGAGTATTGGGCTGACTAACCAAGAGGTGATGAGAGGGAATAGCCCATTGTCCCAGCCGGGCGGCGGGTCCCTGGCAATGGGGAGAGTTATTTGAGAAGCTGGAGTCCCAAGTTGGTTAATGGAACTTGGTTGGTGGTGTTCCTCTCTAAGAGTGGTGGTCTTTGGGAGGGTATGTTGTATTGGTGGTAGCCTGCAATCCAGCGTACCCATCATGCTAGAAGGCACAAGCAGCTGGTGGCTGGCACGATTGCATGCACCTAATTGGGTCCATTGCCAGAGGCCTTGCAGAGGATTAGAAGTAAATGGTACATCACTGTTCAGATTTGTATGTTTACAATGTTGCTAATATAAATTGATATTGATATATGTGTTATCTATTGTTAAATTATGTTTTGTGCAATAAAGCTGTGGCCAAAAAGACTCAAAATAAATGTATGGTGAGTGAGTTGGTTATTCCTAGGCCAGTTTGTCTCTGCCCATGTCAAGCTCACCAAATCTGATTAATGGCAGACAAGGAGTAAAGAGATTCAAGAGGATTTTGGAGCAGAAGATACAATAGAGTAACTAAGCAGCATAATTCATTTTTGATTAGGAAATTACATCAAATGTGAAGAATGCATTTTGCATAATTTCTTATTTGGACTATGGAAGCCCCCTCAAAATATCAGGTTTAGGAAAAAAGATTACAGTAACATGCATTAAAATATTGTTGTATTTGAATCCATTTCCTCACCTTTTTCTTTATAAGAACATTTTAAATATGAAAATATTTGAATGCAAAATGCATGCCCATCTAAAGCACTATTCTATATTACGCAATTATGTTTTGTTTTTTAGATGCTTCATTATTCTAGATGTAAAATAGACCTCATCATTGCTTTTAAATAATAACAATTATAGCAGTATAATGTTAATTGTTTGAAAAGCAAATTCCAATAGCAGTGTATTGCAGATATTCTATGGACACAGCATTTGCTTTTATGTGATGCACATCACGAATCTCACAGAAAATTCATCTATTCATGCATTGCTTGGAGCAGCTATTTTCTTTTCATGGCAAGAGGAAAATGCTGACAATTCTTAAACTTCTTTTATATCTGACAAGAACAATCAACACAGCAACTCTACTGTAACTGCATTTTGTATAATCTGAATAATTTAAACATCAACAATAGCGGTTTTATTTAAACACACTGCAGTCTGCTTCCATCACACAAACAATTAAACATTCACAAATAATTACACACAGAAGAGTGATTCTTGAATGGAATTGTTATCATTTGTAAGGAATCTGAAATCATATAATTACTTTTTACAGTTTTTTTTTCATTTTTGAAAAATGAACTATAATGTTGCCTTAGTTGAGCCACATAAGAGCTACAGATTTCATTTAGTTGAAAGATGAATGACTGGGGATCTGCCTCAACTAACATGTCTTAGCTTTTCCATGCTTATAGCTAAATTAGTCACTGAAATACCAGTTTGGCATTTTTGATACCAGTCTGGTATTATCTGGTTACTAGGGTTTAATTTAATCTAGCAACCAGGCAGTAGTTTGAATGAAAGACAGGAAAATGTATAGTGTAGAGTCTGAGCAGGTATATAAGTAATAAAATAATATGTAATAAAATAATAAAAACGTTGGCAAAATTGCAGTCTTGCAACACCCATTGGCAAGCTAAACATCTGAAAAAAATAAGGAAATGTTGCTAAGAACAGGCCATTCTATAATAAAGTTAATTTTAAGAAAGCAGTGTGGACAACAAAAACAACAAATATTTTTCCTTCGAAATTAAGCCAGAATTAAGCCAGAAAAAATATCAAAAATCACTCCCACAAAAAAGTAATATTAGGGATTATGAAAAGCAAAATTTGCTAATAGTTGTTGCATAATTTGCTACAGATCACATATAGTAACTATTCAGGAGGTAAAGGCAAATATATTTTTAATTACTATGGGCTTATGCATCTTGGCAATAGTTATGTTTTATAACATATGGGGGTGGATAATTTTAAGTCAGGGATGCCCATTGTATCAGTTGATGTTTACCAGTTCATCTTTTGAATATTACAAAAGAACCACAGTGAGGCTCAACACTGCAATCTGATTGGCTCAGCAATTTAATGCAACACTCTGTATTACATCTTTTAATACAAAGCAAAGGCAGGTGAATCCAGACATTCAATCCCATCTAGTAAATATGGCCACACGTTTCCACGAGTCTTTGCTCAATCTCAATCCACAGTGTTTGTGGGTTGACTATATTTCTCTGCAACAATTCATTTAGACTCTGCTTGAAGGCACAATATACCTCTAAACAGCAATACCTGCTGCAGCCACACCAACTTTTCCCTGGAGTTTTCACTTCACCAGCCTAATGCTAGTGAAATACACACAATATTGCGCCCTTTGCACACATATCTTACAGTATATACAAAATCTCAAATAATAAAATGAAGACAAAATGCAAACTGTTTAAGAATACTGCTGCCTACATCAAACTACATTTTTTTTTTAGTTGTATTCCCCTTTAATCTGCTAAATTATTTTAGAGGTTGGTAAAATAAAAATGTAATTTGTAGAAAATAATATACAGAATATGTTCTATATGATCGCATTAAAGCATCTTCACTGCATAAGCTTCAAATTATTTAGTTTGAGTTCAATGCACAATCCTCCCTTAAGCATAAAATATATTGAGATATTACCAAATTCCATTTATGGTTTCCTTGATTTGACTTGCACATGAATAAACATCTGGTGTGAGATACTTCAAACAAGCTAAATTACATGGAAAGGATTAAGAGTAAACTGGAAAAGCTTTTTCTAGCTGGCATCACCTTTAAAGTTTTAAGGTTGTATATTATAGGCAATTTTCTTAGATAATTATTACTAAAGCTAAAGCTGTAGCATCCAATGAGTTAGAGATGTGGCATAGCAATTTTTTTAGGTGCCATGCAGGGTAAAACTGCATTAGGTTAATCATAAACTTGGCACACTATCTGAAGAGAACAGCTTCCATTGGGATTTGTAGAGCAATTTATCCAGGAAGTGATACTTTGCAGTAAAATATGTGCTCTGAATTGAGTTAGAGTAAGCATAGCATAATAGCAGAGCTCTTCAACAACATTCTACTAGGAGTTATATTACAGCTGCTCTGGTTTATAAGGTGGGGTTTTTTTTATTGCTTTTCTTTATTGTTTTCTTTTGGGGAATATCTTGGGGAAAAAAGAAAATAAATAATGAATGTAAATGACAAAAGTGCTTAGAATAGCACTCTCATCCATTTTACCTTTACTTATTTTAAAGGTTTACTCATCCTTTAAGAAGTAACAGAAATCCAGTAGTAAATGCTGTTGTTCAAATATTACAAACTATTAAATCATTTAATCACAACATCATAAAATATTTCAATATGTTTTTAATACTGGTTGCACAATTTACACAACAATTTTATATTCAGCTATTGTTAACATGTAATAGTTTCTGTTTTTATGCACTTCCTATATTTTAGTTTAAGGTTTGCAAATCCATTTCTGTGTTGATTAAAAGATTTTAAGCAATTCAATAAATGTTTCCAAAAGAAAACAATTAGTTTAGACATAACAAGCATAGCTACAGTCTGCCAATCAGAAAACAACTGCTCTTCAAAATCTGTTTTTGCAGTCACTGCAATAGCATTTCTCAACAAATGTATTACATTGTGGCCAATTTTAGACCAAAAACACATAACATACAGTAGACAGAACACATTTGTTGAATTGTTTTCATTTGCTCTATTTGAAATCAATTGAAGGTGTCTTATTTAATATTGTATTTAGGGGCAGATTTATCAAGGGTCGAATTTCTAGTTTTTGGGAGTTTCTAAAAACTCCCATAAATTTGGAAATTGAATAAAATGTCCAAGTTTATTAAAAAATTAAAAAAACTCGAATTATATTAGATCAATTTTGATTCCAGTTTTTTCTCCAAAAAATTTTATTTTTCAAAAGTCCACCAAATGACTCTAAATTGATTATAGGAGGTTCCCCATATGCTAAAACACAACTTCGGCAGGTTTTAGATGGCGAATAGTCGAATTTGAATTCTTAAATGGACAGTACATGCTAAATTTCGAAATTGGAATTTTCTAATTTTTTTAAACTCAAATCGAATGTGGACTATTCCTTAGTCGAATTACACTAAAATAAACTCGAAGTTCGAATTTGAAAATTAAAATTTTCAATTGATAAATCTGCCTTTCAGTGTGCAGTATGGCAACAATAATCTAAATCTATGTAAATTTTACTGCTACCTTCAAACCAGGCAGTAGCTCCATGGTTTCCACAGTGGCCTGTGTCCACAGTGCAGTTGCACTTAAAAAAAAATTGGATTCAGCTGAATCCAAAAGAAATCAGGGATTCTAAGCATCCCTAATGCATTGCTAATTGCTTTGGTTGTTATTTTCCCCATACATGTTTTAATTGTATAAAATGATAAGCACTTAAATTACCAGTTGGTCTGTACATAATGATAGTAAAGTGTGATATCATGTATTGAATTGAACTGTTGACCATAGTGTGTTATTTCTATGAATAGTATACTGTATCATATTTTCACATTATGTGTGGGTAAAGGTGTTTTTTGGCCTTCAGGCTAGGCCTTTATTTGCAATCTGACTCTAACTTCATAAATGTCAAGATGAACTAAACCTGGGGGACCTTAAGGTTGAAAAAAATGTGTTTGCAGAGCCTTGATTTACTTGTGTGTGGAGTTTTCATTTCTGACTTTATGCAGTTTAACATTTCAACAAAATTTACGCAAATCCCTGAGAGACATTAATGGATGTTATAAAGCTTGAAAGCTCCAGTTTCACCCGAACTGCACCTACCCTGGACGACAACTCTTGCTTATCCTGCTAAATATAAGTAACATACTATATAATAGAATAAGAAATATAAGAATATTGTCTAGTACGTACTTCTTCTCTTTGTGTACATAGGGCATACAGTAGAAAAGGCTTTAGCTTTATTTGCCATTCTTGTGTATTTTTGAGATTTTAAGTTTTACATTTTGTCTGTTAATTTTATGAATATGAGACTCTGCCCTACTGACAACACTTGTTAAGATAATAAAAGTAGACAAATTATGAAAATTCTGGTATATTTTGTTCACCTCTGACTTCCTAAGCATGACTGAGTGGTGCTTTTGTTCACATATCTTTATTTTTTTAAATTATATTCTAGACATATATTCTAAACTAAGTCCATAATTAGCAAATTACATTCTTTGTGTGAACAAATCTCCCTTTGCACAAATATAATATAGCTTTTGCCAACCCAGAAATGGTTTAGTGACCACTTCTGACAGGGGAAGAAGGGTTGTGAATTTTACAGTTTGCATGAGTATGCAGTGAATGTAATAAAACTTCTTACTGACAAAGTTGTTATGCTTGCTCCAAAAGATTACGACACCTTCAAGCACTTACTAAAAGTGGGAAATGTGCAATTAAAATTCACAATGGGCAATTAAAATCCTCAATGCAATAACAGTTTAAGGAAGAATACAACATTGCGAAATGCTAATTTTTATTCTTATTCATGCAATTTGTTTTGCTCTTTGCCACTTTTATTACATTTTCCATATAACTGTTAACTGCTACACAAGGGTGGGAGCAAAGATATAGTACAGACTGCCATATTGTGTGTGCACTCTCCCCTATGTTATTGGTGGCAATGCAAGCACAGTATAGCACCTGCACAAGTGCTATCACCTATGAGTGTCTTGTGGTTGTTATAGAATTATTCAAAGTTTGTTTGAAAAAGCAGTGCACAACTAAGTAGTGATGAGCAAAGTTATTCACCAGCCATGAATTCACATCAAAATTCCGCAAATTTTTTTCTCGAAACTGTGGCGAAAATTTGTCGAGAAAAAATACCCATAAGAAAAAACACCCATTGACAAATGCATTTGGACTACAAAGTCACCATAAGAAAAAACACCATTGACCATTGACTTTAATGCAATAGGGCAAAAAAATTCTCCATAAGAAAAAAATACCCATTGACCTTTATGCATTTGTAAAAAATGCAAAAATTGTTGCATAAAAATGAGCACGTGTAAAAACGCCCATTGACTTCAATGCGTTTTGTGAAATTTCGTTGTTTTGCAAATTTTTTTGCAGTTTCGTGAATTTTTGGCAAAGCGAAATGGGCAGATTCGCTCATCACTACTACGAAGCCTGCAATTTTGTTGTGCCTCTATAGCTCTCCAAGAGACACAAACCGAGTCTTGTGCTCATCAGCAAACCCCTACTGCTGCTTTGCTTCTAAATGTTGTGGACTCAATACCAGAGCAGTATAAAGCCTTTGCTCTGAGTGACTAATCCACCTGGACCTAAATACCAATGCCATTGATGTAAAATGAATATAGAGTCTATAGCATACTGTGAAGTCAAATACAGAAACTGTTAATATAAATTAATACATTTATTCAATGGTAATTGGGAAAATAGCTTTTATTAAAATTACACGATTTTGTATTCTCTCATTTGATATACAGTAAGTGAAACTTGATGTTAATTTTGTATAACAACTGCATCCTCAAGCTGTATGTACACATCCTTTCAGACACATATGTACACACATTGCTATTAATAGATACCGTATGTAGTTTTATTGATAAATGCATTTATTACAGTCTGCTACACACAATATATTCTGCTTATAGAAAAATTTAGAAATGCTATTTAGCAATGCAAATGTCTGTATTGTCTGGCTTGGCCAACAGAGTACAAAGGATGGGCAAAAATATGAATATATCAAAGTTGATAGGGATAAATTCTTACAAATAATCAGAGGAATAAATTATTCCAAGCTTGACAAAATAAAACAAAAGGATAAATGTAACCAAATGAATACATTTAAATCTGATTCTTGTTAGAAAATAACATTGATTGAAATTTTCTCAAAAAAATATTTTAAAGTGAGTTTTGGTAAATACACTTCAAAAGAAATAAATGTGTCTTCAAGGGTCTGTTCATCTTTTTGCTGATGTCCTGACTAATTATGCTTGAGGTTTCCCCAGTGTTATTAGAACATGGTTGACTTGATACCTTGGTTCAATTTAAGCACTGTATATCAACTGAACAACCAGATTCCAGAATGACTGACTTCTTAGGTACATAGACTGTGCTCCCAAAACCTCCAGAAACTTGACAGGATCAGTTGTGGCTCTAGGTATGTACTACTATATTATCTAGAATATATGACCCTGTAACCTGCATAGTACTCATAGAAAATGTATATTAATAGCAGGGATAAAAAGAGCAAACTATTTAGGACAAATTTCATAAACATTGTACTATGAATTGAAGGTGTTACTTTTCCATTTTTTTTAAACATTTGTGTCAGAAAAGTGTCAACAATTTGACAAAACAGACAGGTGTTATTTTCCTGATTTAAGAATGTACTGATAAACTGGAAGCAAATTGTACTGTATGGAATTGCCCTAGATCCCCCGTTCAATTGCTTACACATCTCCCCCTGTATTTATCAATTGGCACATCAAAATAATAGTGTTACTGCATATTTACTAAAGCAAGAATAGAATCTATTCTTGGTGAGGCAGAGGTGGTGTAAGGAACACCAGTGGTGGTCCAGTGGGGGTGGATCGTGGGAGGCCCACTGCACCCAAGGCAAAGACACCTGCTGGTTTCCAGGCACTGAGGATGTGCGTGTCCTGCCTTAGTTGGCACGCGCATCGTTCTGTATTTGGTGTGCGCCGCTTCAGGGTTTTCCAACGCTAATGTGCATGACGTCATCATGCATTGGTGCGAAATTTAAATATTTAAAGAGCTCATGTAGATTTTCTGTGTGTTCATTCGTGTTTGACCTTGACTGTCCCTTATCTTGTCCTGTTTGCTTCCTGCCCTGACTTTTGCCCGAATTTTGACCATTCTCTCGGATCCTTTTATTACTGCTTATTGTGTAACAACCCGGCCTGTGACCTTGACTACGCTTCTGCCTCTTGACTTTGTACTGCACTTCCTGAATTGGTATCAACCTGTCCCTTACCACGCTCCTATTATAAATTCCGGTTTGCATGGATGGTTTCCTTGCTCGCCCAGAACTCTCCTAGGTCCACTCACATTAAGACCTGGAGGCATCCGAGTAGAGGAGGGATCCTCCTGAAGTGAAAAGAGGTTGTTAAAGGCAGAACAGTGAGCCATGACAGAGACCTTGGGGGTCTGTTCTTTGTTTAGGATACCTGATGTCACAGGTGGTTTTCAAAGGCTTATGTTAGAGATGCTACAGGGGTCAACTTGAAAACATTTCCCAATGTTATAAGATGTGTAACCATTGAACTCTATGGTAAAGACATTATCAAGGAAAATGTGTATAGAAAAGTCAAGATCATGCTATAAAAATTGTTCATAGAAAGGGATACTCTGCTGAATTACAATGTCTGCAGGCTTGATATATGACACTGCTGTGGTCTGACCCATTGTACTGTTCAATAATCATATTTTTATTTGGATAAATGCATTGAAGTGATGTCCAAATTCTATTCAGTAAATCTGGTTGTAAGTGACCAATAAAGGACACGTTCATTTGCTGCCTTCAAGCCTATGACCTTACATTGCATTAATGCACATATATTTGAGCTTTCATAGGCAGGAGGTGACAAAAGAAAATTAAAGTAATTGATCATATCAGGCAAAGAGGATGCTAAGGGTTATAAGAAAACGTCTGTCTGCATTAAATTACATCAGTGATACAAGTACAATTTACACTATACTCTCACTTTTACACTGGCCACATACAAAAAGTAAGTTCCGTAAATATTTTCTGCAATGGTGAAATTGAGCATAAAAACCTGAGTTAAACAAACCGCATCATTAAAAACCTCATGTAAAATGCAAAAAGTGTATTACTTTTTGCACTTTTGACCCACATTTATTCATTTGTCCCATTGATTCCAATGGAATATGTTAAGCCAAGTAAGAGTGGTGTAAAATATTCTGCCTTAAGCAAACTAGAGTTGTTACATATAGAATTGTTTGAAAAAGGGAAGCTTGGAGTTATTTTTCAATATGTGACTAGAAAATATAAATTGCTGACCTATTGTACAGTATCTTGGTATTTAAGGCTTTAATTCTGCATGTCACTTTTATAAATATGCCTCTAGAAAGGAAGAGTACAGTTTTTCACTAATGTTTACAACATACCAAAAAGTAATTTTTTACCCATATTAAATGTTTTTTCTTCATTTCTTTCCTTTGTGTAATTATTTTTTTCATTATTCAGCCATGCAGCTGGCTTAATCTGAACAATAGGTCTGGGGCCAGCTGATCAAATCTTTGTTTCTAGCCTAACAGAACAAGTAAACGGTACAATAAAACATGTAAGTATTATTGTTATGGACTGAATAGATATACTGTAGTGATGGGAGAATTTATTCGCCAGGCTAGAATTTGCGGTGATTTTCCACATTTTGCCGCCGGCGAATAAATTTGCGAATTTGCTGCGAAAATTCTCCGGCAAAAAGGTCAAAGGTTTTTGAAGCCGGAGACTGAATAGACGCTGGCGACAGTTCAGACGCTGGCCTCAGGTATCCATGACATACTCCCTAAAATGAACTTAATTGTCACTGACCATCATCAGAACTCAACATATGTACCTATGGTCAGTCTCTGGGTTAATAGAATCGGTTAAGTTATAGTTAGAGAATGCCAGACCTAATGAAAGGAGGAGTATCAGAGAAGCAATGGATTTAGATGTCAGTGGTGTAACTATCAAGGGTGGGTGGGTGCCCACTCACCCCTGACCCGCCGGAGCCACAATAACGGTTATCACAGGTGGCTTGGCAGGGGGAGATTTTACAGTGTGCACACCAGCAGCACTCGATTTATAGGGGGGAGGGCCCAACAGTGGGGCCCGGGTGCCCACCCTGTACCAGGATCCGTCGGCGAGTAGTTACGCCACTGTTAGATGTAATATCCATATTTGTCATTATCTTTGTAAATATTGTTTATATAGTCTATGTAGTTTCAGTATTGTTTGGTATTAATTATTTTACATATTTTTTTCCTATATATGAGATTCCATTCCCTAGCAATGCCCAATCCCCATAGAACCCAGAAGAATTTATGGCACTGGCAGCTCTTTGAGTGCAAGTTCTGCAATTTTTCTTTAAGAAAGCTCTTCTTTAAGAAAGCTCAGCTCATGGATTACTGCTGTTGTCTTCGTATCTGCTAGCTCTGTTAGGCTTCCCCCTGTGAGCAGCAGTCATGGTGAGAAGTTTGGTTATGTTGGAGATCTAACACAGAATTAGAATTAAGGATTTATTGTTTATCATATATAGGTATGACGTCCATTATCCAGAAAGATCTGAATTAGGGGAAAGCCATCTACTATAGACTCCATTTTAATCAATTACAGTAATTAGCGTTTTTACAAATGATTTTATTTTTCTCTGTAAAAATAAAACAGTACCTTGTACTTTATCCCAACTAAGGTAATTAATCCTTATTAACATAAGGTACTGTATGGAGATCCAAATTAATGGAAATATCCCTTATCCAGAAAAACAGCAGGACTCAAGCATATACCTGTACTATACTGACATGTGTATATCTGTTACAGCTGATGTTATACATTCGAGTCACATATGCTGCTGAAAGTTCATTTAATTTCAACAAGAATAAAAACCAAGGAGAGGTGAATATTTTTCTGTCAGCTCCTTCAGGACAATTTAGAAGTTTTATAAGCTTTGATAAAACATGGCAAGTCTGGAGGCAGAGATAAACTAGTGAGACTACCAATCTATTATGCACATGCTGTTAAATATGTCTTCAAAGACTGTTTTGTAACTGGAGATACTGAAAGATGAATAGCCCTGTACAGTCTCTCACTACATTTAAGTCCAGATAATGCAGAAAACACATTTAATATAAACAGATAAAGAAAATAACGTCAAGAAAATAAAAATATAATACAAAATCCAGTCTGCGGATCTAGTGACACCTGAATTAGTATATTCTCTAGTGATTGAATTAATATTTGGTAACAAAATAAAAAAAAATATAAAGAGTAAGCACTATAAAGTATGTCAGGTTTAGCATCTACCGCTGCTCAGTTACATAGTTAATGAAAGTTAATGGTATATTTTACATGACATAAATAGCTTGAGGAGCAGAAGAGGTACCCTAACTTGTATAACACAGCCTACATCAGTTTTCTCTATCAGTAAGTAACTGATATATCTTTGGTATCTTTGTTTTTCATCTCTAATTACTTTAAATAAGTTACTTGCTTTAGATCTCCGAACCCCTGTCACTGTAATTTCCATTTTAAAGCACACAAAAAATCAGGAAATATAAAAACGAACTAATCAGAATTTAAATTTTTTTAGTGTTACTTAATGGACACATTCTTTGGCCTAAAAGTGCCCTTTTAGGCATGGAATGCATAAGGCTTGTCCTTTTTGAGGTGTATTTTACATAAATAAACACCCTATTTAACTGCATCATTCTGTCTATGGTGGTTTAGTTCTGTACCAGGCTGCTAAACTATTAAGGGGATTATTTATCCAAGGTCAAGTTTTAGTGGTTTTTTCAGACATCGAATAAACTCACAACTTGAATGTTTTCTGATTTAAGAAATAACTAGAATCAGTGAATTCGGAGTGAACAACCAGAAAACTCAAATTAATTGAATTTTACACGGGAAAAAATTCAAACTGCTTGAATTAAACAAGTTTTCAAGCAAAACTCACCAAAAAACCCAAACATCATGAAGGCTATTAACATCTTCAAATGGTTCAAGGGACCTCTGCCATTGACTTCTACATGACCTTGACAGGATTTAGCTGCAGTATTTTTGTATTCAAGCTATTTCCAGCTTTGGAGTATACTAAATCTAGAAAAATTCAAGTCTTTTTTACAGTAAACAGAATAATACAATAGTTTGTTTTTTTTATACAACCATGAAAAAGAGTTTTTGGAAGAACCCTTGGAAAACTTGAATTTTTCAGGAAAATGCAAATCGACCTTTGATAAGCCACTTAGTGTAGTAAATAATATACCATATCTAGAAAATACAGCTCTAAAGCATTTGGGATGATAAATTCTATTCCTGTATATTTAGTCTGAGGGTTCACGCCTGAGCTGAGCTTAAGGGGCAGATTTCTCAAAATGTAAATTTAGAGTTTTATAAATAAACTCACCCACCTTCTATTCATTCTTATGGGCTTTTTTGACTGTATTTATTACCCATTGATAAATACAATTCTAAAAATCCCATAAGAATGATTAGAATGTGGGTGATATTATATTTAATAAGCTCTAAACTCACATTTTGAGAAATCTACCCCAAGTATGGCTTTTATCCAGAGAAACCCAAATCAATAGCTTACAACATGGTAGATTCAGTCCTTCCTCAAGTTAGCATAGCTTGCAAACACAAGGACGGTAGAAATTTGGGAGGATTTTGAGTGGAATGCCGCAAGCATTGTAGTAGATGCAAATTATGAAACAAATAGTCTCTATTTATGATTATGAGGTATTCAATTTAATATTCTTGTCTTATCATTTAAGTGATGAATGGTTTGTAAAACAATTACATTTCATTACATTATAAAGATGTTTTCTAATAATAATAATAATCACAACGTCACCCTGGTTTTAGGCTTCACTGCCATTGTATTAGGCATACACAGTTGTTTTACAGGATAGCTTTCCAGATTGCCCTTGAGAATAGAACTGGAAAACATGTAAGTACAGAATTAATCATCAAACAAATTAGAATATGTTACAGCAATATTTTAGGACTCATAATGAATACAAAGTAGCCCTGCTTTACATTTCCTCCTGTGAGACTAATGACCTCGCAATTTGTAATTTTACTGTAATGAACTTTTGTAATTAATTCCCATAATGCATTATAGGAACGTGTAATGTAAATATGAAAGCACTGGTTTATTAACCAACTGACTATTGTCATAACATCACTGCAGACTTTCACTATCTAAGATATGTACATTCACTTCTGTTATGAACTATTGCTTTGGGAAGGAAAATTGTAAATCTGAAAATATTTATACTGTCAGTTGCCAGTACCATTAATACTATAAGAGAGTAGTGAAAAAGAGACATTGCATATGTGGTAACTCTTGAAGCCATGCTAATTTGAGTGCTCCTGACATCATGCTGCAGAACTCTGTATCAGTACCCTGCCCTATTAGAAGAATGGCTTGATCGAGAAAATTGGATAACTGGTCCTTTTGCTTCATTTGTTTATTTTGTCAAAGTAGAACTTTTCTGAAATGAAACATCTTCTTTCACAGTTGCAGTCAGAATATGAGGAAAATATTCATAGCTTTACCTTGCCTTCTCCTTCATTTTAGAAATTACGTAAGATAATAAGTAGGTAGACTACAACATAACATATGGTGCTCATTTTATATAAACCAAATATGTTATTTATAATGACTACCTGTGGAATATTTATTGACTATCATTATTATATCATTGTTATATTTTTTTGTATGTCATAAGGAACAATGCCTCAGCTAATGCCCTTCAGAGATATCTCCTTGAGCAGACAAATTGTTTTGCTTTACAATTAATTGATTGTGACTATTTTGCTTATCTTTACCTTGAAAAGATATTGGGTTTTGTCTGAATTTCAAATTTACTTTGTCTTAGTTAACTAAACCTTCACTTACCTTAATCTAATAGGAAAATCTAAACATCTTCTGTTTCTGAATACATTAGTAATATGTGACACCTCTATATTTTCTCCCAGAGTTAATTCCAGAAAAGAACATTTTTACCATGGCTATTAATTGTTGTTTTTTTGTGTATTCCAAATTTATTGAACAGATTGAAAGTGCTTGTGAATATTTCAGCTACTTAACAGTTTTCTTACAGCATGCACATTGAACATCTGTACATACATTTCTACTGTTATTATTTAAACTGAGATATGTAGTTAATAGAGATGGCGCGAACTGTTCGCCGGCGAACTTGTTCGCGCGAACATCGGGTGTTCGCGCTCGCCGGAAGTTCGCGAACGTCGCGCGACGTTCGCCATTTTGGGTTCGCCATTGTTGGCGCTTTTTTTTGCCCTCTCACCCCAGACCAGCAGGTACATGGCAGCCAATCAGGAAGCTCTCCCCTGGACCACTCCCCTTCCCTATAAAAACCGAAGCCCTGCAGCGTTTTTTTCACTCTGCCTGTGTGTGCTGAAGAGATAGTGTAGGGAGAGAGCTGCTGCCTGTTAGTGATTTCAGGGACAGTTGAAAGTTTGCTGGCTAGTAATCGTGTTGATACTGCTCTGTTATTGGAGGGACAGAAGTCTGCAGGGGTTTGAGGGACATTTAAGCTTAGGTAGCTTTGCTGGCTAGTAATCTACCTTCTACTGCAGTGCTCTGTATGTAGCTGCAGTGGGCAGCTGTCCTGCTTCTGATCTCATCTGCTGACTGCTGCAATAACAGTAGTCCTTGTAAGGACTGCTTTTATTTATTTTTTTGTTGTTTTACTACTACTACTACTACTACTACTACTACTACTATAAGAGCCCAGTGCTATTAGTCTAGCAGTGTTGGGGAGTGGGACTGGTGTGCTAATCTGCTGCTCCTAGTAGTTCAGCAGCACCAACTGTAATTTTTTTTTTTTAATATTCATTTTTTTTTTATTTTACTTTTTTTTATTTTACTATCGCTGTAGTAGTGTATAAGTTGACCTTTTAGGCATTATTTGCCCTGTAGGCATTTTTTGCCCAGTGTGTTATTCAACCAACAGCCATCTAGCTGTGTGACCTTGTTCACATTCTGTCTAAATATCCATAATATTACCGTCTCCAGAAAAAACACCGGAGTGACTTTTTTCAAGCAGCCATAATAAATTTTACGTAATCCGTATCCATCGCTGTAGTAGTGTATAAGTTGACCTTTTAGGCATTATTTGCCCTGTAGGCATTTTTTGCCCAGTGTGTTATTCAACCAACAGCCATCTAGCTGTGTGACCTTGTTCACATTCTGTCTAAATATCCATAATATTACCGTCTCCAGAAAAAACACCGGAGTGACTTTTTTCAAGCAGCCATAATAAATTTTACGTAATCCGTATCCATCGCTGTAGTAGTGTATAAGTTGACCTTTTAGGCATTATTTGCCCTGTAGGCATTTTTTGCCCAGTGTGTTATTCAACCAACAGCCATCTAGCTGTGTGACCTTGTTCACATTCTGTCTAAATATCCATAATATTACCGTCTCCAGAAAAAACACCGGAGTGACTTTTTTCAAGCAGCCATAATAAATTTTACGTAATCCGTATCCATCGCTGTAGTAGTGTATAAGTTGACCTTTTAGGCATTATTTGCCCTGTAGGCATTTTTTGCCCAGTGTGTTATTCAACCAACAGCCATCTAGCTGTGTGACCTTGTTCACATTCTGTCTAAATATCCATAATATTACCGTCTCCAGAAAAAACACCGGAGTGACTTTTTTCAAGCAGCCATAATATATTTTACGTAATCCGTATCCACCGCTGTAGTAGTGTATACGTTGATCTTGTGGGCATTATTTGCACAGTGTTTTCTTCAAACCGCCATCTAGCTGTGTGAGCTTGTTCACATTTTGTCTAAATATTGATAATATTATCGTCTCTAGAAAAACCACTTGAGTTACGTTTTTTCAAGCAGCATTCTTATATTTTACGTAATCCGTATCCACCGCTGTGTATACGTTGACCTTGTAGGCATTATTTGCACAGTGTTTTCTTCAAACCGCCATCTAGCTGTGTGAGCTTGTTCACATTTTGTCTAAATATTGATAATATTATCGTCTCTAGAAAAACCACTTGAGTTACTTTTTTTCAAGCAGCATTCTTATATTTTACGTAATCCGTATCCACCGCTGTGTATACGTTGACCTTGTAGGCATTATTTGCACAGTGTTTTCTTCAAACCGCCATCTAGCTGTGTGAGCTTGTTCACATTTTGTCTAAATATTGATAATATTATCGTCTCTAGAAAAACCACTTGAGTTACTTTTTTTCAAGCAGCATTCTTATATTTTACGTAATCCGTATCCACCGCTGTGTATACGTTGACCTTGTAGGCATTATTTGCACAGTGTTTTCTTCAAACCGCCATCTAGCTGTGTGAGCTTGTTCACATTTTGTCTAAATATTGATAATATTATCGTCTCTAGAAAAACCACTTGAGTTACTTTTTTTCAAGCAGCATTCTTATATTTTACGTAATCCGTATCCACCGCTGTGTATACGTTGACCTTGTAGGCATTATTTGCACAGTGTTTTCTTCAAACCGCCATCTAGCTGTGTGTATTATCGTTTCCAGGAAAACCAACTGAGTTTTTGTTGTTGTTGTTTTTTTAAAAATAATGCCAGGCAAAGGCAGGCCGCCACGCAGAGGCCGTGCTAGGGGCCGTGCTGCTATGCAATCCTGTGGCCCTAGCAAATTGCCCAGTTTTAAAAAGCCAATGACCCTGAACTCCCAAAATGCTGAAGAGGTAGTTGACTGGCTTACACAGCACACCCCATCCTCTACCGTTTCTAACTTTACCACAACATCCTCCTCATCCTCCACTGCTATGGCCACCCCACGTAACACTTCCTCCACCACCGGTGCCCCTTCTTCACTGGAGTCAGAGGAGTTATTTTCCCATGAGTTTCTTGAACTGAGTAATGCGCAACCATTATTGGCAGAAGAAGATGAAGGAGATGAGGACGTTACACCAGATTTAATTCTGGCAGAGAACACGACAGAGATGGACATAATGATGAGTGATGAGGAGGAGGTCCCCGCTGCTGCTTCCTTCTGTGATGTGTCAGAAGAAATTGATGCATCTGAGGAGAATGATGATGAGGAGATTGATGTTTTGTGGGTGCCTAGTAGAAGAGAGCAAGAGGAGGGTAGTTCAGATGGAGAGACGGAGAGTCAGAGAGGCAGTAGGAGAATAAGACTTAGAAGAAGCAGGGAGGACAGCCCGCAGGGATCAGTAGGGCAACAACATGTATCGGCACCTGTGTTCAGCCAGCCAGCGCACCCGCCATTGCCGCCAATGCCGCCAACTTCTACTGTTACCGCCAGATCGCACACTTCCAAAAAGTCAGCAGTGTGGGATTTTTTTAATGTGTGTGCCTCTGACAAAAGCATTGTAATTTGCAATGAGTGCAGTCAGAAACTGAGCCTTGGTAAGCCCAACAGCCACATAGGTACAACTTCTATGCGAAGGCACATGAGCGGCAAGCACAAAGCACTTTGGGAGCAACACCTCAAAGGCAACAGGCAAACTAAAAGCCACACTCCTTCTGGTCCAGCATCTTACTGCTCTACCTCTGCTCTCCTTGACCCATCTGAACCACCCTCCACTCCGCCTTCCACCTTGACCACCTGTTCCCATTCCCAGTCATCTGCCACCAGCCAAGTTTCTGTGAAGGCCATGTTTGAGCGTAAGAAGCCAATGTCTGACTGTCACCCCCTTGCCCGGCGTCTGACAGCTGGCTTGTCTGCACTCTTAGCCCGCCAGCTTTTACCATACCAGCTGGTGGACTCTGAGGCCTTCCGCAAATTTGTAGCAATTGGGACACCGCAGTGGAAGGTACCCAGCCGCAATTTTTTTTCTAAAAAGGGAATACCACACCTGTACCAACATGTGCAGAGCCAAGTTACCGCATCTCTGTCACTTAGTGTTGGGCCAAAGGTCCATATGACTACTGACGCATGGTCCTCCAAGCATGGTCAGGGCAGGTATGTCACCTACACTGCCCACTGGGTGAACTTGGTAATGGCTGGGAATGGGAAGCAGGGAATGGGTAGCTCAACAACAACAACAACAGTGGAGTTGGTGTCACCGCCACGGATTGCACGCGGTTCTGCCACCACCTCTACTCCTCCATCGCTCTCTACCTCGTCTTCTTCCTCTTCTTCTTCTTACTCTGCTGCTGGGTCCTCCTTCTCCTCCTCCACACCTGTGCACCCCCAGCTCCCCCTAGGCTATTCGACGTGCCAGGTACGCCGTTGTCACGCTGTCTTGGGGATGACGTGCCTGGAAAGCAAAAACCATACCGGATCTGTACTCCTGTCATCTCTGCAGTCACAGGCCGATCGGTGGCTGACCCCACACCAACTGCAGATCGGAAAAGTGGTGTGTGACAATGGAAGCAATCTGTTGGCAGCGTTGAGACTGGGAAATTTAACACATGTGCCCTGCATGGCACATGTGTTAAATTTAATAGTCCAACGTTTTGTCTCCAAGTACCCAGGATTCCAGGACGTTCTCACCCAGTCCAGAAAGGTGTCGGCCCATTTCAGACGTTCCTACACAGCCATGGCACGCCTTGCTGACATTCAGCAGCGCTACAACATGCCAGTCAGGCGTTTGATTTCTGACAGCCAGACTCGCTAGAATTCAACGCTCCTTATGTTGGAACGTCTGCTGCAACAACAAAGGGCCGTCAACGAGTACCTTTTTGAACTGGGTGGTAGGACTGGATCTGCAGAGCTGGGGATTTTTTTCCCCCGTTACTGGGTGCTTATGCGCGATGCCTGCAGGCTCATGCGACCTTTTGAAGAGGTGACAAATATGGTCGCACCGAAGGCACCATCAGCGACCTAATACCCTTCGCTTTCTTCCTGGAGCGTGCCGTGCGACGAGTGACAGATGAGGCTGTAGACCAGCGTGACGAGGAGCTGGAAGCGCACGATTTATGGTCGGAATCACCAGAACGAACCCAGGCACCTGCTGCAACGCAGGGAGAGGTGCCAGAAGTGGAGTCAGAGGAGGAAGGTGGCTTTGTGGAGGAGGAGGAGGAGGACCAACAGGAGCAGGCTTCCCAGGGGGCTAGTGGTGACCTTTTGGGGACCCCTGGTCTTGTACGTGGCTGGGGGGAGGAGACCGTGGATGATGCAGTCCTTGATAATGAGGAAGCGGAGATGGATAGCTCTGCATCCAACCTTGTGAGAATGGGGTCTTTCATGCTGTCATGCCTGTTGAAGGACCCCCGTATCAAGAGGCTTAAGGAGAAGGACCTGTACTGGGTCGCAACGCTACTAGACCCTCGGTACAAGCATAAAGTGGCAGAAATGTTACCAACATACCACAAGTCCGAAAAGATGCGGCATTTACAATGCTTTTAAGGGTGATGTCACTTCAGGAACTCATCAACATTCCAGGGGCAGAGGTGCCAGTAATCCTGCCACGAGCACACCTGCAAGGACAAAGCCCTTTGGCCGGTCTGTAACATCAGACATGCAAATGTTTTTCTGTCCAAGGCAGCGCCACAACCCTTCTGGATCCACCCTCAAAGAACGCCTCGACCGGCAGGTAGCGGACTACCTGGCATTAACTGCAGATATCGACACTCTGAGGACCGATGAACCCCTGGACTACTGGGTGCGCAGGCTTGATCTGTGGCCAGAGCTGTCACAATTTGCCATGAACCTCTTGTCTTGCCCAGCCTCAAGTGTGCTCTCAGAAAGGACCTTCAGTGCAGCAGGAGGGATTGTAACTGAGAAGAGAACTCGCCTAGGTCACAAAAGTGTCGATTACCTGACCTTTATTAAAATGAATGAGGGGTGGATCTCGGAGGGTTACTGCACGCCGGAAGACTTGTTCTGACTTCTATGCAGCTGTCCTTCTCTTCAAGCCTCATGACTCCACACACAGCTGTCCTTTAGCGTCCTCCTCCCTCCGCCACCGTTACAAACTAGGGTGCAAACCCTACTGGTTTAATTTTTTCTGGCCTCTGTGCTTCAGTGGCTGCGTCCAAAAAAACTGGGCAAACAATGTCTACAAGGTCAACGTATGGCGAAAAATTACTATTTTCAGCATTTATATGGCATATTTTTTCTGGCAACTGTGCTTCAGTGGCTGCGTCCAAAAAAATGCATATTTTCTGCATTTATATGGCATAATTTTTCTGGCCTCTGTGCTTCAGTGGCTGCAACCAAAAAAATGCATATTTTCTGCATTTATATGGCATAATTTTTCCTGGCCTCTGTGCTTCAGTGGCTGCAACCAAAAAAATGCATATTTTGTCCATTTATATGGCATAATTTTTCTAGCCTCTGTGCTTCAGTGGCTGCAACCAAAAAAATTTATATTTTCAGCATTTATATGGCATAATTTTTCTTTCAACTGTGCTTCAGTGGCTGCGACCAAAAAAATGCATATTTTCTGCATTTATATGGCATAATTTTTCTGGCCTCTGTGCTTCAGTGGCTGCAACCAAAAAAATTTATATTTTCAGCATTTATATGGCATAATTTTTCTGGCAACTGTGCTTCAGTGGCTGCGACCAAAAAAATGACTATTTTCAGCATTTATATGGCATATTTTTTCTGGCCTCTGTGCTTCAGTGGCTGCGGCCAAAAAAACTGGGCAAACAATGCCTACAAGGTCAACGACGTTGACCTTGTAGGCATTGTTTGCCCAGTTTTTTTGGCCGCAGCCACTGAAGCACAGAGGCCAGAAAAAATATGCCACATAAATGCTGAAAATAGTCATTTTTTGCCATACGTTGACTCAACGTATATGGCAAAAAATGACTATTTTCAGCATTTATATGGCATATTTTTTCTGGCAACTGTGCTTCAGTGGCTGCAACCAAAAAAACTGGGCAAACAATGTCTACAAGGTCAACGTATGGCGAAAAATTACTATTTTCAGCATTTATATGGCATATTTTTTCTGGCAACTGTGCTTCAGTGGCTGCGTCCAAAAAAACTGGGCAAACAATGTCTACAAGGTCAACGTATGGCGAAAAATGACTATTTTCAGCATTTATATGGCATATTTTTTCTGGCAACTGTGCTTCAGTGGCTGCGTCCAAAAAAACTGGGCAAACAATGCCTACAAGGTCAATGTATGGCAGTTGTTTAAAGAGAACAGTAGATTACTAGCCAGCAAAGCTACCTAAGCTAAAATGTCCCTCAAATCCCTGCAGACTTCTGTCCCTCCAATACAGAGCAGTATCAAGCAGATTACTAGCCAGCAAACTTACTATCATCTGTCCCTGAAATCACTAACAGCTCTCCCCCTACACTATCTCTTCCAAGCACACACAGGCAGATTTTTCAGATACATTTTTGCCCTTGATCCCCCTCTGGCATGCCACTGTCCAGGTCGTTGCACCCTTTAAACAACTTTAAAATCATTTTTCTGGCCAGAAATGTCTTTTTTAGATGTTAAAGTTCGCCTTCCCATTGAAGTCTATGGGGTTCGCGAACCGTTCGCGAACCGCTCGCATTTTTGCGCAAGTTCGCGAATATGTTCGCGAACTTTTTTTCCGACGTTCGCTACATCCCTAGTAGTTAATAACACATTAAATTATGGTTGAACATATATTTGGTTAACATGCCTGGAACTCCATTCCTCCCTGGATTAAGTACTTTATATGTTTTAGTGAGCCTTGGTGTCATTCACATCTCCAGCAGAGATCATTATCCATGAGTCTAATTTTTATAAACCAACTTGAGTTCTACACCAACAGGATGGCAGTTATTGGAGAATATTCCTAAATCTATTACTTATAGAAGGTGTTTTAAAACTTATCTCCATAGATCTAGCAGTCTGCTCTATGCAGGACTTTTTTCACATTATTAACAGATAAAAAAGGTAAAAGAGCAATTCCTTTGGAAAAGTCTAGCAATTGGCATATAAAGGTCACCTACCTAATTATTAGGCATTCTGCAAATTTGTTTATAATTTTGGTAAAGCTTTTATCTTGGTTTTGATTTGGTAAGTATGTGCTTCCCTGAGTACACGTTATAGAATGCCCTTTACAAAATTATATCCTCCTTCGTCATCTTTTAATACACCTGTCTGTTGAAAATCCATAATTCTATGTATACCTCTGGCTACTCCATTGGCTAAAGTAGTTGGGAGTAGTGTGTAAAACTTTTGAGTGACTCATCTGTTCCATTTAGAAGTGTTTCTTGTAGCATCAATATCTAATTTATATTTCTATTCATTTCTCTAATCAGTCTATTTCTTTTTTCAGGTATATTTAACCCATTGTTGTCCAATGACATGACATTTATACCGGACATGGATATTTAGGTACAAATAATTTTGTAGTGTATTAGCTTTCCACTGAACCCATTTGTAATTAAGGTTTACTACTTGTGCATTTTTGTTAGTAAAACATTAAACAGCTTTATATTTCTATTTGCAAAAAACAATAGAAATGTTTAACTTCAAGTTAGGCCTTCCTGAGGAAGAGGCTTGAGATTGGTGGACCCCTGGAGGGGAGGTGTGCCTGCTGGCAGTGGCTCTCCTTCACATATATAGTGCTGTATACAAAGAATTTTTAATTAACCAAGTGCTTACTATGGAGAAAATAGTTTTAAATAAAGTAAACAAAGTGAAGTGGTCGGATTGTATTATTTTAGCCTGAGCGTTTGTAGGGAAAAAGAGAAAAAGTTAAGAAAAAAAGTGTGTGATCATACTTCTGGTTTATGAATTTTATCCTGTGTTGCCTTATTTGTCTTTCTTTTGCTTTCAGAGGTAGATACCTTATTACAGTATCCCCTAATTGGAAGTTCCGTGATGAGTTGAGTTTGTGTACATTTTTTCTATAGCGTTAGGTCAGATTCCTCAATCCCACACACTTGACAAACCCAAAGGACGCAATACATTTTTGTCAAAGTAATTATCCATCGGAATAGTAGTCCTTTATAATTTAAAAGAAATTAAAATAGGTTGTCTGTATTCATAAACAGGATAGATCTTAATTTCCTTGATTTAAGAAGAATCTATTTCTTTTGCCCCATATCGAATTAGTTAAATAATGTCTCTCAGCTTGTCATTGGGAGCTCGTCTAGGTTTAATGGCTTTGTGTGCTTTTTCGATATCAGTAGGGTATGTGGGTGGATTTTCCAGTATTTGCCTGACTGTGTCAGGGAAATTGCTTTCATCAAGCAGTAGGGTAGGCTTCTTTTACATAAATTATTTCTCCTACTCCTATCAGAGTCATCTGTGGGACTTTTAGCTCATCGCAGCACCATTTTCAAGCTGTGTTGGGCCTGCTCGCCCTCCAACAGAGCGAAGAACTGCTTTAAATTACATTGTGAGTCTCCAGTTTTTTACAGGTCTGCCATCCACTCCAGATTCTTTGTTTCTCCCATGTTTGCCCATGTTGTATGACCACTTAAGCTGGTACACCAAGCATTGTGCTGCAGTTCTCTGTTCTCATGCATCGGCCATGTTTGGCAGTCAGTGATGCCCCCTTGTTATGTTAATATGTTAAACTGAATTACTCAGGGAAAGGCGAATTGATTAATAAAATAGTTGCCTTAGTTCTAATAAACACACGAGCAGGTAGCATTAATTAGTAATTTCTGGTTGTTGTGAGTTATTAAACATGGACCAAACGTTCCACTACTCTCCATATATATGTACTGTTAATGGTAGATCCAATAAACTGGCTGTGGCTTTGTTGTCTCCAGGAAGTAGGGATGTAGCGAACTGTTCGCCGGCGAACTAGTTCGCGCGAACTTCGACTGTTCGCGTCCGCCGCAAGTTCGCGAACGTCGCGCGACGTTCGCCAATAGGCGTTCGCGTCAAAAATCGTTCGACCATTCGACCATTCGATTCCTTCGACCGCTAAAATCGAAGGATTTTCGTTCGAATCGAACGATCGAAGCCATTGGATTGAATGAAATCATTCGATCGAATGGTTTTGATCGTTCGATTCGAACGAAAATCCTTCGATCGAACGATTAAAATCCTTCGATCGTTCGAATCGAACGATTTTCGGATGTTCGAAGTTCGCGAACTGTTCGCCTTTTTTGCCGGTGTTCGCGAACGGCGTTCGCGAACACATACACGGCAGTTCGCTACATCCCTACCAGGAAGCCAGTGTATAGGTGAGTTGGTAAATTTATCCTACTGAATTAGTGCTTATTATAACTCAGTCCTATATAATGTAAGATCCAAAATGCATAGGGTGCCCCCACTGTTACTCAGTCCTTCTTTTCCCTACTGCTCTTGTTTTTATCTGTGCTGTTTGGTTAGCAGTCCTCTGTCAGAAGAGGTTTTTGTCAATCATGTAAGTATGGATGTTAAATAAAAATCACATTCATGTACCATGTGTGACAGCAATTTTGCTTCTCTTTCAATTTATAAATATTCCGACACATTTTTAGGACTGAGCTTCTGATGGAGAATATCCCTTGTGAATCATAACCCACATTATCTATTCCTAGGAGAGTACATAGTGGCACTGGATATTTATTTTTATCCCTGAAAGGACTTGCACATTTATATTCATTTTTGATACATTCATTACCTTGGGTATGTGAATACAAACAAATCCTTTATTTTTAGTTCTTTTAGAGGCTTATTTTATTTTGTGTCTTATTCAAATATATTGCAGTTCAACAATCATCAGTACAGTTTGGAACTATTTTCCAACTGTCTTCCCATTATGGTCCTACCCATCAAGAGAACAAAATTCTTTTCTCCTCCTAATTATGCTACCTGAAGCATATACAGGCATTGATTGGAAACTGAAGCCTTCAGCAAGGGACATTTTTAACATAATGTCAATTTATTGGGTCACATGTAAAAGAGGTGAATACTGACTTTGGATACTGACAGTTATCCCAGCTACTCCTAATGGAAATATATAAACTCATTGTAAAGCTTTCTCTAAAGGTTTATTAATAAAACATTCAGCAGCTCATATATTCAGTAAGTGACATGTTTAAACTGGCTAATATGCATTACTTTACCATAATGTCTTGCAACAACATTATGAAATAAAAAATGCTCTTTGAAATAAAAATGAATTGCTTGTTTGCCCTTGGATTGCAGAAGAGCTTTTAATATTTTTGCATATGAGATGAGTTCCCAGTACTACCTTTTGCCTATACAATTTTTATCAATGTTACATTTCATTCAAATGCAATAGGCCTTAATAAACTAAAAAAAATGGTTAATACTTTGACAATGTAAAGGTTGGTGTAAATAGCTGTATATTTATAAAGTTTTGCTGTAGCCTTTTCATGCAGAGTACCACATAAATTTTCTGCTAGAAATTATAATAATCACAATGTTCACTAACAGTACTTAACAACATTAACAGTAGTAAGAATGAAAATCACTTGACCAGGGCAGTATTAAAGCACGTGGTCATCAAACTCCCTACTGAACAGCTGCAACTTACCATTACCCTGTCCACGCAAAGAAAGTACACATGACACTCCGGGATATATGTGAAAGCTCACAGCTTTATAGCAATAGTAATCAAACCAATTTTCCAACTGTTGCATAAACAACAATCTAAACAATCAATACTCCCCTGGATTGTTTGCCTACTCCACTGGAGCAAATGGGCCACCTGCTATGCTGATCACCCAGCTGCACTGAGCAAAGGTGGGCAAGTGAATGTATAAATAGGCCTCACGCTGAACACCTGCTTCCCAGGACCATCACCCAAAGAGGTCACGCCAGCGTAAATTCCCCCACCATGGACGTTTCAATAATGGACAGACACCATTTTGTAAATGGGCAAAATATGTACAACATTATTGTTTCAATACACACAGATAAAAGAATAGCCGAAATACATACATAGATAATATTGGCAAGATATATAACATCTTGAAGGAACAGAAATAGTTTACACAAAATGCATGAAAAAATAAATGCCATGAGTATCTCAGAGGGATGAAACTAATTGATGAATAAATGAGGGTCAAAATCCTTATTCAAGCCCAATGGGCTAAGAGTTATTAACCTATGTATCCATTGAACTTCTGTCTTTTTCAATAAGAGTACCCTGTCACCTCCCCTATGAGACTGGGGCACTTGCTGAATAACCCTAAATTTTAGATCCTCCGCTGTGTGTCCCTTTTCTATACAATGTTTAGAGACTGGCAGAACACTGTTACGAGTATTGACCATGGATCTATGTTGTGAAAATCTATGCCTTACTTTTTGAGTGGTTTCGCCCACATATACAAGATTACAAGGGCAGACTAACATATACACTGCAAAACTAGTGTCACAGCTATAATGTATATGATGGAAAGACTGGCCAAACATACCCTTGAACGCTTCAAGGGTGAAATCACTGTCACTAAGAAGCAGAAATTTGACCGTGATGCGATGGATTACGTGCAGGGTTCTGTATATAATTGGTCCTCCACGACACAAATCAGGGAACGATACAGACGAAATTCGTATCGATCACGTGACCGTGTACCTAAAACAAACATAATAAGTGACAACACAACTTCATCTTCTCCAGCTTTCTCCTAGTCAGCTTGGGGGACACAGGGACCATGGGTATAGCTAGTACCACTAGGAGGCAGGACACAACCCTAAAACAGAACTGACTCCTCCTTCACTGGCTATACCCCCAGTAGGCGGAGCTTAGGTCAGTTTAAGTTGTGTCCTCAGGAGGTTAGGACGTTTTTTATTTTTTGCTAATACTTATCAGTCAGCTAAGCTGACACCAGGGGCAATGCGGACCCTTTACACTGAGTAAAGGCTCTAATGTCATCCCCCAACGTGGGAGCCTGTCTCCGGGGTCACATTGTGCTCTGGCACAGACCACCCAGCTCTACTGATGTCTCCCTTTCCTTGCAGGAAGAGCAAGCTGGCCGGCAGACAAGGAGAGTATTGGATGCCTTGGGCTGGAGGTAAGTCTGAATCCTCAGCCCCTATCCCTCCTCTACCAGGCACCTGACTCTGCACCTTTATTTCCCCACTAGCCTACTTAAGATGGGACCCTTCTCAGGGCGAAGTGTTTTCTTAGGGCCAGGGGGCCCTTAAGCAGAGCGCACTATGGGCGCTACAATTCTGCCACATCCCTTCACTTAGTGGGTGCGTCACTGTAAGGCAGCTCCGCCGTTCTCTTAATGAACGGAGCGTCTTTTCTTCCTGGCGGGTTTTTTCCCTGCGCCGTGCACACGTGCGCATACGCAACCGCGCTGCTGATGCCAGACGCGTCCCCTCCCCTCAATGCGTGCTGTCATTTTGCAGAACACTGTGAGGATTTGCGCGCTTCCTCTTTGACACAAGCGCTGCACACAGGGGCACAGGGACCTCGGTTCTCTCTACCTACCCGACCAGGCTACTCCTCCTTCCCTGCCTATATTCGCAGGTTAGCGTGTAGCACATAAACTTGGTGGTGAGTAACCTTTTTTCCTGAGTCAAACTACTCTACCACTTCCTAGCCATAATCATGTCTGAGGGGCCAAGTGAGGGCCTTTTTTCCAGGGCAGCACCCACTGCTTCTGTTACTTATTTGGCCTGTGCCAAATGCTGCAAACGTTTTTGACGTGGGCACAAAGACCCCTTATGTACTAAATGCAAACCTCAGGTTACTGAACCCTCAGTACCTACTCCACCTCAGGGGAATCAGTCTCAGCAAGGAGACTCCCCAGCTTCCAGCAGACAAGCTTCTACTCCAGAATGGGCTTCCCAATTAGCCATCGGAATTCCAAAATTGGCTCAGTCAATAGGGATGTAGCGAACTGCCGTTTATGTGTTCGCGAACGCCGTTCGCGAACACCGGCAAAAATGCGAACAGTTCGCAAACAGTTCGCGAACTTCGAACATCCGCAAAATCGTTCGATTCGAACGATCGAAGGATTTTAATCGTTCGATCGAAGGATTTTCGTTCGAATCGAACGTTCGAAGCCATTCGATCGAATGATTTCATTCGATCGAATGGCTTCGATCGTTCGATTCGAACGAAAATCCTTCGATTTTAGCGGTCGAAGGAATCGAATGGTCGAATGGTCGAACGATTTTTGTTCGAATCGAACGCGAACTCGTATTGGCGAACGTCGCGCGTCGTTCGCGAACATTCGGCGGACGCGAACAGTCAAAGTTCGCGCGAACTAGTTCGCCGGCGAACAGTTCGCTACATCCCTATCAGTCAATAGACAAGCTATTTTCCCGTCTAGATAATCCTAGGCATAGACCTTCCAAACACAGAGCTCCTTCTCCTTCTGATGATGAAAGCGACTCTCCTCCCAGACAGCAGTCTCCTTTTCCACCAGACTCTGAGGATGATGACCGCTCAGATGGGAAACTTTCTGGTGGTTCCGGCTATGATGCGGAGGAATCACACAAAATTTCATCGGAATCTGTGGATTCCTTAATTTCCTCTGTATTGGAAACTCTTAACCTCCAAGAAACTGAGGTTAAAGCTGAATCCTCTAAGGCTCTTTTTAAACGACACAGTAAAACATCACCTGTTTTTCCTTCTCATTCACAGCTTGACCAACTTATTCAACAAGAATGGGACAAACCAGAGAGATGCTTTCAAGCAAACAGGCATTTCCTTAAGCAATATCCCTTTCCCTCTGATATCACTGACAAGTGGTCATCTCCACCATCAGTTGATGCTCCTGTGTCTCGACTTTCCAAAAATACAGCACTGCCAGTCCCTGATGCTTCGTCCTTCAAGGACTCTATGGACAAGAAGTTAGAGAGTTTACTACGTTCTGTTTTCTCTGCTTCTGGTTCAGCCCTTCGTCCAGTCATTGCCATAGTGTGGGTCAGCAGGGCCATTCAATCCTGGTCCGATACTCTCATTTCCGCTATAGCAGAGGGAGCCCCGCGTCATGAGCTGTCTCAATTAGCATCACAGATCAAAGAAGCGAACGACTACCTATGCGAAGCTTCATTAGACGCAACACAAGTCGTCAGCAGGTCATCAGCTCTTGCAGTTGCAGCTCGAAGATCCCTTTGGATGAAACTATGGTCCGCCGACCTTTCCTCCAAAAAGTCTTTTACCTCCATCCCCTTCAAGGGCAAGCTTCTCTTCGGTCCCGACCTCGATAAGATCATTAGCCAACCTACCGGCGGTAAGAGCACTCTGCTACCACAACCAAAGGCTCGTCCCACCTTTCATAGAGGAAAGTTTTTTCGTGTCCCCAAATCCAAGGGATTGAGATCTTCTCCTCCACGAACATCATTCACAAACAGAGGTCGATTTGGAAACAAGGAAAGACCTTCCTGGCAAAACCGGAAGCACACCTCTAAGACCACTGACAAGACTACCTCAGCATGACGCCATGTCCCTAGGTACAACGCCAGTGGGGGGGGGAGGTTATGACTCTTCTCAAAAACATGCACTACGATCACTCAAGACTCTTGGATTCAAGAGGTCGTCACCAGAGGTTATCACCTAGAGTTTTCATCCCCCCTCCGCGTTTTTTCATGTCACGACTCCACCAGGAGCTAAGCAAGCGATCTGCTTTCCAGAATGTGATTACCAGTCTTCTTCTCGCAGAAGTTATTATTCCTGTACCTCCTGCGGAGCAATTCAAGGGATACTACTCAAATCTCTTTGTAGTCCCCAAAAAGGATGGTTCTGTTCGCCCTATCCTAGACTTAAAAGAGCTCAACAAATTTATCCGTCCTCGCAAGTTCAAGATGGAATCCCTATGGTCCGTCATCACAGCGATGTCACCAGGTCAATTCCTCATGTCTCTCGACATAAAGGACGCTTACTTGCACGTGCCCATTTTCCCTCCGCATCAGAGATTCTTGCGGTTTGCCTTCCAAAATCGTCACTTCCAGTTCACGAGCCTGCCCTTCGGCCTCACCTCGGCTCCCTGAGTCTTCACCAAAATTATGGCAGCAGCCACAGCAGAGCTTCGCAGCGTAGGGATCCACATCACTCCCTACCTGGACGACCTTCTGATCAAGGCACCTTCCCTGCAAGAGGCTCAACAGTCTCTTCGGACCTCTATCATCAAGCTGCAGGACCTGGGCTGGGTTCTAAACCTCACCAAGTCTTCGCTAGTACCCAGCCACTCCATGATCTTTCTGGGCCTGTTGTTCAACACTCAATCACAAACAATATCTCTTCCAATGGAGAAAGTCATCTGCCTTCAAAAGTTGGTGACGACACTACTTCAAAAGCCACGTCACACAGCGAGATTCTGTATGAAGGTTCTGGGAGTCATGGTATCCTCGATTGAAGCAGTACCATTTACTCAATTCCACCTCATGGAACTTCAGTGGAACATTCTCTCATCCTGGATGAAAATCCCTTCTACAGGAGATTCAACTGTCTCAGCTGACGAGATCCTCTCTCCTCTGGTGGTTGCAGACCCGACACCTCACCAAGGGGAAACGTCTGGGGGAACCGTGCTGGCGCCTTCTGACAACAGATGCGAGCCTCTTCGGCTGGGGAGCTGTTCTCGAGGGTCAGTCTGCCCAGGGACAGTGGGCGCAGTCCGAACGCCGGTTGCAGATCAACCTGCTCGAGATTCGGGCCATACGGCTGGGCCTCCTCCACTGGCAACACGTCCTCAAGGGCCAAGCGGTGAAGGTTCAGTCCGACAACTCAACGGCCGTGGCCTACATCAACCTTCAAGGCGGTACAAGAAGCAGGGGAGCGCTCAACGAGATAAAGCTTATCTTTCGATGGGCCGAAGCTCAGCTGGTTCACTTGTCGGCCATCTACATCCCGGGGTTGCTGAATTGGGAAGCGGACTTTCTCAGCCGTCAGTCCCTAGACCCGGGCGAGTGGTCTCTAAATGACGACATCTTCCAGGAGTTAACGCAAAAGTGGGGCATCCCAGAAGTAGACCTCATGGCAACCAGACACAACAGGAAGGTTCCACAGTTCCTGGCTCGCTACAGAGATCCCCTGGCTCTCAACGTCGATGCCATCACGGCTCCCTGGCCCTTTCGGCTGGCGTACGCCTTTCCACCTCTGCCACTCATTCCCAGAACCCTCAGAAAGCTTCAAAGAGAAAGGACCACCCTCATTCTGATTGCTCCAAGGTGGCCCCAGCGGGCTTGGTTCTCGGATCTCCTCAACCTATCCGTGGCAGAACCATGGATCTTACCGCCAATTCCAGACCTTCTCACCCAGGGACCGATCTGGCACCCAAACCTAAGAAACCTTTCCTTAACGGCATGGCTCTTGAGACCGAAGTCCTGACCCAAAAGGGTCTGAAGCCGATATCAGCCAAGGCATACTATAGAGTTTGGTCCACCTACCGCCAGTGGTGCTCTAAATCCCGGGTACCGTTCCGGACCTTGTCTATCCCACATATCCTGGAGTTCCTGCAAGTCGGTCTCTCCACGGGCCTGTCCTTAGGATCTCTGAAATCGCAGATCTCTGCCCTTTCGGTTCTCTTCCAGAAACGGCTCGCTCTCCTTCCAGACGTCAAGACATTCATGCAGGGAGTAGCTCATGTGGCTCCGCCGGTTCGCGCACCTGTTCCCGTGTGGGACCTCACCTTGGTTTTACATGCTCTTCAACTGCCTCCATTCGAGCCTTTAGCATCTGTGTCTCTCCAGTGGCTCACCTGGAAAGCCGTTTTCCTGCTAGCCATCGCCTCAGTGAGACGTGTCTCTGAACTCAGTGCCCTGTTCTGTAAAGCTCCTTACCTTGTCTTCCATCACGACAGGGCTGTTCTTCGCACTATTCCATCCTTCCTGCCGAAGGTCGTCTCAGAATTTCACCTGAACCAGGAGGTTGTTGTGCCATCCTTTTGTCCGGCTCCAGCAAATCCTAAGGAACCAGCCTTGCACACCCTGGATCCCGTGAGAGCCTTGAAATTCTATCTGCATAGGGTTCAGGACATACGTAAGTCCGATGCGCTGTTGGTGATCCCTTCGGGACCTCGCCAGGGTTCCCCGGCTTCCAAGCAGAACATTTCTAGATGGATCAAACAAGCTATCCAAAGAGCTTATACAGCAAAGGGGAAGGATCCCCCACACAGAGTCACGGCTCATTCCACCAGGGGTGTGAGTACTTCCTGGGCGTCCCATAACCAGGTTTCGGCTGAACAGCTGTGCAAGGCAGCAACGTGGACCTCCGTCCATTCCTTCTCCAAATTTTACCACTTTGATACCTTTACGGCATCTGACACTGGCTTCAGCAGACAGGTGCTGCAGGCCGCGGTGGCTTCTTCTTAGGCCTCTTATCCCACCCGGTTATGGGGACAGCTTTGGTACGTCCCATGGTCCCTGTGTCCCCCAAGCTGACTAGGAGAAAAGGAGATTTTGTTTACTTACCGTTAAATCTCTTCAGTCACTTGGGGGACACAGGGCTTCCCTCCCTGGACTGAGGCCTTCACTTCCTTTCGATATGTTATGGTTACTGAGTGTTATAGTTGTTCATTACTATTGCTTTTGTTTTTCCTGTTGACTTTGGTACAAACTGACCTAAGCTCCGCCTACTGGGGGTATAGCCAGTGAAGGAAGAGTCAGTTCTGTTTTAGGGTTGTGTCCTGCCTCCTAGTGGTACTAGCTATACCCATGGTCCCTGTGTCCCCCAAGAGAAAGAGATTTAACGGTAAGTAAACAAAATCTCCTTTTTAGACATGGAAGAAGGTGCACAGGGACCAAAACAAGGAGAGGTCTCTGAAGGTGAAGAGAGGGGACACAGCAAAATAAAACCCCAGAATCGAAAGCAACCACCAAGCCGAGTGACAAATAGTCTTCAATCTTTCATCCGTGCAAATTTCTACCTTACAATTAAAAGTGTTATCTAAAGGACATCATTTTTGTCCTACTGCAAAATTGTATGATTTTAAGTAACAGGTTGATCTATATCATTTTTTCAGGACTTTAAGACTTAAGGTCCATTTTTCCAGTGGCCATAAGGTGTTCCATAACACTATCTATCTCTATTCACAAAGCGGGATTTGATGTTAACAATATTGGTCTTAAAACCAAAGGACGGTATATTCCACCTACTACCTATCCGGCGGTTGAGACCTACATACATAAGGTTAAATCAGAAATTGAAAGCTGTATCACTAATGACTCACATAAGGAACAGTATAATCTCACTAAACTAGAATGTGATGTCTTGGGTGATTTACATGCAATGTCTAATATCACGATCAAGCCCTCCGACAAGGGGGGTGCGATCGTGTTAATGGACACGGCAAAATACATAGGAGAGATTGAGCGACAATTGGCTGACAGACATGTGTATATACGCTTACAGAAAGATCCTACTGGGAGTTTAAGGGTGAATTTCATTTGATGTTAAAAAAAGCGAAAAAGGTGCTATTACAGAATATACTAGGACATATATGTGGGTTGAATATCATATCATCCCCCTCATATATGTCCTACCTAAGATTCACAAAGAGCCCATTAATCCACCGGGCAGGCCAATCGTAGCTAGTATTGGGTCATTAACCAGCAAAGCTGCTGAAATGTTAGACAAAATTCTTAGCCCCTTGATTTAAGCAACAAAATCCTATGTAAGGGATACTTCTGATTTCTTACTCAAATTTAAAACATTGGGTGTGGTTGATGGACAAGTGTGGCTTGCCACACTAGATGTCGCAAGCTTGTACACGTCCATACCCCACACCCAAGGTTTACATGCTATGGAAATTTTTTATGCAACAAAGTAACCTATATAGCCCCAAAGAGATTTCCTTTTTCCTGGAAATATTAAGCTTTATTTTACATAGAAATGATTTCAGATTTCATGAACAATTCTACTTGCAACTCCAGGGGACGGCCATGGGATCCAACGTGGCCCCGGCATATGCCAACTCATATATGAGTTGGGTTTGAGGAGGGACACATCTACTCTATACCAACTGTTTGCCAGCCATTGTTTGGCTTGGTGGCGGTACATCATTGATGTGTTCCTCCTATGGCGACTTGGCTTCCTTGCACGCCTTCCGGGATGCAATTAATGAAGCCCATGACAAAATAAAATTTACCATGAATGCTAGTCTCCAGGAAATTGCTTTTTTAGATGTCACAGTGATATGGACACAAGATAGCTTTGCAACTAAAATATTCACTAAACCAACAGATCGTAATCAGTTATCATACAAAAGTTTTCATCCAGCAGCGGTGAAGAAATCAATCCCCACTAGTCAATTTACTAGGGTACATTGGATTACAATTGAGCCAGCCCCATTGGAACAGGATCTAGATAAAATGAGAGGCAAATTATCAGTCATTATAGCTGTGACACTAGTTTTGCAGTGTATATGTTAGTCTGCCCTTGTAATCTTGTATATGTGGGCGAAACCACTCAAAAAGTAAGGGATAGATTTTCACAACACAGATCCACGGTCAAAACTCATAACAGTGTTCTGCCAGTCTCTAAACATTGTATAGAAAAGGAACACATGGCGGAGGATCTAAAATTTAGGGTTATTCAGCAAGTGCCCCAGCCTTGTAGGGGAGGTGACAGGGTACTCTTATTGAAAAAGACAGAAGTTCAATGGATACAAAGGTTAAAAACCCTTAGCCCCCCCTTGGGCTTGAATAAGGATTTTGACCGTCATTTATTCATCAATTAGTTTAATCCCTCTGAGATACTCATGGCATTTGTTTTTTCATGCATTTTTTCAAGCATTTTGTGTAAACTATTTCTATTCCTTCAAAGATGTTCACAATCTTGCCAATATTATCTATGTATTTATTTTTGCTATTCTTCTATCTGTGTGTATTGAAACAATAATGTTGTACATATTTTGGCCATTTACAAAATGGTGTCCATTGTTGAAATGTCCATGGTGGGGGACATTTACTGCGCTTTTGCATGGACAATATACATATTTTTAGTGGAGTGACTCACCACATTTTGAGATAATGCACCCAGTACAGCTTAATTACTATTAATTACTATTTTTCATGCAATACACATGGTCGACTTTTTGTATATATATATATATATATATATATAATCTTCTTTAAGAGCCTCTAATGCTTCTTTTTATAGCAAATGTTAATAAGATGGCTTTTCCTAGGCACTGCTACCAGAGAAGTTGATGTGTTTGATTAAACAATTAAGCGTCAGTCAATACAGATTTTTCCTGTCTTGCACTTCAGGTTAACATATTGATTTTGCATTTTAAAACCCTTTTTATACTTTTTCTTTTAGAAAACTATTTTCTTTAGTCTACATGACCAGAATGCAAACCACAAGCTAATAATATGTAAAGACAATGATATAGAAATGGAGGAAAACAATGACACCATTATTTTTTTGCAACTAAAGAAATATTGGATTGGAAAGATGTTTCTATGCATATTCATTGAAGTAGGAAAGTTTTTGCGACGGTAGATTTGAATTTACAAGAAGAATAAGTAACACACAGAAAATATGAAGAAATTTGCACTAAACAGAACCAAAAACTAAGATGCAGAAACGACTGATCACATGTGCGTAAAAACAAAGGAGGAATAATATCTCCACAACTTGCTTACACACAATTATGAAAGTCCTGCTTAAATGGAATACTGTGTATTTAGATGATATAAACAAAATATATGTACAGTCCTTAAAGATCACACTAAAGCAACAAAGATATAATATGATATCCTGTGGGTATAAAATATATTACTAATGTTTTGCTTCCATAATACAAAAATGCACACACCTAGGTGATAAAGAATTGACTACTGCTCCTATCCCTGCTATGTTTTATAAGCATATCAAGGGTCAGATGTGAGATCCATGACCATGGTTTAATAGTGGTAACACAACTCCAATGCCCTCAAAACAAGTACATTGCTACTTATGTGCGTGTTTATCTAGTTGTTAGGCTGTAGAACTGTCTTGCCAATAATGCTTATGAAAAACAAAGTAGCACATTATATTTATATGCTAGGATACGACTAATGTGATACAGTGTAGTATGCATGTAGTTAAGGTGACAGTTGTTTTAAAGTTCCATCTGTGAAATTGTTGATTGTTCATTGTTCTCCTAAATGGTTGCAGATATCAGATATATGACTATGCATTATGCTCACACATCTGCTAGTATCTAATATAATCTGCACCTATGGGAAGCACACACAATCCCAGGTGCTAAACAAATCAATTGTGCACTTGTTTTTTGCACTTTGCCTCCGAAATGCTGTATTCTATAGATTTGCATAATAATCCACTAAATAATAATAAAACTTTTATTTATTTTTTTGACCCTTGATTTATAAATATAGGAATCTCAAGAAGAACCTCTGTTAATTAGCTAATTTACTTTACTTTATTACAATCCCAAAATGCCAGTCTGTAAATTCTGATTTTTATTTTGTCAGTATGTACAATCCTGAATCATTATTCCCAATATAACAGAAGAAATGTATGTACAGATCAGGGAGTCTTTTTGAGCATCTTGATAGAGATTTTTGGTTATAATGTTGGATGTAGGAATAAACATTTCTCTTTGGTAACTATGTTCAGAGTCTGGTTTATTGTTGTTATTTCTCTTTAAGGTGGCTTTTTAGCAAAGGAGGGAATATAGGGTTATGGGAGATAGCTCATAGTACAAGTGATCCAGGGACTAGTCCAATTGCCATTTTGGAGTCAGGAAGGACATTTTTACCCCACTGAGACAAATTGGAGAGGCTTCAGATGGGGTTTTTTGCCTTCAACTAACAGTTAGGCAGGTTAAAATAGAGTTAAAAGGTTGAACTTAATGGACATGTGTCTTTTTTCAACCTAACTTACTATGTTACGAGTCTTAATTTTAGATCATTTTAAACAATTCTGAAGCCTTGGACAATGATAGCTATGAATACTAATTGATATTTTTCAAACAAAATCAATTTGGGTTATTGAATTGCCATGCTACTTAAATCAATCCCATTAAATTATAAATGAGAAAAATAAAGAATTCTGTGACAAAACTTTTACCAACCATTAATCCGATAAATATTGATCGCTATTTATCTGAAAATATGTGCCTACATTTTCTTATCATACTGTCTTTGGCATCGTAAAATGAAAGCCAGTGGGAAAAAAATATTTCACGTCTTGAAATATCATTACATGCATCAAAAACAAGCCGAGGTTTAACAGCATTCACTGTAAAAAAAAAATCCAAAAATGTTTTAGTTGCATTCTTCTGGTTTCACTTGCTATGTCATTATCATATATTCCACTGCATATCTTGGAGGCGAGTGTCACTGGCTTAACAAAGCATTTTATATAACAGTCTGTGCTCTCTGCAAGAAAAATGACGGTGCCTGGTTATCTTTCCAAAACCAGTAGAGCAATTTCATCAATCTGAAATGTGACGCAAAGATTATATAAATCAACATGACATTCAGCGGGGTAAAACATTTTCAGATCTTCCATTTTTAATGATAAAATGTGTCAGTTACAATAACACAATCCTTGTCTTGGCAGTTCTTGTTAGCTGCCTAAACTTGCTTTCACTGAATACACAAAAATAAATGAACGATAAGCACACTAAGTACGTAAGACAGCTATTATTTTATAATGTAATTTTGCACAAAACAGCATTCATGTACTTATTTTTATTTACTGAAATGGTATAGTGTCATCTACAATGTAAACCATAGCATCAGATTAACTGGAACTTTGAGTGTGGCATTGTAAGTAATCTAGACATGTACTCTAACAAACCATGTTAGAAAAAATATCAGCCTGGACATCAGAAAATGTTACTAGTTGGTGCCATTTATGCACTTGCCAGTTCCATCTTTAAAAACAATGGTTACATGGCTGGAAGTACTGATGAATAACCTAATACTGAGAGGGCCGATTCACTTAGGGTCGAATTTCGAAGTTAAAAATACTTCGAAATTCGACCCTCGAATTGAAATCCTTCGACTTCGAATATCAAAGTCGAAGGATTTATCGCAAATCCTGCGATCGAACGATCGAAGGATTTTTCGTTCGATCGAACGATTAAATCCTTCGAATTGAACGATTCGAAGGATTTTAATCAAACGATCGAAGGAAAATCCTTCGATCAAAAAAAGGTTAGCAAGCCTATGGGGACCTTCCCCATAGGCTAACATTGACTTCGGTAGGTTTTATCTGCCGAAGTAGGGGGTCGAAGTTTTTTTTAAAGGGCAAGTACTTTGACTATCGAATGGTCGAATAGTCGAACGATTTTTACTTCGAATCGTTCGATTTCGTTCGACTTCGATCGAATTCGAACGAATTTAACCAATTCGATGGTCGAAGTACCCAAAAAATACTTCGAAATTCGAAGTATTTTTCATTCGAACCCTTCACTCGAGCTGAGTGAATCGGCCCCTGAATGTGTTGTGACAGGGTGTTTGGGAAACACCACTGTCTTAGAGGAAAATGCATTGAAAAGAGTGCATTTGAACTGCATTATATGTGTGGCAAAGGAATACTCAGCTCAGGTAGGGTTAATATTCCCTCTCAGCAATGTAATTAATGGCAGAGGAGAGAGGAACTACCTAGGAAAGGTAAAAGGGCTGTGTTACCTAACCTCAGGGCTCTCGATACACCTCCTAGAGTGGGGGAAGTGTGGTGCTGCTGGGAGAGACAGTGCCTGGCAGAGGGGGTCTTGCTGCCAGCAAGAGTGTGGCAGAGGCTGGTGAGCCTAAATCCCTGGAGGGGAGAAGGGACTGGCAGAGGCTAGTGAATCTGAGTCCCAAGAGGGGAAGCCAGCAGGGCTGAATGAGAAGTCCAAAAGCTCTGAAGTTCCAGAGGGTGAAATTTTCCCTTGATGGTGAGCGACCAGAGGGGGAGGAGAACCCTGAATGTTTTGTTTTGAAGTTGTTGAACTGCACCTCGCATGTTCTACATTGAAGTTGTTTAACTGTGCCCTGTTAAGATGATCTGCTTCTGCTAAAGATGCAGGAGGGCTGGTAGGTCACCATAAAAAAAAAAACAGTTGGGCCCCACTGACCCAAGCAACTGCCCTCCTTGCTGGCTGGGATCTGTGAGCCCCTACATCTCCCTGCTGGTCAGGATCTGCAGGTCTGGGAATGATTGTGAGGGATGCAGCATGAAGGAAGCCATTGCTGTCTAACTCTCTATCCAATCCTGCTGTTTTAACCAAAATTTGAATTGTTTTGTATGTTGTAACTAAAATAACAAAGTGCACTAATAAGATGATGAAAGAGAAACTCTTTTAGTTAATACCTTGTATTAAAACCCAACATTTCTATACAGATGTATAAACCTCCAAACATTTGGCTTGTATAAACCTTTATTTCCAGTGGCCTATAAGGGAGAATTGTAAGCTGTAAAACAGCTCTTTTTTGAAAAACTATTTTTTCTTTACCTCTGACCATTTTCCTTTAACTGTGAATAAATGATCAGATTTAAAATCTTGCCAAATCTTTCACATTTTAGCTTTCTGCTGAGCACCACCACAGTATCCTGCTCTCCTGTCTGTATTGTTATGTTCATGACCTTTGGCATTGAAGTCTGCAAATGTTCTGTGGCAGGACTGCTTGGGATTGTTGCTAAGCTGTTTGCTGTTTGTATGCAGTGCACATAGGCCGTTATCATATTTTACTTATGGGTTTAAAATACAGGAGCAGACATTTACCTTAGATTATGCATATAGACAATGATGCTGATTTTAGTCTATGCAGAAATGTTTTTATATAGATGCTCTTGAAATATTTCTTTACAGAGGAGCAGATTTTTTATTCCCAAGGTGGAAAATGGTAAATTACTATGTTTCATTACAATTTGTTGTTAATCAGACCTGAATCCTATAGATTGGATTGAAGATGTACCATTGATGTATACTATTGTCATGCTAAATAGTCCATCAGTAATATTGTTTATATTTATCTATGAAGATTTTTATTCATCCAGGTCACGATACACAGCATCTTTTAAAGATAAGTCCAAAGAGACGAAACTTTCTCCGAGAGCTCAGTTGCTTTTAGCTGGCCATAGACAGTAAGATTTTTCTCTCCCAAACGACCAATTCTTGTGTGATCTGACAAATCCATCAAATTATCGTGAGGTTAGTAGGAATCGAACGATCGTGCATCTAATGATGACAATGTATTGGCCAGGTTAGAAAATTTTAGGGATGCACCGAGTCCACTATTTTGGATTCGGCCGAAACCCTGAATCCTTCACAAAAGATTTGGCCGAATACCCAACCAAATCTGAATCCTAATTTACATATGCAAAGTAGAGGTGGGAAGGGAAAAAAATTTTTTACTTCCTTGTTTGTGACAAAAAGTCATGCGATTTTCCTCCCAGCTCTTAATTTGTATATGCAATTGTATATGCAAATTCGGCTGGGGCAGAAGGAAAGAATCCTGCTGAAAAAGGCCAAATCCTGAACCGAATCCTGGATTCGGTGAATGTCTAGAAAATTGTCATCAGTCACAGTGAAATCTATCTATTGTCCAATTGTTTGTAGGGCCAAGCAGGCCCCTAGCTTCAAATAGACAACATTGCTTGAAATGGTCTTTTCAGTTGATGTACAAATTGTATATTTAAACCATTTTCAAGATAAGGTTGGTCTTACGATAACGAAAAGATCTTTTAAAAATCCTAACGTCTATGGCCAGCTTTAGACTTAGCTCTACTGGACACTGCATATTTTCTGCATTACAAAAGCAACTGCATTTGTAACTAACTGGTTTTATAATTGTGGATTATTGCAGGATTCAGGTTATCTTGAGCCATTTAATCTAAGCAGGACCTCTGGGTTAATACCTTAAGAACTGAATTTCAATTACACGTGTTGGCAGAACTCTGTGGACTAATATCATTAACTTAAAAGATATCCCATAGATACAAGGTGGAATCAAAGATAATTGTGGGAACGTTTGCATAAGGCAAGTGAGAAGCACAATACAGTCTGATGATGTGTTTCAACCATATGCTTGTTTAATATCCCATTAAAACCGATACATGGAATATTACATTTTCCCAATCACCTGGGACAATATTATTTTAACCCACAGAGGAAGGATTCAGAAGCCACAAGTAACATCATTCACCACAGAAATGATCAATAAGCCTTTTCTCTGAGAAGATTAGCTTTAACTGCTTCACTGAATCATGCCTATTAGCCATTTCTGCAGTTTTATGTACTCAGTCCTGGGCAGTACTAATGTCATTAGATATGTTAGCATCCCCAAACAATGAGAGAATAATTTGCTTCACTGCAGGCTGTTAGGGAAAGGAAGCAGCCAGATTTAGGAGCCAGCCAGAATTAAGAGACATTTATATAAACTAGAGAAAGGAAGTCAGTAAATCAAACTTCAGAACAAGCTTTAATAAAATCACAGTGTAATCAGTTCAAATATACAAAAAAAACTGCCAGTTCTGCTAAGATGACTAAAATGCAGTCGCACACATACAATTCTGTTTTGGGGTTTTTGTCTCCCAAAGTCTTGGAAGCTTTAAAAGTGTATTCATTTTTTTTTTTTTTTGCCACAAGCTCTAAACACTTTAAAGCACCTCCAGACTTTAGCATCAGCCCTTCATTTGAAGTTACTTGTTTTCAATCAATACCTTTGTTTTCTGTAAGAAAAAGGTTTCTAAGTAAATAAAAGATTGTGACTGAATCCCTACCTAGAGCACCCTCTTGCTTATTCTAGTGAATCATATCTCTATTAAGAAAAAAGAGAAGTTAAGCTGAATACAGTATGTCCCTCAGTCCCTACTTGCCAGCCTAATTACAGGGGTTAGCATTCTAAAATTGCCACTAGGCATGCATATTTAAAATTTTAACATATGTTTAATTTGTATCTATAATGGTGTTATCTATATTTGTCTGTGTTCCTAGGGCAAGTAACAAGAAGTTCACGAAGAACTAAAGCTTAACTAAAGAAGTAGGCTAGAAATGTTGTACATTATGTTTTGGTCTTCTGTATGATCATTGCTGCTATTGAGAAGCTGAAACTTTAGACTGGTGCAATAAGTGAAGTATATTAAATATGGCATTTTTAGACATATTCATTATTAGGGTTTAGTTCTCCATTAACTCAACATAGCAAGACCTGTCATATTAACTCTTGCCCTCCAGGCAATTATCATTGGTGACTGGGATTTCCTAGATTCACCAAACCACATATTGAGTCTAGAACAATATTAAGACGGAAAATTTACCTCTCAGAATTGAAGAGATACTCAGGGGCAAATTTACTAAAGGGCAAAGTGGCTAACACTAGCGAAAATTTGCCAGTGCGACGTCATTTCGTTACTTCGCCGATTTACTAATGGTGACGTCTTACTTTTTTAAGGGTGATAGGCTGAAAAAGATCATAAATTTTTTTGGGGTACCCTCCTTCCCCCCTACATTTCCTAACATATGGCACCTAAACTATACAGTGGGCACGTGTATAGGGCAAAATAAAAACTCTATTTTATCTTATGAAGCTTTCCCAGGCTTGTGTAGTGTAATGTATTTGCTGCTACATATATGTCCATTATACTTTAACTTGGCTCTGTATGCAAATTAGATATCCCTAGCGTCACTTCGCTTTGCTTGATGAATTAACGCTAGCACAACTTCGCTACCTTATGCTTCCCTAAACGCAACTTCTTATTTTAGTGAATTAGCACGCCCTGGCAAAACTTCGCCTGGCTAAGTGCGGCGAAGGTGTCGCTAGCACATTTTCGGCGCTTAGTGAATTTGCCTCTCTGTATCTAGAACCACAAGGCTTTTAATGACGTCAAAAACCCTTAGAAAAAGGGTGGACCAAGAATTTGGAAAAATGTAATAACAAAAACGTAGTATGTGAGAAGCTCCACACAATGGGTTGGAAACTGGTTTTTACAGTAAATAACTTCTATAAAATCATCCAATTCAGGGGTCCATTTACTAATGATCAAATTTAGATTTTTCCCCCAAAAATCTCTAATAATTTGTGGTTTTCTCTTTTAAAAAGCTCAAAAGATTTGAGATTTATTTAGTGTAAAAACCAAGAAAACCACTAATATAAAACTTTACTAGGTAAAAGTTGTTGAGGTCCTACAGAAGTCAATGGGAGCTGTGCTGATCCTTTCCAGACAATATCTGGGTAATTAAAATCCCCAATTATCATTATTGTGCCCAAACTAGCAGCCTTTTCTATTTGCATCAGGAGCTTAGCCTCCTCCTCCTCACTTACATTAGGGGGTCTATAGCATACTCCTACAATTCATTTGCTTTGCCCATAAGACTTTCACACCCTCATTTTCTAACATCACCTCCTCCTTTATATTAGCTTTTAAATCCTGGCTAACAAACATACATACCCCTCCTCCTTTTCTGTTGCCTCTGTCCCTCTCAATTAAAGTATAGCCACTGACATGAATTGGCAGTCATGCGACTTATTCAGCCATGTTTTGGTCACACCAATCACATCATATTTTCCCTCTAGCACCAGCATCTCCAGCTCTCACATTTTACCAGTCATACGCCTTGCATTTGCAAACTTACATTTAAACTGGTACCATAAAGAACATATGACTTGTGGTCATCCCTGTCCTTAACAGTACCCCCAACCAAATCTCCTCCCCCATTTTCCTTCCTTTACCTACTACCTCATCTAACCGGTCTTCCATGGAATTCTTTACTGAACCCCCCTCATGCCTAGTATAAAATCTCCCCCAACCCTCTTCTCCCCCAACACAGCTGCACCATCATCATTGAGGTGCAGTCCATCCCTAGCAAAGAGCCTGTAGCCGATTGAGAAATCAGCCCATTTCTCCAAAAACTCAAAACCCTCCTCCCTATACCAGTCTCTCAGCAATGCATTAATCTCCCATAAGATCCCGCTGTCTTCTTAATGTTGCTTGTGGCACACGTAATATCTTGGAGAAAATTACCTTGAAGTTAGACTTTTATGGAACATTCTGTAGTCCCCTATATTAAGCAAATGTATGCAGTATAATTTGAGGGTGTAGCAACCTCAGTTATTTAGCAGCAGTAATAGTCACCTGTAAAAGAGGACAAAAAATTCAATCTGACAAAAGTTTGTCCTAGTTTTCTCTACAGGATGCAATTCCAACTATTCAAATAAATAGGTATTTAGCCTACCAGGAGCTTGAAAGCTGGTTCTTCTGATTGGCTGAAATTCATTTAAGTCATTCAGATCTCCTCCAGCATCCCTGATAGTGATGTTAAAAGTCACTGTCATACTAATTGTTGTGTTATCCTGTGTTCCATCATAGCATCTGTATTTTTATTGTTGGTACAACTGAAATTATCTGAAGTCTAAAGAACATTTTATGTTGGAACCAGCACATGTTACTACTTCAATATAAGCTATCTACAGTGTTTCTCATGGATATTGCAAAATAATTCACTTGAGGCTGCAGTCTTTTGTGTTAAGTATAGATCAAGGAAAAGGGTCAGTATACCTCCAAAACCTTAAATCCAAACAAACTGTAGCACACATCACCATCAAGGATTTCTGTTAAAAAAGCCTTTATTTGCTACTTTTCGGCTTTATGATCTGGATAGTTACAACGTTTCAAGCCAAACAATGGCCCTTTATCAAGCTTTATCAACCAAAAACAATTTGGTTGTATGCATAAAATGTATTTTGTTCAGGGCCTTAGCAGTAAATTACACACATAATAGATGGCTTTTTTTCATGCTTGGCATCATTAAGCACTTCCTTACAGGAGGACACTTATTTTGAAATTATCTATAACAAAACAAAATGTATTTTGTTCAGGGCCTTAGAAGTAAATTACACACATAATAGATGGCCTTTTTCCATCATTAAAATACAAAAACTCCAGAAATTGTCAAATACATACAGCATAATGCAGGACAAAGAGAAAGTGGATACAAAAAAAATATGGTACTTTGTGTTGTGTAATCAAGGGGGGCTTACTATAAATCAGGAGTAATTTGCAATTGAGAGTGCAGGATAAAAAGTGCAAAAATTGGCTTAAACAGCCATGTTTTGTGCACCATGTTCCCTTTCCCTCAGTGAGCACTCTTCACGCCTGAATAGACCACAAAGACCTGTACTTTCACAATAAATTAAGCAATGCCTGCATTCAGAGTTTAATCTAACTTAAATTATAAAATGCAGCAATGCCAGGCGCAAGTGCTGAATACCTGAATGACAATGGAATCTATTTTGCACCCCTTAGTGCTCTATCAGTTGCATCTTGAAAATGTGTAAATTACTCCTATGAGATGCTGGTAACTGGGGCAGCAACAGTCTTCTTTGCTGTATTATAGAACCTGCTGCAACAGGTGCAGTCTTGATGAATTCCCAAATGTCACCATGCAACTTTCTGTCTTTGATGTTGCTTTTTACTACCAAGCCAACAAGAAGTTTAAGTCAGTTTTTGTTTGTACCAGTGCAAGCTGCTTTAAGATTATTTTTGCGATAAGATGAAAAGAGAAAACATCAAAGGTGTATCACATAAGAAAACAATGATGTAGAATTCCCAAGGCTTTCTAAAGTAAAAGATATATTCTCCTCTATAAATTGTAAAATGTGGAAACTTAGAAGTAAACCAACTTCATATAGGTAAAAAACTTTAAGCGATACAAGTAGATTCATGCAATCATGTAGGTGTATAGACATGTGAATGTAGCATTGTGCCTTGTGTTTTTAATATTCAGTTTCCAGACCTGAGTGAGCATTCACCCAGCAACCTTAGTAAATCCATTTTTTTCATGGGAGAAATAAAACGTTTATTTACCTCTGCAGGAAATTGTATTATTTGAGCAGATTATTCTCATCATGCACAAAGTGAATGCATAGAAAATTATAAAAATTTTAGATAGTGGTAGAGCATTTTATGAGCTTTAGCAATGACAATTCTTAGGCATTATTCTAAGTACTTAGGGTTATTAAAGTGTGAGAATACTTATGCAAATTGAATATTACAGTTAATAACATAGAACAATGTAACCGTTTTGAGTTTCAGTGTTGCAGAGAACCAAAGTACCGCACAGGTATCGGATTCTTTATCTGAAAACCAGTTATTCAGAAAACTCTGAATTACAGAAAAGCCATCTCCCATAGACTCCATTATAGTAGTACTAAAGAGATACTGACATCAGAAAATAACCTTTTTTATAGCCATCATAACATTGTCTTTGAATGCTATTTATAATTTTGCCATACAAGTATTTGCCTGATGTTTTTAAATTACCTTTCTTACTACCCTGTTCCTTTATGAGGGGGCTGCCATATTTGTGCAACACTAGTCCGTCAGCATTAGAAACTCTAATTGACAGAGTAAGAAGGGACAATCAGGTTGGCAAAACAGTCTGGTTTAGGAACTTAAAGTGACAATTCCTTCAAAGCAGAACTATCAGTGAAAAACGATTAATAATTTGAAAATAATTTTTTTGTGTCTGTATCACTTTAAGAAAAATTACAGAAAGACCCCTTATCCAGAAAACCCAAGGTCCTGAGCATTCTGTTTACAAGGTTTTATACCTGTACAGGATTTATTATAAAGTAAAATGAAGCACTTGCTAAAGGGTCTGAATACTTTTGCTAGTCACTGTTTTCATGCTATTGTACGGAAGAGCACTGGGGCCAGCAAAAAAAAAAAAAGATGGTGAATTATGACTTTAAAAAGTCATTATTATGACTTTAAATCTCATAATTATGTCTTTAAAAAGTCGAAATTATGACTTTTATTCTCATAATTATGACTTTTATTCTCATAATTATGACTTTAAAAAGTTGAAATTATGACTTTAAATCTCATAATTATGACTTTAAATCTCATAATTATGACTTTTAAATCTCATAATTATGACTTTAATAAGTCAAAATTATGATTTTTAATCTCATAATTATGACTTTTAAATCTCATAATAATAATAATCTCATAATTATGACTTTTAACAGTATAACTACGGAAGAGTCATAATTATGAGATATAAAGTCATAATTTCGACTTTTTAAAGTCATAATTATGAGATTTAAAGTCATAATTATGAGATTAAAAGTCATAATTTCGACTTTTTAAAGTCATAATTATGAGAATAAAAATCATAAATATGAGATTAAAAGTCATAATTTTGACTTTTTAAAGTCATAATTATAAATTTAAAAGTCATAATTATGAGATTTAAAGTCATAATGACTTTTAAAAGTCATAATTCACCATCATTTTTTTTTTTTTTTGCTGGCCCCAGTGCTCTTCCGTACTATTAAAATAGGTGAGGCTGTGTATTAGTGATGGGCAAATTTCTTGCTTCATCTAAAAAATTCACGAATTTCCTGTGAAATTCATGAAATGGTAAAAAGTTTGGCAAAAATTAGTGAAACTCTAAAATTGACTCCCGCCACAATTTTGACGCCGCATTAAAGTCAATAGGGTGTCCAAAATTTTTTTAACGCTGGCGAATTTTGGCAGGAGTGTGGAATTTATCACCGGTAGTGAAACGCGGAAATTCACAATGACTTTACGCTAGGTAAATTCATTTGCTCATCACTACTGTGTATACATGTCCTATTCGAGCAACAGTAAAGGAATTGGGAGAGTATTGTCATTATGGCTTCAGAAGTAAAAAAAGGAAGAGAGGTGAATGTGTTGTTAGAAATCTAATTTCACACTTACTTTTTTATTAACTCTAATTCAATGTCACAGATGCTCTTCATTATATTGAAGTGATTGAATGAGGTGATAAGACTGGAGAAAGAACTAAAGACTAAAGAAAAAATTATGCAGAATAAAGATCAGATAAATCCATCAAGATTTTATACTTGTTTTCCCTAATTTAAACCAGATTGAGACCCATCTTAATGAGTTTGACAATGATTGGCATGTTTAATTGAGCTCTATACCTGGTTTTTAGCTGCCGCTCTAACAGCAGGTAATGTTCTAGTTTTCATGTACTGTAAGTGCGATTAATTTCATGCTTATTAATTAATTTGTATTGCTTCAGCAGCACATTGTACATGTTATAGTGACATTTGCATTGTATTAGTCTTTGTGTGAGTGAAACTGAACATAGAAGTGATGTACAATATGATCTGCCTTAGGGAACATTCTTTTTCGAGAAGTGTATCCTATTGAATTATTCACCCTCAGTAAGATTTGAATTGCAATGAACATCACTTATCACTTGTTATCTGCTAACCAATCTTTAATGAGAGAAAAAGATCGATAACAGATAAGGATTTCATCTCCCAGTGCATACATTTTCTAAATATCCTAAAATTAATAGAACCACATTATAATCATTCAGCTTTAAACTGTGTCAGCCTTTCCCAGCAGGTTTTCAGTTTTTTTTAATAACAATGCACACATTTTTTTGCCAGGCATGGTTTTGCTAATCTATTTTTGTAAAATCCTGGCAATTTTGTTGTGAAAATCTTTGCTGCAAAAAATTGCGCATTCACTCCAATGCCATTTTGGTGACTGAATTAAAATGCCCATTGTCTCCAATGCATTTGAGCAAAACAAAAAGCCTATTAATTGCAATGTATTTGTGCAAATAAAAAAGCACATTGACCCCAATGCATCTGTGCAAAAACTGCCCATTGACTCCAACGCCCTTTACTAAATCTCTCAGTTAAGCATATTGTTCTGTTATTTTGCATGTTTTTTTTTTTTTTTGGTAAAGCAGGACAGATTTGCTTATCACTATTTTTTGTTCATCTTGCCAAGACTAGGGATGTAGCGAACTGCCGCTAATGTGTTCGCGAACGCCGTTCGCGAACACCGGCAAAAAAAGCGAGCAGTTCGCGAACAGTTCGCGAACTTCGAACGCTCGATAAAATCGTTCGATCGAACGATCGAAGGATTTTATTCGTACGATCGAAGGATTTTCGTTCGAATCGAACGATCGAAGCTATTCGATCGAATGATTTCATTCAATCGAATGCTTATAATCGTTCGAACGAATGGAAATCGTTCGATTTTAGCGATCGAATGGTTGAATGGTCGAATGGTCGAACGAAATTTTACTTCGAATCGAACGCGAACACCAATTGGCGAACGTCGCGCGACGTTCGCGAACATTCGGCTGACGCGAACAGTCGAAGTTCGCGCAAACTAGTTCGCCGGCGAACAGTTCGCTACATCCCTAGCCAAGACCTGCCAAAGCTTTATGTAAGAGCCCACTGCTCAAAAGGATGAGATTACGGCTAGCTTAGGTGGCTTCTCATGGTGAGAAACAGTGCTGAGCCATACCAGACAAGACGCGGACCAGGGGAAGGTGAAGAGGTACGTGCCTGACACTAGGGATGTAGCGAACGTCGGAAAAAAAGTTCGCGAACATATTCGCGAACTTGCGCAAAAATGCGAGCGGTTCGCGAACGGTTCGCGAACCCCATAGACTTCAATGGGAAGGCGAACTTTAACATCTAAAAAAGACATTTCTGTCCAGAAAAATGATTTTAAAGTTGTTTAAAGGGTGCAACGACCTGGACAGTGGCATGCCAGAGGGGGATCAAGGGCAAAAATGTATCTGAAAAATCTGCCTGTGTGTGCTTGGAAGAGATAGTGTAGGAGCAGCAGATTAGCACACCAGTCCCACTCCCCAACACTGCTAGACTAATAGCACTGGGCTCTTATAGTAGTAGTAGTAGTAGTAGTAGTAGTAAAACAACAAAAAAATAAATAAAAGCAGTCCTTACAAGGACTACTGTTATTGCAGCAGTCAGCAGATGAGATCAGAAGCAGGACAGCTGCCCACTGCAGCTACATACAGAGCACTGCAGTAGAAGGTAGATTACTAGCCAGCAAAGCTACCTAAGCTTAAATGTCCCTCAAACCCCTGCAGACTTCTGTCCCTCCAATAACAGAGCAGTATCAACACGATTACTAGCCAGCAAACTTTCAACTGTCCCTGAAATCACTAACAGGCAGCAGCTCTCTCCCTACACTATCTCTTCAGCACACACAGGCAGAGTGAAAAAACGCTGCAGGGCTTCGGTTTTTATAGGGAAGGGGAGTGGTCCAGGGGAGAGCTTCCTGATTGGCTGCCATGTACCTGCTGGTCTGGGGTGAGAGGGCAAAAAAAAGCGCCAACAATGGCGAACCCAAAATGGCGAACGTCGCGCGACGTTCGCGAACTTCCGGCGAGCGCGAACACCCGATGTTCGCGCCATCTCTACCTGACACCCCCACAACACTGTGCCCTAGACTTCTTCTTCCTACCCCTAGTTCTGGCCCTGGTGAGAAATACCACAACAGCAACAATCACTCACCTTGTTCTCTCCAATTGCTGCACCAAAACCTGCAGCAAGTTGTATGTAGTGCACATTTAAGTACTTGATAAATCACTTTGATTTGTTGCGCAATGGTTGATAGAACAGAGTAAGTAAGTGTGAATATAAAGTGTACGAGAAGTGACAGACATAACCATAAATGTCTTGAAGCTTGTATGGGTTCTATACAACATCCAAGTAGCAGATGATGCAACATTGGCAGCATAAGACATAATAACAGACTGTAGCTGTCTCACACAGACACCTTAATCCCAGAACTAATGCCAAGATTTTGGCTCTTCTGCCTATAACAGCTGTGTTTCACTTCAAGAGGAGCCCTCCGCTACTTGGAATGCACCAGGTCTTATTGTGAAAGAATCAAGGCAAAAGTTCTGGGCAGGCAAGGGAACCAAAGTGTGTTACAGAAATAATGGGGTAAGCAGAGTGTCTTCAATAGAACAGGCCGATGTAAAAAAATGTACAGACATCGAGGTACAAATTCAGGATCCGAAAACATGATCAGTAACAAGCAGAAGTCAGAAACACAGGAACAACTTAAGGTAAGCAGACCTACGTTGGACAGTGAAAACAGGTCATGGCACCTGTATTTTACCTTTCTCAATGTTGTCATGGTGCCACAACACCATACGAACTAAAGGACCATGCGCGTTAGAAGTGTGTGGGAATCCCAGCTGCCCCTCTAGACCACCAGGTACTGTAACAAACTAACAATAGCTGATTTCTATGTGTGTGCATGGGGGGTGGATGCTCACAGCTCTTTATTGTATCTATTTAATTAAATACAAATATTCCACATTTATACATTATAACCTTGATATTCCTTTTATCCTAGAGCGGGGGAAAGAAATCTTTACTGTTTTACTAAAGATATTTATTTTATATCTTTCTATTGGATATTGAATATTTTTTCAAAAGAACGGTGAAAGTACTGTAAAAATCTCTGTTTCATGTGACCTTTTAAGAGAAAGCCTCAGAATACATTCTTGAAAGGGAAAATGTACAAAGTAAGTACAAGTAAGTCCATCTGTCTAGGGTATAGCATACTGAGAAAATGCTGAGAAAATCAAATGTTTTGCAAACCTATTGTTTCAAACCCTGAAAGCCGAGAAGGTGAGGGATATGATGCATTCTATCCTCACACTTTTTCATTAGCTTTCTCTGACAGAGCAATCATACAGGCTTGTTGATTGAGGGTAGAGACTGGATAGTTCTTTCACTAATAGCACATTCTCTGCAGTGGATCAAGGTTGCGATTAAAAGAATTCAAATTGTTTCTGGTCATGGTCCTCAAAGAAAAACACGGGCCTTATTGTATCAGTACAGCAACGTAAGAGTGAATATTTATAAAAGAAGCAGTTTGGAGAGTCCCTCTGTACATCTTCCTATTTAGTCACCTTGAGAATTTTCTTTTCCTTTATTTACTGTCAAAAAGACCAGGGCTCATTTATCAACAGAGGGAAAATCTGCAACTGAGCAGTAACCCAAGGTAATCAATCTAATGTCTACCTTCATAATTCTACCTGCATCTGGCTTAAAACATCTATTGAATGATTGGTTACTATGGGTTATTGCCCAGGTGCAATGTAAATTAAATGTAACATGGGAAAGTGATGTATTGACAGGGTTGAGGTTATTTAAAGGGTATGTTTGTTCAAATTTTACTCCATGGGGCTTACATCACATCAGAAAGAGCTGTAGTACATGGTATTCAGCACTGCAAAATAAATAGATATTTGCATTATTAAATAGAATATATATATATATATATATATATATATATATATATATATATATATATATATGTATATGTATATATATATATATATATATATATATATATATATATATATATATGCAATGGAAGGTTACGGCACACACATAAGGAGTTACATACATATATATATATATATATATATACATATATATATATATATATATATATATATATATATATATATATATATATATATATATATATATAAAGTTCAGAGCTGGTGCACTCGTCATTCAATGGCAATGCCTGGGTGCTGGTTGTAAACAGTAATCTGTAGCGCAAAAAGGACCGCACACACAGGACTTTATAGTGAAAAGCAAAAAATTGTTGGTTTTATTACGACGTTTCGGCTCTTAAACTCGAGCCGTCATCAGGAAGTGAAACCCCAACCACAACAAACCCTTTTAAACCCCAAAATGGCGCCAAAATTCAGGATATGACATCATAGAGTGAGGTATAAATACATACAATGCATCAGTGCGCTGCTCCTATTGCATAAGGTAAGGTGCCCGTGAGACATCCTGGTGTAAAGGGCCCAGGTCCCCCGTGTGGATCCAGCATTGTGAGTGCCTGTGTTAGCGCCTACCAAATTAGTGTATAACCCATAAGTGAGTGTGCGCAATGTCAATTTGTTAGACCCGCACTTATCGGCAGGATACAGCTTACCTGACGAGAGGGATCATTTGCACATAGAGGTACCGTAGCGATGTCGCCCTTACTGCAGACGGCGGGCCAACCATCAGTGTCTCTAGCGTATCCGTTTTCCTTCACCACTTAGATATTGTCAAGGTACTGACAGCGTCCAAGAGCAGAAGGCGCGTGCTGTCCTACACCACGTCACGAGCAGCTCCGTCCTATCGCAGGCAGTCCTTACTGTCCACACCTCTTTGCACATCGCCCAGCAAGGGAATCCCTTGGATTGAGGGATATTCTTGTCACTTTGTTAGACCAGGTATTGGTGAGCTTGTCACACCGTCCAGACAGCACTGCCCAGGGGTGTCAGCGAGAGGCAAGTATAATACCTGCCCCGTGCTCACTCCTTTGCGGGCAGTTTTGGGCTGTATGTACCTAACGGGCAAGCAGTCGTTCACACAAGTCCTGGTGCAGTGTGGTATATTAGTTGGGGAGCTCATTCTCGTTAGTCGTCTTAGCACAGCGCCTCTCTGCTACCCTATGTGTGATCTACGGTCGCATATACGACAGGTTGGTCCGTCATCATGCCAAGGGGCCGGCCTTGTCGTAATCCCACTCGTCTTCACGGGAGCTGGCCTGCTATAGAAATAAACATGAAAGGCCAAAACCTCTAGTTAATTGGCCATTATATTAACATCGAGAGTCAGAGATAGCAGCTACCACCAATCAGTTGTGTCATATATATATATATATATATATAAATAGTAAACTGTGAAGGAGTCGGCACTCTCGTCATTAAGTACAGAAATGCCTGGGTGCAGTGTCCAAAATTTTTAGAATATCTATCTACAAAGAAGGTCCGCACTCTCAGGTCTTAAAAAATAAATAAAAATGTTTATTGACTAAAGGACTAACGTTTCGGCCTCTCTGAGGCCTTTCTCAAAGTCAAGAAAGGCACACAGAGGATGCATTAAATACAAGTGTTGGCGGAAAAAGTTAATTATCTGACATATCATCATCATCACCATGGGGCCGATTCACGAATTTCGGGTGAAGGATTAGAATAAAAAAAAATTCGAATTTCGAAGTATTTTTTGGGTACTTCGACCATCGAATTGGTTAAATTCGACCGAATTTGATCGAATTTTGAACGATTCGAACGATTAGAAGTAAAAATCGTTCGACTATTTGACCATTCGATAGTCGAAGTACTGTCCCTTTAAAAAAAACTTCGACCCCCTACTTCGGCAGCTAAAAGCTACCGAAGTCAATGTTAGCCTATGGGGAAGGTCCCCATAGGCTTGCCTGTGATTTTTTGATCGAAGGATTTTCGTTCGATCGTTGGATTAAAATCCTTCGAATCGTTCGATTCGAAGGATTTAATCGTTCGATCGAACGAAAAATCCTTCGATCGATCGATCGCAGGATTTGCGCAAAATCGTTCGAATTCGATATTCGAAGTCGTACGATTTTAATTCCCAGTCGAATATCGAGGGTTAATTAACCCTCGATATTCGACCCTTCGTGAATCGGCCCCCATGTGTCAAGTATTTAAATTTTACATAAACGAAACATATAGTAATATAAAACAAAAAAACATACGTAGTAGCCATTCAAAGTAGCCAAAACTGTATGCAACCACCCCAAAGAGCACTAAATAAGGAATTAAAAGATTTAAAAAGTATACTAAGTAACAATTAATCATCTTAGCCTCTCCATATTTCATATAAAACAATCATTGATTGTAATACTTATGTTACAAAGTAAGAAACTTGAGTATAGTTGTAAGGTCTATATTAAAAGTCCCTCAATAGTGATAGCTATGTTTAAAAACTATTGTTATACTAAAATATAATATATGTAATTCACAGACCTGATCTGGTGTTCGTAGTGCAAACTGACTAATAACGCTCCTTCTCCTTCATCCGAAAACAGTCCCTTAACTATTGATGTTAACCCATAGGTCAACAGCCAGTGATATATCTAAGAACTTGCCACTTTTAGAGTCCTAGACCACCGCACAGAATATGCGCATAATGTGTATCTATGCTTTTGACTATAGATATAAGGTAGTGTGCATAATTGCACCTGCTGTTTAATTTACTGGGCTGTTTTAGTTATCTGGAAAATCATCACACAGTAATTCCTGAAATCTGCATGTTAATATAAATGTATCATAAAAGTACCTGTATCTACAGTAGATGTCAAATATTTGAACAATACCGAATGAGAACTGTAGGTCTTGTGACACCTGCATTAGCGAAGGTCACCTATGCCTGATTTTGGGGCAGACATATCAAAATGTGAGATCAGCGCTCACCATTGAAAAAAAATCCCTCACTTTCAATTCATTTCTATGGAATTTTTAGAAGCGCATTTATCAAATGGTGAACTCTTAACTTTCACCCTTTGATAAAAACAATTCTCAATCATGATCACAAAGGGGCTGGTTTACTAAAATTTGGATTTCTACTGTTTTCACAAATCCTTTTTTTTTTCTTTCATTTCTCTAAAACTGTAAAAATTCAAGATATTTTATGTATAAAAACTAATACAAAACGTTGGCAAGTAAAAGCAGTCAAGGTCCTATAGAAGTTTTTTTTTTTTTAACTATTCAGACTTGGGGGTTTTCGGATTATTTTTCTACTTTTCTACTATTTTGTACTTCTAGTTTCATTGGAAAGTAAATTACTGTATAATGGCATAGGTCTTTTTGAGCACTAAACATACCATTCTTCATTATATTTTCATATTTTGACGTGAGAAAAATGTCTTCTCACTCACCTCAAGTTAAAATATTAAACTTTACAGCAACTTTGTTGAGTGTATATGATCAAGAGCCACAGATGTTTTGTTCTACTGATAAAGTATACCTCAGAGAAAATGAATGCTCTCTGCATGTGCAAGTCTATGATCTTATGGGGTTTAACGGAAAACATATCTTATCATATTAAATGATACATAAGAAACAAAAGAAAATGGCGGTTAAATGCATTAAAGAGATTCAAAACAACAAACTTACTTTTTATAATAATAAAAATAATGGATATTCAAATGCAAGACTGTTGTAGAATAAGCATGTACTTATTATTTAGTGCATTTGAAATCTGCCATATTATATGGTTTTTATGACAAGATAATGCTTTTCACATAATTAAATATTATAAATGCTTTGTTTTGGAGATGATGTGAGATTTCATTTTTATATCAAACACTATAAATCTACTGGTGTTGAGGATAAGTAACTTCTGTCTAGGGAAATGCAAAATTATGGATTTTAGTGTACTGTGAGAAAAAAAATAAGACACATCATTTAACATTTTACTTTGTGTGATTTATTGCAGGCCATAAACCCTTTTACTGCAAGCCGATTTGGTCACTTGCAAAATTTTATTGCCTGAGAGTTTTTGAACATTTTGTGCTCTTTCAGTTTTGGGGCCTTTCCTGGATGGAGAACTATAACTCACAGCTTTTTCCCCTCAAATAACTGCTATTACGAAATTGGGGACACCACCTATTATAACCTAGGAGTAAAATTTGTATTACTAAGTTTGTTAAACTAGTGACCCCCTACCTGAAGTACTTTTTATGTATTTTTCTTTATGTATTTGTTCTTTATTGTGTTCCTTGCCAGCCAGATTTTAAATTGAATGAAGTAAATTGTATACATTCTAAATAACTTGGTCTTAAAATACACCTTTAATTTTTTCTTTTTCTTGGGGATTTAAGGTGTTTTTTTAGACCAGTGAAAAAGTTTTTCCTTTTGCCACACTACCTCAAGTAACCCTTCCCTGGGTGGGACTTTCAGTTTACCCAGGCAAACAATAAATAGTTTTTTTTCTGGATAACCTACCGTAAGTTTTTTCTATATACAAGAATTTTGATGCAATTCTACTTCTGTACCAAGATATAGGCTTCTTAATGTAAAAAAAACAAAAACAAAACAAAAACATTTTTCCATAATATAAACACATACAGTAAAATCAATTTATTTTATGCATCAAAATACAACTGATTTGAAAAGTCCCATGTCTCCTGAACATGCCAAAACCAAAAATCTATAGTTTTATGGAGATTTCTGACTTGTATAGGACAAAAACTCCCAATACTACCAAAATTCCAAAGCCAGATTTCAAGGACAAAAAATGCACTAAAAGTAGGTTTACCGTAGCATACCATACATTTTTGCAAAGAACAAATTCTGATGAATCCAAAACATGTACATTTGTCTTTATACGCCAAACTACTCAGTCAAAATGCTTTCCTAAATTTATACTATTTTATAAAATTTTCTGAAATTTTTAAAAATCACCTCAAAGCTTTAATTTTGCAGCATCCGTATATCTCATATATCATTAGGTATGATGATAAATCACTCTAAATATGAAGGCCAGGGGTCCGCTGAACAGTTTGATGCCTTAAGTTTACCAAAGTATGTGGCCTCTAGGGACCGCAAAGTGAAGACACCCCTTATGATCATTTCTGCCATTCCAGCTACTGCAAAATAAACACATTTACCACATTTTATGTGGGGTAAAACGACAAAAATGTAATTTCACTCAAGGAAGTTATTCCCCCCAAATCCGAAATGGGTACATGTCTTTCTACTCCATATTATCAAACTGCCAAGCTTTCCTAAAATTGGTAATTTTGATGAAATTTCTGAACATCACCTTAAAGCTAAACTTTGAAAAATCTTATCTCCCACATATCATTGGGTACCAAGAAAAATTAAATACATATTTAAGCATAAAAGCGTCACCAATGAAGTAACTCACCAAATTACATAGGTGGCCCAGGTAATCCTGCCCCAGGCCCTCAGGCCAAGGGAGCGGACAATCCGTAAATAAACAAAAATGTTGTCACGCATAGATCAGACCAAAAATTAGTAAAAATATGAAAATGTTATTTATATAAGCATCTCTCACGTAACACGTTTTGGGTCACATGTTTTGTGTCACTGGGACACTAAGTACAGTATTAATTTAGCCTATGCTTATAAGGGTGCTGGCCAATTATACTGCTTCTGTTTATAGCTGCAATTTTTGTGACAATTATTTTAATCTTTTTTTAGTACTCTTTGCCTGATTTTTTTATGCTGTATTATTTTCCCTAATACTGTATCATTTATTCAGAAAGTCTGTTTATTAGATATCCCCCCACTAACTTCATTCCAATTAATTTCACTCAGTTTTTATTTTATTTCTCATTTCATATTTCTTTTTTTTTTATAGAATGTATTGCTGGCAGATATGGTCCCAGAAAAATACTGTACAAGATCTGACATTTTAAAGGAATGTTGTAACATTTACACTATAATGAGCAAGGACAAAGGAACACATTCAGGAATAAACTTTTCCCCAGTGAAATCTTTTTGAAGCAGCACTTTCACTTGAATACAGTATGTTAACACCCACCATTGTAAGGCATCTTACATGCAAATCATTCAATTTTGTATAAAAACTTGGTTTAGTTTCACTTTAATGACATATCAGAAGCTTTGAATTCTATACATTTTTTATCAATCATTTTTAGGTTATTATACCATCATGTGCTCTTATCCACCAGTAATATATGTTTGAGTAGTGTTTTTTTTTCAGTTGCTTGTTTTTTTTTTCAGTTTCTTGTCTTTTCTTATTACCATCCCAGTATGTACCACTGAAACTACTGTGTGTATGTTGCACAAATATAGTAGTGTATTGAGGTATAAATGTTAAGGATCTAATCTTTATATTTAAAAAAAAAAAATGTTTCTGCACCTACAGGTTTGAAGGGAAACACCTGGTTGGGGTGATATGATGTTAATAGCAGTTGGTCCCAGAAAGAAAATTCAGAAAACCACAAGCAAAATATTCATTGAGGCAGCATGTCAGAAACGATGGTCAGGTTATGTACATATATTGGGGTATCTTATTTTGCTCAGCCCCATGGCCTAAAGTGGTTGATATATGAGCTGTTAACTGGGGAATTATTTAAGGAAAGATATGTTTGCCTTGGAGAGGTATAGCAACCAGTTTGAATTTTAAACTTTATTACCATAATAACCAAAGGGTGGCCAGGCCAGGTAAGGAGCTTTATATATATATATATATATATATATATATATATATATATATATATATATATATATATATATATATATATATATATATATATATATATATATATATATATAACCAAAGGAATGGTGCACTCCATAGACGAAATTAATAGCTACAAGGATTGTGACACTCGCAGAGTTTTAGTGAAAAAACAAAAACATTTTTATTATTAAGCCTCTCAATAATAATAAAATTTTTTTAGTTTTTCACTAAAACCCAGTGAGCGCCGCAATCCTTGTTTCTAACTGTATCTTTGTGGTGTGTGATTAGATAGTTGCAGTGTTTCTACATTGCATTTGTTGTTATTGGCCCTTAATTGGAAGCCCTGGCTAATTTACATAGCTGTCCCCTTTTCATCAGAAATGTTTTTTGATGCATTAAAGTATCACTATAATGCAACTGTCCTTTTACAGGATAATTAGATTTTATTTCTCAGCTACTAGTAGAAAATATTTTCTCATATCACATTTAAGTGTTAATTAGAGTATCTGGGGAAAATAGTTCTCTCAAGTCATTAGAAACACAAAAGACTTGTGTGTTCATTAAATAAATATGGATAGACCAATACCGTAACAGTAATGTATATTTATTTTAAAATTGCATCAAGCAATATTTAGCCAGTTATTTCAAGTTTATTTAAAGTCAATAGAGAGGGAACTTGGTAGTGTCATGGATCGGCAAATTCATTATTATTATTTCATTCAAATTCAAGAAATAAAACATCTACCAGAATTCTCCAAGTTATGTGTTACAAAAAACATTTTCCATTTCTTTCCAGGAGACATGCAGAAAAATGTATTGAAACGCTAAATAATTTTGAAAAAGCGGTTTTCTTACTTGGTCATGCAGGTTGCGGATTTGTGCAGTTTCTGGAAAGCAACAATAATGCTTACCATTGTCCCAGATAAGGTTGCATGTAAAAAATATTATAATAAAAACAAATTATGAAAATTACACAATGAGCCTGAATGTGATATCTTATGGAGGGGAACATGCGGTATATTATGTTGAATCTATATTAATGGAATAATGCATCCCAGCAAGATAAGGGAACCTTCCCACCAATCAAGAACTGGATCAAGGATGTCCTTAAATAACTGAAGGACCTGAAACTAAGCACTGAGAATAATCCATGACTGGCACAAAAATTTGCTTATCACTATTCCCCACCTCAGACAATGCTTAACCTACCCACATCTGTGCTAGGACATAATATGCACATTTTTGTCCTACAATAGTAAAATCTCTTTAAACAAAGTACTTTATTTTGGATGTGAAAAAATATATAAATTGCCAGAATTATATACCTGACCTTTAAATTTTGTTAGTGGTGTATTTTTCTGTTTATAATCAATAAAATTCTAACATGTCCTATACAAAGCATTAATTTATTTAATATTGGTATGTTTTATCCAGTTAAAATAAATAGAAATTAGATATTTATCCTTTCTAGACATGTACAAAGAATGTGAAAGATTGTGCTCTTTCCTTGGAAAATTTGTTTTTTCATGATTGTAAACTAGTGCACTTCAAACAAAAAACATATTAGAAACTGTGAAGTTGGGTGCTGTATTATGTCAAAATACATTATCTATACCCTGTAAGCATTATAGATCAACACACAAACAGAAATCTATCATTTTTGTCATTATGCAGAATGGATATCCTCATTGAAATCTTATGTTGTTGTTTTAGACTAATTATTATTCAGATGACTTTGTCATACATAACTCATATTTCCAAATTAAATTCAATTCACTCGCACAGTGGATGTTTTGGCAATGAAAATTACATTTACTGGACACTACTACAAATTGTCCCCTCAAACATACCAAACATTTAATGGCACATTTATAAAAGCAATCCCGGGTGCACAATATCACAATACGTAGAATCTACGTTCTGTGGATCAAAGGACCAAAGTGCCACAGGTTGTAGATTCTACGTTCTGCAGCACTTCCGGGTTTGCGAGCGGAGGAGCGCCTGTTAGAGCCGCTCGCTCCGTTCCTTCATGATCCCCTGCCCCTAGACAACGAGCAGAGCAGGGGATCGAGTGGCCCGTGGGGCGCGATCGCCCAGGGGCCCCAAAGCAGCAGCAGGGACGCGTTTCCTATGCGTCCTGCTGCTGCCTGCACTTCACTTCCGCCCAGCCCCGCCCCCCCATGCCTGATGACCGTTGGAGCTGGAGATCTGCTGCGTGGGGCCCTTTCTCATGGATCTGATGCATCTACCCCGGGTAAGTGTAACAGTTACACACACAAAAACACACACTTATTACAGTAATATACACTTACATTCACACTTACACACACTCACACATAGATTTTTGGGGATTGGGGGGGTCACACACACACTCACAGCACCCATGTACACTTGCACACGCGCACACGCGCAAATAACATGCAATTTACCCGTTGTGCACATGCATATGTACATATATGGCTTTGTGGCTTTTTTTTTTCTTATCGCATCGTCTCTTTTTTGGCTAAAAAAAATGTTTTATTGCCATTCCGAATAGCGTATTCGCTAACCGCAATGTGCAATAGCTTTTGTATGTTATTTTGGTGGTTAAATTGCAATTTTGGGTATTTTGGTGCATTTTTAGCCATTTTATTGAATTTTTAGCCATTTTATTGCATTTTCAGCTCTGCATGTGTGTTGTTCACTTGTTTCTGTCCGTATAATCGATTTGGCCCAGCTAAAATATTCAAACGGTAATTCTGGTGGCCGATTACACTAGTGTGAAAAAAAAATCATTGATTTTTGTGGTTTTATTAGTTTTTGGCGATTTATTTGCATTTCACACTGTTCTGTGTTATTTTGTTTTGCCTATGTAAATTTTATCTACTATATATCCATTTGTGGGTCTCTGTGCGCCACATAGTCTGGTATATCTATGCATATTGGGCATCAAAGTGTTCAGTAGACCCCTGGCATTCATATTTAGGATGTTTTATGCTGATAAGTTACGAAATGTGGGGCATATAATGGGGTAAAATTCAAGCTTTGTGACGATTTTCAGAAATTTGATAAAAACCGTTATGTTCAGCATTGCTTTGCAGTTTGCAGTAGAAACACATATTTACCCATATTGGATTCGTCAGAATGTGTACTTTCTGAAAATATATGGTTTTCTGTGGTCTCTGTACTGTTAGGGGGTCTAATGTCGCATAATACACACACCGGGTGGTTATATTGCAGCAGCCAGCGCGTCAGCCGTGAAAATGTATATACACTATTGTCATTTGGGGGTCTCTGTACGCCACATAGTTTGGTATATCTATGCATACTGGGCATCAAAGTGTTTAGTAGACCCCTATGTTTATATTTAGGATGCTTTATGCTGGTAATGATACATGGACAATATGATGCTGGAAAGTTGAATCTTTGAGGCAATTTTCAGATATTTCACCAAAACCGCCAAATTTGGCAAAGCCTTGCAACTCAGTAGTTTGGGGCAGAAAGGCATGGGTACCCATTTTAGATTCTGTATAATGTGTACTTTCCAAAAATATATGGGTTTTGGGGGTAAACATATATTTCTGTGTTTTTACCCCACAAAAATGCAGTCAATGTGTTGATTTTTCATTAGATGAAGTTACCCACGGGACTGTTTGTATGCGCTAACTTCATTTTGGGGCCTCTAAATGCCAGATACTTTGGTAAACCTATGAACAATGGCCACCAAACTGTTCGGAGTAACCCTGGCAATCATATTTAGGGTGCTTTTTCTTAGTACGTAATGACACATGGGTGATATGGTGCTGGGAAGTTGAAGCTTTGAGGCAATTTTCAGATATTTCACCAAAACCGACAACTTTGGGAAAGCCTTGCGACTCAGTAGTTTGGAGCAGAAAGGCATGGGTACCCATTTTAGATTCAGTAGAATGTGTACTTTCCAAAAATATATGGGTTTGGGGGGTAAACATATATTTCTGTGTTTTTACCCCACAAAAATGCAGTCAATGTGTTGATTTTTCATTAGCTGAAGTTACCCACGGGACTGTTTGTATGCACTAACTTCATTTTGGGGCCTCTAACTGCCAGATACTTTGGTAAACTTATGAACAATGGCCACCAAAATGTTCAGAGGAACCCTGGCAATCATATTCAGGGTGCTTTTTCTTAGTACGTAATGATACATGGGTGATATGGTGCTGAGAAGTTGAAGCTTTGAGGCAATTTTCAGATATTTCACCAAAACCGACAATTGTGGGAAAGCCTTGCGACTCAGTAGTTTGGACCAGAAAGGCATGGGTACCCATTTTAGATTCTGTAGAATGTGTACTTTCCAAAAATATATGGGGTTTGGGGGGTAAACATATATTTCTGTGTTTTTACCCCACAAAAATGCAGTCAATGTGTTGATCTTTCATTAGCTGAAGTTACCCACGGGACTGTTTGTATGCGCTAACTTCATTTTGGGGCCTCTAAATGCCAGATACTTTCGTAAACTTATGAACAATGGCCACCAAAATGTTCAGAGGAACCCTGGCAATCATATTTAGGGTGCTTTTTCTTAGTACGTAATGATACATGGGTGATATGGTGCTGGGAAGTTGAAGGTTTGAGGCAATTTTCAGATATTTCACCAAAACCGACAATTGTGGGAAAGCCTTGCGACTCAGTAGTTTGGAGCAGAAAGGCATGGGTACCCATTTTAGATTCGGTAGAATGTGTACTTTCCAAAAATATATGGGTTTGGGGGGTAAACATATATTTCTGTGTTTTTACCTCACAAAAAATGCAGTCAATGTGTTGATTTCTCAGTAGCTGAAGTAAAGTCCTGAACAATTTGGATGTGCTAACTTCATATTGGTGTCTCTAAATGCCAGATACTTTGGTAAACCTATGCATAATGGGTATCAAACTGTTCAGTGGACCCCTGGCAATCATATTTCAGGTGCTTTTTCTTGGTACCTAATATGCAGAGCAGCAAAATAAAACCTTTGAAATGATTTTTCAGAATTTTGAAATTTATTTTGAAAAACCGCTATGTTCAGACAAGCTTTTATGTTTGGTAGTTGGGAGTAGAGAGACATAGTTACCCATTTTGTAATCGGCAGAATCTGTACTTTTCAAAAATGTATGGTTTTCTGGGGTAAACCTATGGTTTCAGGATTTTTTGCCTTGGAATCTAAAGCATGCCGTTTTCTGCCTTAGTGCTTTCAAAATTCAGTAATATACTGCCGGGAGTTTTGCTGTACAGAAGTCCTAAATCTCCATAAAACTATACATATCTGGTATTGGCACGTTCGAGAGACATAAGACTTTCCAAATCAGTTGGTTTCTGGTATAAATTAATATACGATGAAAAATGGTCATTTTTCATTTTTTTTTGGTATTTAGCACTATAAATATTTTTGCACAGGTGGAAATACATGAAAACTCATGCAGATTTAGAAAGCTCAGTTTCTACCAAAAAAAACAATGTATAGTTTTCCTAGGTAAACTATAGGTTTCCCCTCAGAAAATGCCCCTAAAGTGAGAGAGCACAAAATGCTTAAAAACGGCTGGCATTTCGCGTAACCAAAATGTGAAATTCTGCTAGCACTTAAAGGGTTAAAATGTACCCAGTACATTGTTATCAAACGATCACACCAACAACATGGCTGTCTTCTTCAAGTCATCTTATCGCTGGTCCGATATTTAATCATCCTCATACTGGGAAATGTATTCAGATTAAACACAGGTTGACTTGTACATCAGAATTTTTGATTTATTATATCAAATGCCTTGTGTATAGTTTTTTTATGTCGGGAAGACAATCACGACTTTTCTTGAACGTATGGCTAACGACAGAAGCTCAATTCGGCTGGCATTGGAAACTGGTAAAGCTGACCACTTTTTGCTCCATAAACATTCACCAGCGAGTATGCGATGCATGATCATCGATTATGTACCTCCACCAAGAAGAAGTGGTGACCAGGAATCAACACGGTTGAAATTCCAACTTTGTTGGATACATAAAAATACTATAAATCCTCTTGGACTGAATGAGTTGGTCTCTTATGCACCTTTTTATCTACCTTAATGAACTAATGGGGAATGAACTATGCCTATCTTATTGTAAACCTTTAATCTAGGATCATTGCTTAATGCATTTTTGTAGCATCCTTTGAATTGGTTGCTTTATTTATATTTATTGATTCCAGTTAGTATTATAAGGTCAAGTTGATTTTGGAAAATGCTAATGGTTGTATGGAGTGAGATAAAGTGTTTTTTTATGAATAGTCACATACTAGGTCTATCTATTCACATTTTTAATAGAGAATATGAAGTTTTAGAGGTTTTGATAATTTTAGATATGTGAAATTGAACTGTGCAATACATGTGTAACAGAACTGTGTTATGCAACAATAAGGCCAAGGGATTTGGTGATTTTCATGGTGGAGTAGTAAAGGGCACAATATGTAGATTAAATGGTTGGTGATTCTCTCTTTGGATCAGTAAATGCCACTGTACATATCGTTTTAATAGCTGTGATCCTCACTGTGGATTAGTAAAATATATGACATATAGAAATATATTTACTCATGGGTGTTTCATATAGTGTATACACAAGTACAATATCACATAGAATGTAATTTGTCACATATGGTGGGGGCCCAGGCACTGATGCGGCTCAGCAGTACACAATGTATTTTACATCATAAACTCCTCCGGATGGTCTGCTGTAGGAGTATCTATGGGGCAGAAGTAAAGACGGAATTTCTGTGATTTAGTGTGGTAAGGTGAACTGTGGGATAATCTAGGCCCTTCTGTAGCAGTAAAATGAAGGCACTCAAGACTGCATCCATGTTCTCATGTTAGGTACAACATATATTTTTACTGCAAATTGAGGTTGCATTGATACCTGAGAGTTACCCCACACAGGACATGGGAGTGAACACCATATAATGGTGGATACACTTAAGTGCACATGATTCTAATTTTGATATAAGTATAACAGTTATTGGGGCACTTGGGGTTGACTACAGGCCTGTCAAGGTCTCAATGGGAGAAGTCCCAACGATTTTTCGATGTGTGTTGGGTTTCGGGCAATACCCTGACATTTTCTGAGTTTTCGGGTGAAAATTACGAAAAAATAGTGAAAATCGGATGAAAAAGTCAGTGAAAACCTGATTTTTTTTATATGATAAATTTTGATCCAGCACCCACCATCGAAGTGACAGATCCGGATCAGAGTGCGGCTGCCTATGTGGAAATATATATATATATATATATATATATATATATATATAATATTGGCATAATTATAATCATTACTATATAAAGGAGCAAATATAACTCAGTGTATACAAAAATGTTCTATTATTTATGATTTAGTATTTTCCTAATTTAAATTGAATCTAAATTTAATTAAAATGATAGAACTAAATCAGTGTTAAATAATGGGTGATGGTATCGTCAACTAAGAAGAATGTGATTTCTTTTTAATTATGGTTATCGACAAAGTATGAGGGAAATAAGAGTGTAGCAGAGTTTAATTTGTGGTTGTGGACATAGGATGCACAAAATGATCAATATTAATTGATTGTGAAGTTAAAGAAACAATAAAAATGTAATTACAGTTCCCAAGAAGTTTATAAGAAAGAAATGGTATACCAGATAGCAGCAATCAGCTTTAGGAGTATTCAACCATTTTTCAGATGAATTCATAATGACCATATTAATTCGAATATATAATTAATGAATTGATCAATTCATTTTATAGTTTCATTTGCAGATAAATTCAATTACATAACAAATGACTTTCTATATCACAAGAAACCTGGTTTTCTAGCAAATATGATTTGTTAATTTAATGGAGAGTTTATGTTCACAGGACACAATGGTGAATTGCTGTTCCTTTGCCTGATGCATTTCTCCGGGGGCGTATTTTAAGCCTTGGCATAATTTCACTCTTTTTTCCAATAGTTAATTCCTTCTTTTTGTGTCCCCCTCCCCCCACTGTTTTACTTTATCCCCTTATATAGCAACCACATTTTCCTATTTAATCTATATTTCCCAATGATATGATTTAGTTGTGTATTCTATTCATTTTCTCATATCATCTTAGTACTAGTATTGTACTCTGAACAAACTAAAGTTGGATCATGGGATGTGCAAACCCCTTTCCTGGTTTCTAATAATTATTTGGGGGTCATTTAGTAACATCTAACTAATTTAAAAAAATATATCCACAAATCTCAAAAAAATGTGGTTTTCAAAATTTTTTGAAAAAGCTTTAAAAATTTGAGATTTATTAGGTATAAAACTCACAAAAACTAATACAAGACTTTGCCAGGTAAAAGATGTCAAGGTCCTTCAGAAGACAATGGGTGCTGCACTGATCTTTTTGGACTGCTCTAAATCAATTCAGACTTTTCAAGGTTTTTGTATTTTTATATCTCTACGATTTGTCAAAAAAATTAAATTTGAGTTTTTCAAGGTATTCATATTTTCTAGCTCAGAGTTCTGTGTAATTTTTACGATCCTAATTTTTTTTATTCGTATTTTGCAATGCATATCATGATCTCATGTGGCTATGTACAACAACTGCATACACAATGAAAATACTTCTAGAGAAATAAACTTTAGCAAAATGCTAAATAGATTTCTGCTGTTTGGGTGAAATATACAGCTTTCAGTACACTCCCTCTACCATTTTTTGATATTCATTCATAGCAGCTCACATTTCTGGTTTTAGGCTAATTTTGTTCTAGAAAACTGCTGTGTTTTGTGTGGGAGTTAAGTACTTTCTCATCACAAGTTTGTTTTGTACTTTTTCCCTTAATGCTTCTGGGTAAAGCACAGATTGTCTCACTTTATTTGATATGGTATTTGTTGAAGGCTGCTGTCTTGTGTTTGCAGTGGTTCTCTAGAGCTAAAAGAATATTAGTGCATAACAAATGTGTTTATATTTCATATACTGCACACCAAGTAAGTAGCTAAGCCTAAACACCCTACAGATAAATAGTGTAGCAAAATAGATAAAAGATCTGTCCAGTTACTAAGAAAACGACCAGGTATCAGGGCTGAAAGGCAATTAGAGCCAAGAAGTACGGACTGTGAAGGGATGTGGTACTGGGGAACATGCAAAACCAGGTAGGGACCAATCGCTGCTCCTAACTTTATTGATCTCACCACTTGAAACACTGTCACTGTTTTCACTTCCCATTTTCCTTATTTTTTGATCAGATGTTTCAGTTCCATATAATATTTGGTTTCTTGAAAAAACATAGGGTGGAACTACGGCTGACACATCCACTAGGAGAGAGGTTTAGGGGCAAATTCACTATGCGCCGAAGCGCCTAATGCTAGCGTCAATTCGATAGCGTTGGTCATTTTGTTACTTCGCAAATTCACTAACGAACGCTGGCGTAAATTCACTAGTGTTACTTCGCAGCCTTACGCCTGGCGAATTTGCGCAACGGACGTAACTACGCAAATTCACTAACGCGCGCATTGTACTGAACGCTACCTTTTACGCTAGACTTCCTTCGCCACCTCAGACCAGGCCAAGCGCAAAAGAGTAGATAGGGATTGCTTCAAAAAAAGTTCAAATTTTTTCTAAGTCCCAAAAAATGCTGGCGTTTTTTCTATATTATGGGTGATAGGCTGAAAAAGATCAAAAACATTTTTGGGGCTCCCATCCTTCCCCCCTACATTTCCTAACTCATGGCAACTTAACTATACAGTGGGCACATGTGTAGGGCAAACAATTTTTTTTATTTGATGTTTTGAAGGTTTCCCAGGCATTTGTAGTGATTGTATGTATTCCTCTATTGAAATTTGAATTTGGCACCGTATGCAAATTAACCATCGCTAGCGTAACTTTGCTTCACTTAGCGAATCAACGCTAGCGCAACTTCACAACCTTACGCTACCCCTGAGCGCAACTTCTGATTTTAGTGAATTTGCGGAGTGCTGGCAAAACTACGCCTGGCGAAGTGCGGCAAAGTTACGCCTGGCGCAACTACGAATCTTAGTGAATTTGCCCCTTAGAGTTATGTCGGCTGTTTCCAAAAAAACAAATAAGCAGAAATTCAAAATACTAAACTGGACTGAAGCAACTGGTCAAAAAAGAAAGATGAATATGTAACATATTTGACATTCAAAAAATTGCACTGAGTAAAGAATAATAATAATGACATGATAGCGGTATTTGTTTGGCCAATCAGTCTATTTTAGAAGGCCTTTGACATCAGTACAAAATTAAAGAACATTATTTATAGATGATTAATCTGAATTCAAAAGTCTGATTCACTATTATGCAATTCATGGTTTACCAATTACAGATAGTAGCCGACACTCATACATCGTTTACAGTACTTCTTGGGTGTACATCCTATAGCAGCAATCTACTTCTGGAACACCAAATCAGTCATCTTTCACCAAACTGACAGCAACCTTTATGGTTAAAAGAACATTTATTCACATAATTATCAAGCACAGGCCATGACAAGAGAATGTTTCAGAAACATTTCAGGTCTTCATAGACATTAGTCCTGAAACATTGCTGTGTCATGGTCTAAGCTCAGAAAGTAAATAAAGTCAATCAGAGTGATGTTGACATTGTAATCAGTTAACAGTTTACCAAGTTTTCCAGTGATTTTAAACTAATATGCAGATATCCACAACAGAATAGTTCACAGTCACCAACCACAATTTCCCATGGTAGATAATGACTTAGCTATTTACATGGGTGGTATGCATTAGGTGTCAGTTTTCCATATGCAACATTAGTGCAGACATATCAGGAGTAGTGATGGGCGAATTTATTCGCCAGATACGAATGGTGAAAATTCACAGGCGTAAAAAAAAAGGACGCCGGCATAAAAAAACGGACACCGTCGTCAAAACCGAGACGCCAGCTCCATTTTGCAAATTCCTTGCCGTTTTGCGAATTTTGTTGGAAATTCATGAATTTGTGAAAGCGAAACGTTGCAAATTCGCCCATCATGAGTGAAGATTAACTAACGACCTCACCAACTTTTTAATTTGCTACAACCTGTGCTATATCCAAACCTCATGGTAAAGTTTTTCTTGTGAATGTTTTGGCCAGACTGCAGTCGGAAACCTTTTCAGAAGGGAGGGATTAGAGCAGTGGCTACTTTTATGAGTGGTGGGGGAAATTTTGGGGATCAGTTCACCCTACATTTGAGTTTTTAAAGATTTTTTTCAAATTCAAATAAACCCAAAAACCTACCAAACGTACTAGCTTACCAAATTGTATGTGTGCATATTTATGAACAAAAAAGGAGAAAGATTGCCAGCTCATGGTTTGCTTTTAAAAAAATGATTACAAAACAATGAGATGTTAGCACCACACTTTGGCCCCTCATTGAGCGTGAATCCTACACTATCTATTAGCAAGTCTATAGTGCATTCAAAATCAAGTCCTCCAGCAAACACTGAAACCATGTTGTACCTATCCTTAACTCAGGAGCTCTATTCAGAAAGCAGGGAGATTTGTTATTTATGAACAAACTTGAATACAAAAAAACTATTGAATAAAAATGTGAAAAAAACCTGAAACACAGCAAAAAAAGTGTATTCTACTCATTATTTTCAATTGATCTACCAGCTCTTAACAAAATTAGAAAATAAAAAAATCCCTTACATTTAGCAGAGGAGAACTCCCATTAACTTCTACATGAATTCATCAGCCTTTAGATGCCACATTTTTATAAGTATTTTGAGTTGTTGTGTTCCCTAAAGTCCCTAAAATTCGCATTGGATCTCTAATTGGAATTTGTGAATTTTTAGTGAAAAAAAACAAATTGTAGTAACATTAAACATTGATAAAACTCATCCCTTTAAAACAAAATAGTATTGTCTGCTTCACATTCTATATATTTTATACACTACATGAAATAAATTTGGTAGATTTCATTGATAATTAACTGATACTTAAAAAAATTACAAAGTAGGTAAACTGTTTTTCAGATGTAAAACACAGATAAATATTTGATTCCCAAGGGTTAGGTATGTTTTCCTTTAGAAAGAAGTACCTTACTGAATACCAGCGGATGTTGTTGGGAAGTTTTTTCTTGGGGCCACCAGCATGGGGTTTTTCCTGTATATTCCATTAGGAAACATGTTCATAAACAGCAATCCATCTGATATCCTTTAAAGCATGAATGTTTTTGTTATTCTTCTATATGGATTTGGTTTGCACCTTGGATCCTAGATATTAAAACATGGAAAACAAAGTGTAAAAAATAAAGAAATAAAATAAATAATAAATAGCCCCATTAATACAGGACTAGAGTGTTTCATGTAAATTGTTTGGATCACACAGAGCAGCCATATAGTCAAAACTGGTTAGGAGTCCTGCATGAGAAATTAAAACAAGCTGTATGGAGCACATATTTAGTCTGTTTTAAGCAGCATGCTGACACAACATCACATAGGCTCAGATTGTAAGCTTTCATGAGCAGCCCCCCTTCTGTGCATCTATATTGGTGAAATGTTTTTCTGTTTATGCCTTGTATTTGTATCCCTTTACTCTTCTGCAGGAAACAAAGACTCTATATAAATAATAATAATATTAATAACAAGTGTTTCTATTCAATTTAAAGAGCAAGTATTAGTGATGGGCGAATTTGCGCCGTTTCGCTTTGCCGAAAAATTCGCGAATTTCACGCGAAACGGCGAAACATTTGCGAAACTGCGCTGTTTTTTTACGCTGGCGGGGGTTTTTGACGAAAAATTTTTTTTGACGCTGGCAAATTTTTGCCTCGAATTTTTGCAGGCATTTCGCAAATTTATTCTCTGGCGGCGAATCGCGCAAATTCGCCATGAATTCACGCCTGGCGAATAAATTCGCCCATCACTAGCAAGCATCAATTACATACAAGCATTTTCTGTATAAATGTTTTAGATTTTTTAATTTATGCATGCTACAGCAACCTCATTTAAATTATTAGTCAGATTTTGGTGTTATGTTCATTTCTGACCGCATTATACATAGATGAATAATATATCAAACAAGACTGACGAGCTACAATTCCAATTTAAAATTCCTTGAAATTGGTAAAACCAATAAAATATGTTGCAGCTTTAAATAATATATTATTATATAACTCCTAAATACATAATATATCTTCACCCTGTGTTTGATATAGGCTTGTTTTCTGATATAACATATTTTTAGGTTTTACAGCCTTATTTTCTTAGACATCTCTAATATTTGAAACATTATTTTAATTTATACAGATTCTTATGGACACTTTGCTGCATGTAAAAATACCAGTTTGATAAAGTTGAAACAAATATGTAATATTTGCTACTAACAGAAATATTGTAAATGAGAATTGTAGTGATTTTAGCACTTTAATTCTTAAAATCATTGTTACCGCATAAGCCAAAACACCAATGTTTGAACCAATTCACTCTCTGAAACCTTAAACCCTATGGTACAAATTCTTGACTTATATAATCAGATGGTTATTTAGGTTCAAAATGGAAAATAAATTTGTATTTCCAAGCTCAGCATGTTAACATGAGTAAGAAAAACATCAGTTTCAGGTATTGTTAAATATGTTTTTCCCCAAATTAAATTTATTGTATAATCCCTGATTAGAGTCTTTTTTTTCAAGCATCTGGCATGTCTAAGGATTTTTCCAGCTCATTTGTATAAGAATTAATTTGCTCTTGAATACTGTACATGTAGGGGCTTATGTGTAATAGCAGGGTATTGTGCACTTTCAAAAAAACATGCATCAAAAAAACAGCCACCCTCAGCGGATGAGCTGGTATTCATATCTAATACTGGATCAAAGCAGTCTAGATAGAAAAATATATATTACTTATTTCTTCAGTGTGTGACTTCTGATCAGAGGTGAGAGGGAGTAGGGTAGTGTTCCCCATCACTTCCAAATCCATTAGCACCCCAAACATAATCAGAAAAGAGGCATTGGTAGTCTGAGTATTCATTTCAGACAAACCAATCTGATGGGACAAATTATCTGCTAAGATGCCTACTGATACACTACTAGTTTAGCAGTTAGGTAAAAACTGATTAGAATGCTTAACCATATTTTTAAATTTATAGCAGCTATATACTTTAATACTCATCTTTTATTTTTATACTTTCAACAAAAGTATGCACATTTCTTTAGAAAAGGGTATGTATTATGTATAATGCACTAATTATATTGTATTTCAAAGTTCAACTCATTAATGTATGGCATAATAAAATATCCCATATAGATGATTTGGTTGTGAAATGTAAATAGTTCTAGGTCCAAATTACATTGTAGAATTTTCATTGCTCCATATGTATCCATAAACTATTCTGACAGCTCAGTATGGGGTTGAAATCTTTTTTTTTTACGTTTTGCATAATTAAGTCCACTGGGCACATGATGTATTAAAAAGATACATATTTCTCGGGCATCGGAAACATCTACGATCTCACCAATACATTATGCTCTTATTTTAAGGTTACAAAATTGTAAATGTTATACTGAGTAATTTGGGTTGAGGGGGTTGAGTCCTTGGTTCTTGAGTTGCTATAATGCTCATCATATTCTGGTTTTAATTGGGCTATTATTTACTTATTGGGGCTACCACTAACTCACTTTAATCAGTCAGTGCTATCAGAGAAGCCAGTAGTTCTGAATGCACGGTTAGCCAAAGGTACACATAAAGAGCAACTCGAGTGTGAGATAACTAATTTTCTGATTATGTATGGCATTCAATGTATATTGCAGGATATATGCCTCCTATTGTAAGAGGACATTTGGGGGCATATTTGTTAAGGATCAAATATGGCGTTTACCATGAAAAATTTCGTTTTTTTGTGGGGTTTTTTTGGTCGAGATTTATTATACTCTGACCCTGGAAATCATTTATTTATATAGCACTGACAAGATACTCAGTGCTTTACCTTAGTTATAACAAACAGGGAATAAATGGTGGATAACAAACAAGGGTTACAGAGTACAATAAGATTAGAGGGCCCTACAAATTAGAGTTTGCAAAATAAAGATTAGGGTACAATTGAGACATTAGGATTTTAGAAACAATTTGTGATTTTTGATAAAGCAATGATTGATTAATTAAGGTACAGTGAATAAGCTTCTTTAAACAGGTGGGTCTTTAAGGAGCGCTTAAAAGTTTGGAAAGAAGGAGAAAGCCTGACAGCTCAAGGCAGAGTTCCAAAAAAGCAGAAGCCCGAGAGAAGTCTTGTAGATGAGAATGGGCAGAAGCGATGAGAGGAGAAGCAAGGCGAAGAAGCAGAACGCAGGTTGCGTGAAGGAGTGTATTTCGAGATCAGAGATGAAATATAGGGAGGGGCTTCGTTATTAAGGGCCTTGAATGTGAGTGTTAGTAATTTGAATTTGATTTTAGAGGAGATTGGGAGCCAATGAAGGGGCATGCATATGGGAGCAGCTGATGTTGAACGGTGAGATAGATTAATGAGCTATGGAGATAGCTTGAATCTGAAAATACACCATCTAAAACCTGTAGTGGTCATGGCAGAGGTCCCTCGAACCATTTGAAGATGTTTATAGCCTTCATTATGTTCGAGTTTTTTTCAGAGGGTTTTGCCCAAAAACATGATCAATTTGAGCATTTGCGTTGTTAACCCTGATATAAGTTAAATCTCATTGATTTGTAACTATCATGTTGTCATTTATAGAGGGTTAATGATGCATGATACATGTATATACATTACGTAGCATGCAGTCTCAAGCTTTTCAATATTTTCAGAATAATGTTGTTATATCTTATATCTAACAGTTTGTTTGTATTATTCCTTATATAAACAAAGAAGTTGTAATTACATTTGAATACATTTATTTTCATGAGGGGGAAAAAAAGCAGAAATTATGTTATGTAATGAAATAAAAGTGGAATACAGCACATATTCTTATGTGAAGACTAAGTAAAATACTTCAGCAACTTGGGTCCAGATTCTCAGTGCCTTCCCATTACTTGCGCTTGTAGTACCCACTAAAAGACGGCATTTCGATTTTATGGTCAGGAACAAGGAAACACTTGTTATTATTGCTGAGCATACATAAGCTGGCCATACATTATAAGATCTGATCATTTGGTGGATGTTAGAATGTATGAGATGGGCAATCTTGGACTTATCTGATTGTTTGCCCATAAGGCCAACAAGCAGATTATAATTGCCACTATGCAGGCATGGACCGCATGAATGTGCAGATTGTCAGGATCAGCCCGGGACTTGAACTCTGGTAGTGCTGTTCTGCTTATTTGCAGCACTTACCTCATGAGCCACTGGGGGCTCTCAGGGCTGGTTCTGAACTCTAGTGTGTATTGTTTTCTGTTATCTGCCATTCACAGTCTGTTTTCCACCCACCTCGTTTACCCTCATGTGTTTCCCATTTCCTAATCACCTTCCCTTTATAAACCCCGCCCTGAGCTTTGCTCAGGGCTGAGTCATTGATTGTATTATGTTTGTTCCTGACCTGTAAACCTGAACCTGAACCTGAACCTGAACCTGAACCTTGAAAACCTTGTATGTCTTGTTCCTGAAAACCTTGTTACCTTGTTTCCTGAGTGAGTACCTTTGTTCCTGTGTTCCCCAATTTTCCCTCACCATCTGGATTCCTCGATTAGCCATTTTGCTTGTTCCTGCCTTTTGTGTTTGTGTTCCGACTGCAATAAACCTACCATAACTTCATCATCATCATGTCTTTGCCTACAATTACCTATGGCTACACCCCTGGGCTTCCACCATATCCACTCCCCTTGGAGTGGCTATCCTCAGTTACAGCGGTTCCCCGTTGTGAACGTTACAGAATGACTCAGCCTAACTACAGGAAGCCTTTGGGAAAGCCCTCCATGCCTTCTGACTCTGTTGTTAAACTGCAACTCCCTTGGGATGGAGAGGATAAGGCAGAAGACTCCATCCATTTCACTGATGATGTCTGGCAGGATTTTGTCTCTGATGATGACTGGGAGGATTCAGTCTTTGATGAGGACCGGGAGGATCTAGACTCGGATGAGGATGAATTACAAACTGCTATCTGGCCTGTGTCAGATCGGCCACTTCCAGTTTTTGGTCCCTTGTCTCCTCCACAACCTTCTGCTCCTGTGGCAGCTGCCAAACCCAGGTCACCCTCTTTTTCTCTCAGACCTGAACCCCAGTTTATTAGTTTTTCTACGGTTTCCCAGCATCCACCTGCTCCTGTGCCGGCTCTCCAGTCACCTGCTCCTGTGCCGGCTCTCCAGTCACCTGCTCCTGTGCCGGCTCTCCAGTCACCTGCTCCTGTGCCGGCTTCCCAGCCAGTCCTTGCTCCGGTGCCGGCTTCCCAGCCAGTCCTTGCTCCGGTGCCGGCTTCCCAGCCAGTCCTTGCTCCGGTGCCGGCTTCCCAGCCAGTCCTTGCTCCGGTGCCGGCTTCCCAGCCAGTCCTTGCTCCGGTGCCGGCTTCCCAGCCAGTCCTTGCTCCGGTGCCGGCTCCCCGAAAGCTGCCTGTGCCGGCTCCCCGAAAGCTGCCTGTGCCCGTTATCATGCCAATCCAGCCGGTTCCAGCCTCTGTATCTGCAGCCCAGCCGGTTCCAGCCTCTGTATCTGCAGCCCAGCCGGTTCCAGCCTCTGTATCTGCAGCCCAGCCGGTCCCAGTCTCCGTGCCCGCAGCCCAGCCGGTCCCAGTCTCCGTGCCCGCAGCCCAGCCGGTCCCAGTCTCCGTGCCCGCAGCTCAGCCGGTCCCAGTCTCCGTGCCCGCAGCCCAGCCGGTCCCAGTCTCCGTGCCCGCAGCCCAGCCGGTCCCAGTCTCCGTGCCCGCAGCCCAGCCGGTCCCAGTCTCCGTGCCCGCAGCCCAGCCGGTCCCAGTCTCCGTGCCCGCAGCCCAGCCGGTCCCAGTCTCCGTGCCCGCAGCCCAGCCAGACTCCGTTCCCATGCCAGCTCCCAGACGATTGTTTCTTCCTGAGCCAGTTCCTGTCCTGTTTGCCCTGGCCTCCGGGCCTGAGGACCTGTTTGCCCTGGCCTCCGGGCCTGAGGACCTGTTTGCCCTGGCCTCCGGGCCTGAGGACCTGTTTGCCCTGGCCTCCGGGCCTGAGGACCTGTTTGCCCTGGCCTCCGGGCCTGAGGACTTGTTTGCCCTGGCCTCCGGGCCTGAGGACCTGCCTGCCCTGGATAGTTCCACTTCCCCGGCTACTGGACCTGGCAGGGCGGTTAACCCTGTCTCTATCAGGCCTATTGCTGTAAGTGGTGGTATTGCTGTCCTGGCTTGCCTCTTCCTGTTTCTGATGGGTGCCTGTGCTCCTGGTCCGCCACCTGTGATGGGTGCCTGTGCTCCTGGTCCGCCACCTGTGATGGGTGCGGGTGCTCCTGGTCCGCCACCTGTGATTGGTGCTCCTGGTCCGCCACCTTTGATGGGTGCTCCTGGTCCGCCACCTTTGATGGGTGCCCGTGCTCCTTGTCCACCACCTGTAATGGGTGCCTGTATTGGTCTTGTCTATCTTCATGTCCTGGCTTCTGACTCTGGCTGTGATGTCTTGGCTCCTAATTCTGCCAATGTTCCTGATCTGGCTCCTGACCCCAGCGACTTCTTTGTTTTGTTTTCCCATCCTGGTGAAGCTCCTGTTCACGCTTCTGTTTCAGGTGAGGCTTCTGTCCATTTCCCCAGTGTTTGGACTAAAAAGGCTGGGGGACCATTTGATCCTGGGATCGCCCAGAGGTCGATCCTCAAGAAGCTCCTGTTCTTCTTTCTGGCGAGGCTTCTGTCCATTTCCCCAGTGTTTGGACTAAAAAGGATGGGGGACCATTTGATCCTGGGATCGCCCAGAGGTCGATCCTCAAGGGGGGGGTAATGTCAGGATCAGCCCGGGACTTGAACTCTGGTAGTGCTGTTCTGCTTATTTGCAGCACTTACCTCATGAGCCACTGGGGGCTCTCAGGGCTGGTTCTGAACTCTGGTGTGTATTGTTTTCTGTTATCTGTCATTCACAGTCTGTTTTCCACCCACCTCGTTTACCCTCACGTGTTTCCCATTTCCTAATCACCTTTAGGGCTGAGTCATTGATTGTATTATGTTTGTTCCTGACCTGTAAATCTGAACCTGAACCTGAACCTTGAAAACCTTGTATGTCTTGTTCCTGAAAACCTTGTTACCTTGTTTCCTGAGTGAGTACCTTTGTTCCTGTGTTCCCCAATTTTCCCTCACCATCTGGATTCCTCGATTAGCCATTTTGCTTGTTCCTGCCTTTTGTGTTTGTGTTCCGACTGCAATAAACCTACTATAACTTCATCACCATCATGTCTTTGCCTACAATTACCTATGGCTACACCCCTGGGCTTCCACCATATCCACTCCCCTTGGAGTGGCTATCCTCAGTTACAGCGGTTCCCCGTTGTGAACGTTACACAGATGCAGTCCTTGATCCAATGAGAAAATCACACCTGCCCAATTAATATCTGTCTGACTTTTGGGCAGATGTTGATCATTCAGGCCCATAGCCTGGCACCATACGTGGGCCAATAAACTGCTGACTCAATTATGTGACTACCTTCAAAGTGCTGTGATATTGTGTTTCATGGCCATGGCAATATCTGCATGTACTTTGTTTGACATTACTGAATTTGTGTAAGTTTTATATAGTGTCCAGACTCTTACCACAGTCCCAAGACACCCCCTTAATGGTTTTGATTTGACCCTAGTGTATTATTATATGTGTGATGATGATCAAAAACCCACAGAAGTGACAAGAAGTATCACACTTGTTTGCTTCTTCACCCTAGGCTACCATTTCTAAATATAATGGCAAATACGTAATGGAAAGGATGAATATTCTGTTCATATAATATTCTATTCCCACAGTACTTAATGCCTTTCCTGATATTTATAGAAACATATTGGCTGCATGCCCTACAAACAGACGTTTTTCTTTTCTTGAAATAACTGTAAACTATTTAGAAAGGGTAAAAGAAACTTGTTAACGTGTTAATATTTATAGTTGATCTGCACCACTTTTTGCCAGACAAATAATGTACTTTAGTTTGAATTCTGTACTAAGCCTGAACTAAGCAGTTTCTGCAATTATGTATCGATTTTTCTTTCACTCATTCCCAGGGATGTCAAAAATGATAATTATAGTTCCCAATAAGATGCATATTGATGCAACCATGAAAGCATTTAGAAATAGGAACTGTTGTCACTCATGAAATGAGTTTGTCATGCTTTTGGGCAACTGATCAAAAATTAAAATGATTGTATAAGAGGGACAATTAATATGAAAAAATTATATGATCTATTGATTTTCTACCCAACTCATTTACATATTTTGATTTAAATTAATGTTAATGTTCTGTATAATGACATCCAATTCCATATTTTAGTGTGTTAATTATGATTGTATCTTTCTAATCTGTAGTTAATACTCTATTCACTCTCTGTCTAATGTAATTAGCAAGCAAGGTGGTTCTTTTTGAAAAATAGCCTGGTGTATTTAAAGGAAAAGGGATGTTTGAAATTTTGCATGTACAGTATTTTTCTATTTTGCCAGTTCTTATTCCCTTGGAACCCATCCAAGGTAACCTCTTTCAAAAGTCTACAGTAAACAAGAAGACCAACATGTTAGAACACTAATGGGAAATATTTTTACTGATAGAAATCTGCTTATCTTTACAACCATTATCATGGGCATTGTGTGTCTGAAATGAATTTCCATAGAAGATTTTTTACATGCAATGTTAACTTTTTAAATTAGTATCAGTTTAAAGCATATCTCTGGTATAAATAAGGTGAAGATGGCCAAAGATTGGAGGGAGAGACATAGAAAGGCAACAGGTAGTAACAGAGAAGGAGACTGAAGTGTTGAGAGAGAAAGCAATATGTTTAGAAAGTTTGCCTCCTCCTGTAACAGATATTTACATACATAGAAGTTTCTGCCCTTTAAATAGCCTGCTATGTATTATGATTATGTATGAGTTAAGCCTTCGGGACTAAACTGTCACGTGGTTTCTTCATTCGAATACCTTGGTTTTATGCTGATCTTTTTTTTTTCCCTAAGTGGGGAAAAAAAGCTTTTTGGTTTCTTTTTTTGTTGGGGAAAAAAATCAGTCAGGGATGGTGAATTTCTCCTATTTGGCTAAGCTGAAAAATTGGCAAATTTCCTGCAAAATTTGCGTAAAAATTTGTGAAAGTAACTTGCGGCCGAAATTTGCTGACACAGGCAATTTTTGGTCTGAGTTTTGTGAATTTATTGGCCAGCGGAGAAATGTGGAAATTCGCCATGAATTCACACCAGGCAAATTTATTCACCCATCACTAGCTTTTTTCATTAAAGAAAAGTATATTGTGTGTTAAAAGAATGTCCCCACATAATTATACATTTCACTTTTGGGTTGCCCCCTGGAGATATTAAACAGATTGTAACAACTCACCCTAGTACGCCGGTGGGGACACCCGTCGCAACATCGACAGGGAACCCTGCCACGCTGTCCCCCATCTTCTTCGGTGCCGGTTCCATAGTGCATGCGTGGCGCGCATCTCCTGTATTTATAGGTGCGTTGTCGCTGGCGTAATGATGTCAGTGCGCAATGGCATCAAATTTAAAACTATTTAAAGGGGACTTGGCGTCCTATTCATTGCCCGTTATAGGTTAATCTCCTGTGAGTTCCTGGGTGCTAGCTTGTATTTTGCTTGTATCGGATTCCTGTTTGACCCCTGCCTGATTAACTATTCTGACTTCTGTGATCCTGACTCCGTTTGAATTCTGCCTGCACCGACCTGGCCTGTTTGACTACATCTTGTGCATTCCTTGTATTATGACCTTTTGCCCAAAAGATTTTGCTAACGATCATGCCCCTCTGCTTGTCCAGAACCCTTATTAAGACCTGGTGGCATCCGATTAGCCGAGGTCTCCTCCCGAGATGAAAGGCGGCTGTTAAAGGCGGAAACAAGAGCTGAGACCAGGGAGCCTAGCATTGGTTCTGGATTTTGGGTGACAATTCGTGATACAGATGGTATAATGAGAAACCTCCTTTGGTATATTATTCTGTGCTAGTAATCATATCAGTTGAATGCCATAAGAGATGGAAGAGTAGCAATGGATGGTAGGTACTGAGTTTTAATAGTTCAATATATGTTCGCATGGTTGGCAAGATAGTTTTAGTGGTTTTAGGAACTTCTTGTTTTTTTTATTAGCACCTATAATTTGGAGTAGATTATTGGGATAACTTGTGCAGCTTCTATGTTGATCCAGTGGTTTGTATTCTTGCAAGTCATAACCACAGAAATTACAAGACACATTTAGCCTCCTTTCAGTGAGAATCCCTGGAATGATTTAGATGTCTGTGATGAAGACACATTAGTAGTATACAGATACAGTATCAATCAACTTGACAGGTGTCCCGCCCCCTGCCAGGTACCCCGCCCCTAATGGGTGGAGTTACCACCCCTAATGGGCGGGGCTAAGCTTGATCTGATCTTTCTGACCTGACATAGCCACGCCCACTGTGGCAAAGCATTCCCCGCCCACTGCGTGCCCGCCATTTTGTGAAAGTAAGCCGCCATTTTGTGTAGTACCCATAAACCCTAGCTAGCCAGCGGCAAAGCATTCCCCGCCCACTGCGCAGCGGCCATTTTGTGAAATTAAGCCGCCATTTTGTGTAATGCCCATAAACCCTAGCTATCCTCTACTGTGAGCGCCACCAGTTGGTTATCTTTGATATTACAAGCGCTATATGGGGTAACTGTGTGACTGCGAGGGCCATCATGCGGTTTTTGCTATAACTACAGATGAATGCCGGGAAAAAATAAATAAATAAATAAATAAAAAACCAGATGACTTAAATGTTTGTTCTTTTTAAATTAACACATTCCGATGTGAAAATAGCTACAAGAAAACAAGACATTTGGACTGCTCTGCGACTGTGAAACTGAAAAAAAAGAAAAAAACAAGGACTGTTCTTATTCCTCCAAAACTATTACAATTCACATGTGAACTTTTTTGAACTGCACAAGACGATAGGATTGCTCTGCAACAGCGAAACTGAAAAAATCAAGGATTGTTTATAGACCTCCAAAACAGTGTGAATCTTTTTGAAATGCATAAGAGACTATGTCTGCTTTGGCAATTACTTGTGAACCTTTTTGAAATGCACAATTCATTATGTTACAGGGTTGTCAGGCAATCACGGACTACTGTTGATAAAAGGGGAATGAGTTTTCAGGTTCATTATGCATTTAATCTAAATGCATGATACATTTTAAAAACACTGTCTTTTACAATAGAAATGGCGTCATTATCGAAAAACATTAAAGTTGTGTTAAAAAAAAGCATACTATACGCCTCAAAATACAGGCAGTTTTGGTGGTGTTCAAAACTTGTATCAGAGTGTTAAAAATAAAGGCATAAAACAAAATACTGTAAGGCAGTGGTTGGCCACTCAGGATTCGTATACGCTACACAAACCAGTACGTAAGAATTTCGAAAGAAATAGAATTTGTGTTTCAGATATAGACGCACAATGGCAGGCAGACTTGGTCTCAATGACGGATTTTGCAAAATACAACAACGGGGTTAAATACATACTTACAGTCATAGATGTGTTGTCAAAATATGCCTGGGTCTTTTAGTCTATATGATAAAACAGACAAACGCTTTTGAAACTATATTTAGCAGTGGCCGTAAACCTTGCAAACTACAGACTGATCGCGGTAAAGAGTTTTTAAATAAGAATGTAAAAGCATTATTTACAAACAGGCTATACACCACTTTGTGACTAACAATAATGTAAAAGCGGCAATTGTGGAGAGATTTAATAGGACATTAAAATCTAAAATGTGGCGCTATTTTACCAAAAACATTACATATCGTTATATAGACGTATTAAAGGACATAGTTTATAGTTATAACCACACTGTCCATCGAACAACACACATCAGGCCTGTTGATGTAACAAATGCAAACTCACTCACGGTCTGGAAAAATATATATATATAGATATAATTTAAATCTAAAAAAATTAAACCAACCTTTAAACTCTGTGATCACGTGAGGATTTCAAAATACAAAGACGTTTTTAGTAAAGGTTATGAACAGTGCTTTACAGATGAAATTTTCATCATTACCGCGGTGAACACTAGAGGCGTGAGGCCAATCTACAAGTTAAAGGATATATACGACGAACCAATTGAAGGCACATTCTATGCTGAAGAAATACAGAAGATACCTGAAAATTACAATCGTGTATACAGAATTGAAAAGGTACTGAAACAGAAAGTTGTCAGAGGACAGATTCTTTACTACGTTAAATGGTTAGGCTATCCGGCAAAGTTCAATAGTTGGATCAAAAAGCAACAACTAACCTCTTTTTAAATTTCAGTGATAATGGAGGAAAGCGATTTTTATATAACACTACCCAGTAATGCATCGCTTAACACATACCCTCAAAATGAAATATCCAGCTACACTGTGAAATTATCTAAACCCCTTATGCTCAAAGGTGAGTGAGAAGTTGGAATGACCGAAATACAATATCCTCATACATTCAACAATATTGAATCTGATGAAGGACTCATATATGTAGGAATTCCTGGAGGACCCCTGAAAGAACTAAATATAAAGCCTGGCTTGTACAGCACTGTAAGAGACCTGATAAAGGCTATAAATGATAAAATTGAAACTTTAAAATCACCAGTGTATGATGTAAAGCTACGATACGATGAGTTAGAACGATTAGTATCTGTAAAAGGGACACACATTCTTGACTAGTAATAAATTAACAGCTATTTTAGGTATTGATTCTAACCATTTTAATAACAGCATCAATGGTCGAGTATGTGCGGATATAAAAGCGGGATTTTACACGTTATTTGTATACTCAGACATTACCAGACCCCAGTGGATTGGTGATTTCTATACAACGTTGCTTCAAACCGTACCAATATTAGGTATCAACAATGAAATTATTACGCAGCAGTTTATAAAGCCGGATTACATTCCTGTCAGTAAGCATCATTTCAACAACATCACGATAGAGATGAAGAATGATCAGAACAGAAACGTGTCATTTAAATACGGGAAAGCCATAGTGAAACTACACTTTCGCCCGCGGCGTGGAGGCATCTATTAATATACTATGGTGGCTATAAAAAACTATGGGGAGCCAAACATTTACAGCGCTTATTATAAAGCGCAAGCTGGTCACGGAATTTCTGGTTTCCACGGGGGTGCGTACCAACATGGAGCTGGATTGGCCGGTGTATTTAGAGCTCTTTTTCGCCGCGCTGTTCCGCTACTGAAACGCGGTATAGACTTTGTAAAGCCACATGTAAAAACAGCAGCAAAAAATATAGCTAAAGATGTTGTAGGTAAATTTTCCACCGCCATGATGAATAAAATTATCGGTGACGGCCAGGATGCATCGGGTCTAGTCTACATAAGCAAAACCACCCCTAATAAAAAACGGAAGAGGGTTACGCTACATCCGCCTTGGACGCTTCAACGTCTAAACAATAAGAGTAAAGACAGAAAGAAAATAAGCAACGCGGCGGTGCCAGAGACAAAAACGATATATTCTAGCTAGTATCGACATCCGGAAAAATCATGGCATTTATCCACTCATCATCAGTCGAATGTGTAAAGTCGGAATTGGACCTTTTTGAAATACAGCCTACCCAAACAAGTGTAAAAAAGAGTATGTATGTGGAAGTACAACCGTTAGCCGACATCAACGATACAGCTCCATTGGAATTCTATATAGCTGGTAGCGGTGAACATTACCTGGATCTCAACAATACCTTACTCTATGTTACATGTAGAATACTAAAAAACGACAACACAGCACCAGCTGATGGAGCCCGTGTGAGCCTCATCAATTATCCTATTGCAACCTTATTTAACCAGTTAGATGTTACACTGGGTGATAGACTCATAACGCAATCTAATAATTTGTATGCCTACAGGGCTTACATCGAGACTATTCTGAATTATAGTTCTGACGCATTATCATCACAATTCACTGCCGGAATGTTTTACAAGGATACAGCCGGACATCATCATACACGTGTTCTAGGGGGTGATAACGAAGGTTTCACAAAACGCGCGCAACTGAACGTGGGCGGATCTTTGAGTTGCAAGGTCCACTACACACAGACTTGTTCTATCAGGATAAATTATTATTAAGCGGTTTAGACTTGAAAATAAAACTTACCAGGAATAAGGACCAATTTTGCTTAATGTCTGCCGAAGCTGAACCATTCAAGGTTCAAATACTTAACGCGTCACTTTTTGTTAAAAGAGTACAGGTATCACCCGCTGTGCGTATAGGTCACGCCCAGGGCCTTCTTACCAGTAATGCTAAGTATGTCATTGATCGTGTCAGTATGAAAGTATTCAGCATATCGGCAGGCAGTCGTGTTTGCAACCAAGAAAACCTCTTTTTGGGGCAGCTTCCGAAGCTGGTTATCATAGGTTTTATCGAAAATGACGCATTTTCCGGCTCGCTAGATTTAAATTCGTTATGCTTCCATCATAACAACATAAATTTCATTGCCCTATACAGCGACGGAACCCAAATTCCCAGCAAAGCTTTTCAACCTGTTTTTGAAAATGGAAACGCCATCAGAGAGTACATGGCTTTTGTACAAATTGCGGGAAAAAAGAACATTGATTCTGGTTTTGTAATAGACCGTGAATCGTTTCTTGGAGGATATACATTATTCGGCTTTGATTTAACTCCGGATCAAGAACGTGGTTGTCATTTTTCATTGATACGTAGTGGTAATCTAAGATCTGAAATAAGATTTTCAAGATCGCTGGACAGAACTGTAAATATGATTGTATATGGGGTGTTTGACAACATTATTTAGATAAATCAGAGACGTGAAGTACTGTATGATTTTCTATAAGTAAAAACAAAAATGAATACCCTGGAGATTACACGTATTCTAAGATCCGACCCCTGCACACGCCATGTATTCGTTGGAGTTTTCCCGTGTGATCTCTTACCTGTTCGTAAATTGGAATACTTACCGGCCGCGTATATTATAAACACTCATAATTCTAGACTACCTGGTGAACATTGGTTAGCCATTTTCATTGATAGTAAAAGACGTGTCCTATTTTTTGATTCATATGGAATATCGCCTCTGAGTGGGTTTTACCCTGTTGAAATTTTACATTTCATTAACAAGAATGCTGATCAAATTATTTATCATAATGATCAGTTACAAAGTACTCTATCATCTGTGTGTGGGGAATTTTGTATTTTTTTTATTCATCAAATTTGTAGTGGTTTGACATTTAAAAATGTATTGAACTACTTCACTGAAGATTTAAAAGTAAATGATCATTTGGTTTCCAGATTTGTATGGAAACACATGCGTAGCTTAAGAATTAGAAATATACACTGTAAAAATATACAGAAATGTACCAAATACTGTATTCACTAGTACACATTTATATAAACGGGTTTGTTGTGTATTTTAATATTGTGTATTTTATAATTTAAAAAAAACAAAAAAAGTTGAACTTTGTATACTGCTATCTGTTATAAATATATATAAATAAATGGCACATTTTTAAAATAGAATTTACGACTCCTATGTATTATTTCGATATTGGTATTACAGCTGTTCAAATAAGTGACAACGGGCTAAACACAGGTCACCAAGACAGTTTCGTGACTAAGGGCTAATTTAATGAATAAGGACAAAGGATTGTGTGTAAATGTAGCTAATAAATGTGAAGGACATTCCAGGTATACAAATAGGTGACAACTGGCTAAACACAGGTCAACAAGACAGTTTCATGACTAAGTTCGAATTTAATTAATAATGACAATAGACTGTGTCTAAATGTAACTAATATTTGTGAAGGGCATTTCAGGTTTACAAATAAGTGACAGCTGACTAAACACATGCCACCAGTACAGCTTTTTCAATGCTGGGAATCGATCACCATCTGTAATTGTAGCTAAGGTTGTTTGAGATAGTAGTCATATATATAAATGGCAGTTGTGGAATGGATACAGTACATATACAGTAACAGGAAGACATTACACTTGTGATGGAGTCTAGAAAAGAAGTTTGCGATATGTCAAACGTATAGTATGGTTTTTATATATTATTTGGCTTTGTTTTATTTTTATGTGTATAATGTAGATCTGTAAAGTATAAATGTTAAGATCAATAGTAACCTTATTGGAACTGGAAATGACGTTTTATTTTACGTCACAAATAATTTAAATTACTGTGTTACTACAGACTCGCACAGTTCAGACGTTGGATCATAATCGAGGTGATCAGCTCATTGGTGATGTACAGCTATGTAAGTGTATATTTCATTATATATATATATTTTACAGAACTATTGATTTTTATTTATTTTTAACGTTAAATAGATACAAATGTTGTTTCTTGTAATTATTCATTTGATTGATTGTTCAAGTTATAATACTAAGCTCACTTTTATTTGTAAAATCATGGTTATGGTTTAATTAGTTCTTACGTTTGTTGGCACTGTACTACTATATAAGTGTATATTTCATTATATGTAGAGTTTACATAACTAGTGATTTTAATTTAATTTTAACTTAGATGTTTTGTTTGCTGTATTTATTCATTTGTTTGATTGTTTAAGTTATAATGCTAAAATTACTTTGTATATTTGTAAAATCATGGTTGATGTTCTTACTTTGTGTGTAAATTTTATCATTATCGTTATAGACACAACAGAAAGCAGCTATAAAAACGTGTTTCGTGTAACGGCTGATGTGCATAACTCTTTTGATTCGTTGATCAATGATAACACGACTTTAGAAGCTCGTAAATGTACCAAGCCAGCATTTGGTTAGTTTTATATATATTTATATATATATATATATATATATATATATATATTTTTTTTTTTTTTTTTTAAAAGTATATGCCTAAATCACAATAATTCTAATGTATTGTAATTTTATTATGTATTTTTATTGCAGTTTCAAAGTTATCATTAACAAAAAGGCGTGCTGCAAAATTACAGGCTTCAAAAAACAACAGTACCATTCAAGTACCCACAACTAGTTCAGCCGATGTTAGCACCTATGTTGAAAGAACTAAAGTATCTACAACACAACTCCTAGATCCTCAAGACACTGGTACGTAGAAACAATATTTAGAATGTGTTCATATAACGGATATAAGACATATTTTAATGCTTCATGCATTTTTTATTTATTTATTTATTTTTTAAACACATTTAATTAATTTATTTATTTATTTGCAGCATCAATTCAGTCACCCACTCAGCAGCCAGCTGAACATATTGATGAAATCGAGATACTGTCTCCGTTAAATGTAGATCCTACGAATCAGTGCAACAGAATAACTCCTCTGAATATCGATGATTCTGTATCTGGTGAGTCAGCAAACATAAAACCAACACATCAGTGTCCTGTGCAACAAAGTAATAACAGTTTTCTTAGAATAAAACGGCCTTTAGGGCGTAAAACATTGAATGTCTGGTCTAAAAAACACAGATCGGCTAGTGTTGTAACACCTACTATAGACTCTAGGGACTCAATAACGACCAAATCATCTAACAGTCATAGTATGATAACAGATCTGATAACTGGTACACATGGTATACATGTGAAACTGATTTCTGGTATAAACTAAGAGAAGAAGTTCAGACTGCTATAATAGAAATTTCTATTTTATTGGGGTCATCATGTAAAGATGAAATATTAACCAAAGGCATCCCACTTAGCAATAAAGTTTATATTACAAACAAAATATTTGGTTGCGGTCTGCAACTGCTTCCTCATGACACGTTTTCAAATTTAGGTCTTAGTACCAGTGCATGTAACCCTGTGCCCACTGATCATCATAGAGATTTACTACTGTGGCTTTTAAAACAGTGTAGATTCTGGTATGATTTAAGATCTGTTACCGATACTGTATTGGATGAATTTCAACGTTTAGTGACACTGACTGATGAAAAAATGAAGGCTACTGAGGCTTTAGGTCTTAAAAACATTTATACCGCATCAAGTAAGTTTTTCCGTAGAGGTCTGAGACTTATGACTGGTCAGGGTTTAAAAAATAAACGAGTCAGTAGATCACATCTTAGACCCAATGTAAATCAGCAGACTAAAGCTGTAAAAAAAGCTATAAAGATTTTATCATCAAAAAAGCACGCAATGCGGACTAAAAAACCGCGTTGCGTAGCTCATCAGAGTGTTACAGGCCATACAATAACCACTGCTACACCCTGTTTTGATACGGACATGCCAATCCCTATTGAGACATCGAACATTATTGCCGATGAAATACCCCAGTCATATTTGTCCACCTCACATACTGTACACCAAAACACTAACCATAACTCAAATAATGAAAGACCTGTACAGGCTGAAACATCAAACAACCATAATGATGGTACAGAACACGTATTTTTGGAACGTATAAATCAATATCGTAAGCAACATCCTAAATTTAATTCCACTGAATATTATAACCACTTTAGATTTGTAAATATAGATAAAGTATCATCATTTAAGGATGCTGTTCAGTCTGTACAGGGGGCTATCCAAGGTTTATTAAACGAAATGATGCCTGACATAGGTCATAATGATTTGCTTCAGTTACGATTGGATGGTGACGGCCTCAACAAACCACTGTATTCAATCAAAAGATCTAAGGCCAGCTTAAATGCTGAGTTCTTTTTAAATGATATAGCAAATTTGTTGCAGAGTAATGCTGATCTTATTGAGAATGGATCTTTAAGACTTGTTGTAACTGTAGTGAAAAACAGAGAAGGGGGTGTATTAGCTAGACGGAGCATTAGGTCAACCCCCTATAGTCGTATTATAGCCACGAAATGGCGTTGGTTATTTGATTTAAATAATGATGACAACAATTTATGCCTAGCTGGTAGTATCTGTGCTGTTTTAGCAGAGCAAGACACACCCGATAGTGTAATGCTGGAAAAGGCCCGTGATATACATAAATCATTGGGTATCCCTGATGATCACTTAGTAAGTTTTAGTGATATCCCCGCTTTTGAGAAACACCTTAACATTACTATTAAGGTGTATTACCACAATCAAGGTTCATGGCATGTTTTCCAGACCCCTGAACCATGTAAAGAAAAGGTTGTATTTATATATCATGAAGGCCAGCATTATTATGGTATCAAAAAAATTAATTCTTTTCTAGGATACCCATACTTCTGTGTTTACTGTCACACCCCGTTTACCCACAAAAATGAACATACATGCCGTTATTTTTGTAGAGCGTGTCTCAGGCGTGAATGTGGTGAGACACCTTCTGAAATTTCTAGATGCCCCAGCTGTCGTGTTTTTTGTCTAATGAGTGTTTAAACCATCACAAGATGCTTGCTCGATCAGGCAAATTACAGTGTCGATCTAAAATTAATTGTGATTCATGTGGGCGTTTAGTTGTTGCCGCCAACCACACTAAATGTGATGGGCTCAAATGTCGGATATGTAATGAGAACATTGAAACTTATGATGGCCATATTTGCTATCTGAGACGTATCAAACCTGAGAATGATACTTCTGATAAATATATATTTTATGATTTTGAGTGTATGCAAGAGACAGGAGTGCACGTCCCAAATTATATATATGCCTTAACATTGAACGGTGAAGAACATTGGGAATTTCAGGGTTCTAAGTGTCTAAATGATTTTGTCATTACGTTCATGGAAAAAAAATTTAGCGGCTACACGTTCATAGCCCATAATGGCGGTCGGTATGACTCATACTTTGTGGTTAAACAATTGCTAAAAGAGTGTATTCAAATAGAACTACTATCTCAGGGTGGTAAATTATTGTGCGTTACAGTGGCTGACTTGGGTATTAGATTTATAGATTCTTTAAATTTCCTACCCATGAGACTTAGCAAATTACCTGCAGCATTAGGTGTATGTACAGAGTGGAAGTAAAGACTTCTTTCCACATTATTTTAACACGGCTGAAAATCAGGGCTATATAGGGGCCATGCCATCCATAGAATTTTACGGGGCTGATTATATGATGCCTGATGAGAAGGCTGAATTCATTACTTGGTATGAGCAAAACCGCTACAATATATTCGATTTTCAATTGGAACTTAAAAAATACTGCATTCAGGATGTTAAAATTCTGAAGGAGGCTTGTGCCTGCTATAGAGAAAACATTATAAACATAACAAATAAAACCGTCACTAAATATAATTCGAATGATGAGCCGGAGGTTAATACCTACGCAATCGACCCTTTTGAGTACACCACCTTAGCCTCTGTGTGTATGGCAATGTACAGGCTAAAGTTTTTACCCGAAAACTGTATTGCAATCTTACCCCCTGACAATTACAATACGAAACATAAACGTTTCTCAACACCGACTATACAATGGTTGATGTACATTGCGCACAAAGAGGGGATTGCTATACAACACGCCTTACAAGGTGGTGAAAAAAAGGTTGGTAAATACTGGTTGGATGGTTATGCTTTTGATAATGGCAAACATATAGCCTTTGAATTTCAAGGTTGCTTTTACCATGGATGTCGTGTTTGTTATTGTGAAGATGACTTTAATAGGGTAACCGGCACTTATTTCAGTCAACTGAACCACAAAACACAAATCAAGACTAATTTTTTAAAAACAAGGGGCTTTGAGGTCCGTGAACTCTGGGAACATGAATGGCATGCTATGCTGGAATCTGACAAGGACCTACAGGCATTCATTCAAGAAAAAAAGTTCCCCCAACCCTTGTCCCCCCGTGATGCCCTCTATGGCGGCCGTACAAATGCTATAAAGCTCTACCATAAAGTGGCCCCCGGTGAACGCATTCACTATTACGATTTCACCAGTCTGTATCCCTATGTGAATAAAACAAAAACATATCCAATTGGTCATCCAACAATTATCTTTGAAAATTTCAAGTCTTTTAATTCTTATTTCGGCATTGCTAAAGTAAAAATATACCCCCCTAAAGACTTGTTTTTTCCTGTTCTGCCTGTAAAGATGAACGGAAAAATGTTTCCATTGTGCTATACTTGTGCCTCTACGCATCAGGATCTGGACTGCTGTCACATGGATGCCGAACGCTCATTAACGGGTACATGGTGCACAGTTGAAATTCAGAAGGCCTTAGATATGGGTTATAAACTTGGTTAAATCTTTGAAATTTGGCATTTTCAATCAAGTACTAACAATCTCTTTACCGACTACATTAAAATACATCTCCGTGATAAACAAGAAGCCTCAGGCTATCCCAATTGGTGTATAGATGACGAGAAAAAACAGATGTATGTTGATGATTATTTGGATAAGGAGGGGGTGTTATTAAGACGACAAATAGCTAAACTGTTTCTAAATTCTCTGTGGGGTAAATTTGGTCAAAAATCGAATCTACCTACAACTAGCATCGTCACTAATCCAGATGATCTCTTTAAGTACGCATTTCTATCTCAGTAGGAAGTGTCATCATTAGATTTTTTAGATGATGACACAGCAATGGTTAATTGGAAGTATGCAAAAGAATGTCAAACTCTTTCACGTAACACAAACATATTTATTGCTTGTTTTACCACAGCATACGCCAAGCTTGAATTATACAATCTTCTGGCCAGTCTAAAAGAACGCTGTCTATATCGTGATACTGACTCTGTTATTTTTGTAAGCAAGGACGGTGACTGGAATCCGCCTCTTGGTGACTACCTAGGGGAACTGACCAGTGAGTTACCTACTGACAATTACATTACTGAATTTGTATCGGGTGGACCTAAAACCTACGGTTATAAGTTATCGACAGGTAAGACTTGTCTAAAGGTTAAAGGCATCACACTAAATGCTAACAATATCCAGTTGATAAACTTTGACAGCCTAAAGGATCTGGTATTAGACTACCCAGAAAATTCAACCCCTCAACACCAGAAAAAGATTGAGGTACGTCAGGACGGTATAGTTAGAAACAAAAAGTGCTGGCAAATAGAGACTCGGACGTTGCAGAAAACACAAAAATGTGTTTATCATAAACGACGACTAACAGACGGTTATCAAAGTATAGCTTTTGGTTACAGTAACCATGGACACTAGACTTCAACACCCTTTTTCATGTATACTGGCCGGACCTTCTAATTCAGGAAAAAGTTTTTTGTGAAACAACTACTGTATAGTTCAGCTACACTGTTGTCGCACAGGCCTGATAATATTGTTTGGTTTTATGCATGCTGGCAATCACTTTATGATGAGCTGTTACAGAAAATACCAAATGTTCGGTTTATAGAAGGATTACCAAATAGCTTTAATGATGATGAGCTATTCCCCCCTGATAAAATCAATCTGACTATTGTTGATGATCTCATGGAGTCTGCTAGTGAAAACTCTGAGCTTGAAAAAGCATTTACCAAGTATGTACACCACCGAAATCTCAGCATCATGTACCTTGTACAAAATATATTTTGTCAAGGAAAAAAGAGCCGAACCATAAATTTAAACACCAAGTATATGGTGCTTTTTAAGAATCCGCGTGATAAACTCCAAATTACTACTATGGCTAGACAGATGTACCCTGGCAAATCAAATTTCTTTTTAGAGGCGTTTGAGGATGCTACATGTAGGCCATATGGCTATTTACTGGTAGATTTACGTTCTGCAACCCCTGATAATTATAGGTTAAGAACCGGTTTATTTCCTCCAGAACTGCCCGTTGTATATATCCCTAAAAAGCAAAACTCTAAAAATAGGTGATTTCATACTTGTTAGGTCATTAGCTATTTTTCCACAGGCGGTTAACATGTCTACACATTTGAGGCGTAATTGGCATACTTTAAAAATGTTAATGAATGCTAAGCCGAATCAGAGAAGGGTCATTCTGTGTACAGCATCGGATGACTTGATCGCAGCCATATGTGAAATAGCGCTCAACACTCTTAAAGGTAAAATACCACTTACAAATCACCAAGTGGGGAAAAAAAGCTTAAAAAGTGGCGAAAAGTTATAAAAACTTTGAGCAACAAAACATTTTCATTTGTTAAGAAGAAACGTCTAGTGAAACAGTCCGGTGGTTTCATCCCCTCTCTGTTGGGTTTTGCTATACCTCTGCTAACTGGTCTACTGACTAACCGTTAATGGAGTACACTGAAAAAATGTACTTAGTTCCTAAACAGGATATAGATCATTACAACGGACTGCCGATAAGGTTGTTCATAAGCACCAATCTGTCTCACAGCAACTTGATGGTGAGATTTCTGATATTGTACAGCGAAAAGACTTATCAGATAGTGAAAAAATACATTGTTATACAACTGTATTGCAAAAGTACCTGGTTCATGCGAAGCAGGATGATCGTGAGAAGATGAGTTTAACACTTTTAATGCCACCTGGAGATCCCGCCATAACTGTGACACAGCCGAATTCAGATGGTGATACCGTCACTACAGCAGCTGATACTATGTTTGATGAGGTTATAAACAATGTAAATCCGCGCTTTAAAAAAAATGCTAAGTTATTACTTGCCAAAATGTCACAATCAAAACATATTGTAGATTGGAATGACAAAGGGGAACTTGTTTATAAAAATGACACAGTATCAGGTTCTAATATACTGGATTTGGTCCGTGGTGTTACGCAGAGTCATTATGTTGCTGAGCGTAAAATGCCCCACGGCTGGGATACAATGCTTCGCGTGATGGCTGAGCTTAATATACCATCATCAGTCATCGGAAATACTTCAAATCGTGAATATTTCAATAATATAAAAATACATATTGATTCTGGACCTTCATCATCAAACCCTAAACTTATAAAACACTTACCAATGCAGAGTACTACTGTAGGCACCCCTGGATCATTAACCCCCCATAGATACATGTTACCTAAAAAACGCTCTAGCTCTCTGCTTCAGTCTATTGACTGGTTGAAATACTAAATGTATATATCTATGTGTATTTATAGCTGTATATATGTGTAGAATTGAAAACAAACCGTTTATATAAATGCGTATTAGTGAATACAGTATTTGGTACATTTCTGTATATTTTTACAATGTATATTTCACATTATGTGTGTTGGTTTATCTTTAATAAAAATATGTTATATTTCATTACACTATGTATGCTGTGCTTTATTTCTAATTCATATTTATACATATGCTCTACACTGGTCTAGACATGCCCAGGCATGTAGGTCCATCCCTGATGCCCTATAAAATACCAAAAGTCATGTCTTTTTTTGGTATTCATCGGTAGTTATAACAAAAACCGCATGATGGCCCTCGCAGTCACACAGTTCCCCATATAGCGCTTGTAATATCAAACATAACCAACTGGTGGCGCTCACAGTAGAGGATAGCTAGGGTTTATGGGCATTACACAAAATGGCGGCTTAATTTCACAAAATGGCCGCTGCACAGTGGGCGGGGCATGCTTTGCCGCTGGCTAGCTAGGGTTTATGGGTACTACACAAAATGGCGGCTTACTTTCACAAAATGGCGGCCGCGCAGTGGGCGGGGAATGCTTTGCCGCAGTGGGCGTGGCTATGTCAGGCTAGAAAGATCAGATCAAGCTTAGCTCCGCCCATTATGGTGGTAACCCCACCCATTAGGGGCGGGGTAACTGTCAGGGGGTGGGGCACCTGTCAAGTTGATTGATACTGTATCTGTATACTACTACTCACATTGTGAATGCTACAGGATGCGGATAAAGATGATGAGAAGCTGTGATGCAGATACCAACACCCTAGCATTGTTTGTCCATCTATTTCACGTTTATTTCATTTTACCAGACTAGCCATAGTCGGGTCTCTAGTAAATAATCTGAATATATCTTTTTCATCTTATGCTGTTGAGCAAAATTAATCTTATACAATGCTGCGCACTAATATATAGATTATAAAAAGAATTTAGAAGAATCATTTAAATTTTTTTTTTGCCAAATTAACATGCAAAAAGTTATTTGGTGAAATGAATATTTAGCAAGTTTGTTCATCTCTATTCATGAAAACAGTGTATTTTTTATGGTCAAATACATTTCATGCTGAAGAGAAAAATCCCTTATTTAGACAGTCCTACTTGGTAATTACTGTAACTCGAGTCAATAGTGAAAACTGAATGCGTAATTGCTAACATTTTATGTTCCAGAAATAAATTCTCATTGTAAATGTACATTAAAAAATCCTTTTCAGGTTGGAAATAGCAGCACTCACAAAATGCAGTACTTTATTGAGTATTTACAGTTATTAAATATATAGATAAAGGAGAACAAAATCTTAACCAAAGAAGTACACTGTAGACTAGAAAAGGTGTACATAATGTTTTGAGCTTCTATACCAGCCAAGGCAACCACAACCCTTTAGCAGTGAAGATCTGTTCCTGTGAAGATGTTCCCAGTAGCTCCCCATCATCTTTTCTGCTGGTTCACTGCACATGCTCTGTGCTGCTGTCACTTACTGAGGTTGGGACTGACTCAAAATATACATTACACATAGAAAATAAATGTCACTAAACAAGGCTGATTAGTAATTAATACATATAATTACTACATGGCAGCAGAGAAAGCAGTGCAACTGGCATCAGAATTTAATAATCAGCCTTGTAGCATCAGCTTATATTAAAGGCCAAGACAAAAAATAAAAAAATATAGGCCACACTTCCACATGAAGTAACTTAAAACCGCTGTTTATTGTTACATTAAAAAACAGGTGGCTGCTGTGGCAATAATGTACCAATAAACAATGGTTTTAATTTAGTTCATGAGGAAGTGTGCCTTACATTTTTGCTCATTTTTGTTTTGGATAACTTCAGTTTGCGGAGCTCTGTACAAATGCAGGCATGCTGAATCCTCTTAATCTGTCTGTGATACCAAACGAAAGGAGTAGGGGTTAGAGATGTCGCGAACTGTTCGCCGGCGAACTTGTTCGCGCGAACATCGGGTGTTCGCGCTCGCCGGAAGTTCGCGAACGTCGCGCGACGTTCGCCATTTTGGGTTCGCCATTGTTGGCGCTTTTTTTTGCCCTCTCACCCCAGACCAGCAGGTACATGGCAGCCAATCAGGAAGCTCTCCCCTGGACCACTCCCCTTCCCTATAAAAACCGAAGCCCTGCAGCGTTTTTTCACTCTGCCTGTGTGTGCTGAAGAGATAGTGTAGGGAGAGAGCTGCTGCCTGTTAGTGATTTCAGGGACAGTTGAAAGTTTGCTGGCTAGTAATCGTTTTGATACTGCTCTGTTATTGGAGGGACAGAAGTCTGCAGGGGTTTGAGGGACATTTAAGCTTAGGTAGCTTTGCTGGCTAGTAATCTACCTTCTACTGCAGTGCTCTGTATGTAGCTGCAGTGGGCAGCTGTCCTGCTTCTGATCTCATCTGCTGACTGCTGCAATAACAGTAGTCCTTGTAAGGACTGCTTTAATTTATTTTTTTGTTGTTTTACTACTACTACTACTACTACTACTACTATAAGAGCCCAGTGCTATTAGTCTAGCAGTGTTGGGGAGTGGGACTGGTGTGCTAATCTGCTGCTCCTAGTAGTTCAGCAGCACCAACTTTAATTTTTTTTTTTTTAATATTCATTTTTTTTTTATTTTACTTTTTTTTATTTTACTACCGCTGTAGTAGTGTATAAGTTGACCTTTTAGGCATTATTTGCCCTGTAGGCATTTTTTGCCCAGTGTGTTATTCAACCAACTGCCATCTAGCATCACTAACAGCTCTCCCCCTACACTATCTCTTCCAAGCACACACAGGCAGATTTTTCAGATACATTTTTGCCCTTGATCCCTCTCTGGCATGCCACTGTCCAGGTCGTTGCACCCTTTAAACAACTTTAAAATCATTTTTCTGGCCAGAAATGTCTTTTTTAGATGTTAAAGTTCGCCTTCCCATTGAAGTCTATGGGGTTCGCGAACCGTTCGCGAACCGCTCGCATTTTTGCGCAAGTTCGCGAATATGTTCGCGAACTTTTTTTCCGACGTTCGCTACATCCCTAGTAGGGGTGAGTCTGAACTGTTTATTAAACTATTACAATTTATATAACAGGCCAACCTAATTTTTTGCTTGATAATTTGCTACGACCCATAAGCTTAGCTTCTCAACAGCTACTCAGAGCTCATGTTGACCCCCTGTGACAAGTTTGAAGTCCTGGATCATTGCTGCTATTGAGAAGCTGAAACTTTAGGCTGGTGCAATAAGTTCAGTATATAAAACATGCCATTTTTAGCCATATTCATTGTTAGGGCTTAGTCCTCCTTTAAGTATACTTTATCTGTGCATAAATGGGCAGCTTCAGGAATGGTAAAGATTTGGTAAGAATTGTATTTAATAATATACAGTAAGTTAGTTTTGATAAACTTACATGGCATCAGAAGAAGAGTTACGTGACTACACAAAGGTACAAGGCTACACAGATGTACAGTATGTATGTATGTATGTGTTGAAAACAAATACAAAAAAGGGAGGGTGGTTATTGTCTATAGCCTGTGTATAGACGCACAAACCAGCACAGAATTGCTTTTCCACAGATACACAACTTGCCTGGGTACAAGTGATTTTTTCCCCTGAGGAAGTTCACCACAACAGTGTATCACTAAAATGTTTTGCCTGGACCAGTTGAGTGTAGAGATGTAGCTTGTATGTATACAATATATATATATATATACCATATTTTTACTCAAGGTTAATAAAATGGTGAAAACACACACACTTAAAGGAGAATTCAACCCTTTACCAAAAAATTCCCTACTCCCACCCCGCATAGACCCCTTTCCCTCCTTCCCCAGCCTAGCTGCCCTCCGGGAAATGTTTGTCAAGTAAGGAATGTGTCCAGATTGCCTGCCATCTGCCTGCTATGCTTACTTTCCTACATTGGCTGAAGGGAGTTTCTATGCAACTCCCTGCATATATTACTCACCTTCAAAAGCTATAGATACACTGCACAATAGTTAAAGTGTATGTGCAATGCTCCAGTTCCACAACAATAGTTGAGTTTTTATGTAACTCACTACATCCAATGATAAACTGATATTTTTAATCCTATTATAAAATACAATAAATATCAGCATTTAGAAACAGTATATCATCGGATTCAGGAGGTTACAATAAAAGAGCACCAAGCTGTTGTGTGCAACTAGAGAACCTTACATACTATTGAGCACTGTACAGAAAAATCACCTCAAATTTGTTTATCCCTGTTTAGATACTATGTAATATTATGCAATAAATGCTAATTTATACTTAATTTACGTGCCATGAAATGGCATGGGTTACGCTGCGATTTAGCATTCATATAATACACAAAAGCCATGAATAGCCTGTAAATTATATCCTCATAATACACAAAAGCCGTGAATATCTTGTAAATTATATCCTTATAAACGGTGAGTTCTGATGTCATCAGTTAAAGGGTGAGTAGTGATGTCATTTCTGTCACATGACTCACTGAAATGTGTGTATTATAATAAATAAAGTACCCTAGTTGCAGAATATGAGGATATTAGAAGTTACCTCGGAGTTCCATGACCTGTATAAAAACACTAAGCCTTGGGCCTCGTGTTTTTATATGGTCATGAAACTCCTCGGTAACTTATAATATCCTTATATTTTACAAAAATGGGTACTTTATTCACTATATAAACTGTGCCTAGTGAAATTGAAGAGATTGAGATTGAGATTATTGAAAATATTAACTCATTGCACAGGCATTCCTTTACTGTTCTTTGCAGCACTGTACAATCCCTTCTGTCTGAAATTGTTTAGCTGATTAAACCCCTAAGTTTAGAAAAAAAACAGTGAGTCTAAAAAAATGGCCATAATGCAAGTCCACAATGGAATAAAGGCAGCGCACTCCTGGGTTTCCATAATGCAAGTCCCCCTCATCAAAAATAAAACACAGGGGCAGATTTATCAAGGGTCGAATTTCGAAGTAGAAAAAGCTTCGAAAAATCCACCATTGAATTGGAATACTTCGACTTCGAATATCGAAGTCAAAGTTTTTTTACATTGAATTTGGCCATTTGCGGTCGAAGTAAAATCGTTAGATCGAACGATGAAATCCTTCGAAACGAACGATTCAAAGGATTTCATCCATCGATGGAACTATTTTTCTTTAACTATAAAAAACTTAGAAAAATGCTCTAGAAGTTCCCCATAGGCTAATATAGCACTTTGGCATGTTTGATTCAGCATAGTTTTGAAGTAGAAGTTTTTTAAAGAGACAGTACTTTGATTATCGAATGGTAGAATAGTCAAAGTATTTGTACTTCGAATCGAATTCGAAGTCGAAGTTGTAGTAGCCTATTCGATGGTCGAAATATCCAAAAAATTACTTTGAATTTCAAATTTTTTACTTTGAAAATTCCCTCGAATTCACTTCGACCCTTGATAAATCTGCCCCATAGTGTTTGCACAGTAGCGCCTATTATAAAGCCATGCATGTGGGTCGACATCAGGACATCAGGAAAGAAAAGATGTTACCTGCGTCAGAGCATTATATATTATATATTATAAAATAAATAGATGCAAATGCATGCTAAATATAAAGTGATAAAATTAAGGCAGCGATTCAGTACAGCAGTTGGTATACTTATAATATATATTAAAATTATACAATGTATGCATGTATAACTTTATTTGTAAAATGCTGTTAAGAAGCTGCAGCGCTGTACAGTGCATATATATATATATATATCTATATATATATATATATATATATATATATATATATATATATATATATATATATATATATATATATATATATCGGCACTCACCATTCCTGTAGTTAATGGCCGGGTGCTAACCAAATTCATCAATAGCAGTCCAGTGAAAGCACTCACGGCATTGACCCCTCAAGTGTATATCAAAATATGCATGGCATGACGACGCATGCCATATATATATATATATATATATATATATATATATATATATATATATATATATATATATATATATATATATATTTATATATTTATATATATATATATATATATATATTTATATATTTATATATATATATATTTATATATATATATATATATATATATATTTATATTTATATATATATATATATATATATATATATATATATATATATATATATATATATATATATATATATATACTTATATCATATTATAGACTTGAAACTTGTGTTGATTGGTTTCCTAGTCCTTTAATTGAATCAATTTATCTAAAACATTAATTCCACATTTGATAAGCAACAGGTCTCAGCAAACAGTTTTCAGGCAATGTAGGACTTTATCAAAAAATCTTTATACATATAATTAATGCAGTTCAATAAAATATACATACGCATAAAACATTTACAATTCTATTATACACATAAATATTTAAAACCACTTGGTGCTGTTTATATATATATGAGGATTGCATGCTGTTCAGCTTTCCCATTAACCTATAAACACCACACTTTAGAAGACATCCAGGTTAAGAACTAGTCATACATAAATACTGTGCAAAGAGGGAATTGTACAATATTCAGTTTTAAATTTAGCCAGAATGTTTTACACTTGGAAGACACCCAAAGTGTATCTATATATCACAAACACTTAAGTTTGCATATATACTTTAAAACAATGCCCTACACTTTAACCATTTTATTGGCAGGAATTGTGCCCTTACTTAAAAGCCAGTGATCTTTGGTATTCATAATACCAAAATGACACTTGGAGCTACAGATTCTTCTAAGCAACAAAAGGCCTTTACTCATTTTCTGCTCATCACTTTCTCATAAGGTACAAATAGTGTACATCCTGTTATACTACCCCATTAAGTCTTCCTATACACATTTTACCAATTCCTGTAATATAGTCATCCACATTAAATCTTTATGTGCCAAGCATGTTTCAATTGTTCTCATTTATTACATTCAACCACTTATATGCATATACATATAACATACTTCCTCTTACAACTATGAAAGAATGCACCAAGAGAACAAAATATCAACTCAACTCCTTATATTGATTGGTTTAACGTTGTATTAATCGTTATAGATACAGAACATCTGATATAGCTACATAATAGTATGAAATATCAACTCTTTTAGGTTAGAGGTGCACACTGGGCTGATAATCCATGAAAACACAAAATAATGCCTATGTACAAAACTTTGATGCAAGTATTTCTCTGGAAACCTGCCAATCTGGGAAGATTACTGTTAGATTTACTGGTCTCAGATACATTCCATAGTTCCACTGATCAAAATAAGCATAAATACTCTACAAGATATGCTGCAAAAATGAGTGAGTATTCAATTCTAGAATTCTAGACTCTTACTGGTGCCCTCTACAGTGAGAGAGAGGACAAATACATACCATATTCAGAGCAATAACATGACACATATCTTATAGCTGGTAATTGCTTTCTTATGATATCATTGATTTCAGTTTGATTCTAGACAAGTACCTAACCTTACACACAGACACTCAAGGCAGAAACGGGTTTGCATCACAATGAGAAGCACATAAAATTGTGGATGCCTTGGGTTTCAAAGAATGGTTTGAAATAATTTCTGTTATTATTTGAAGTACAAATCTTGTCCACCGGCTGGTAACCTGCAGCCTCCAAGGTGTTATTGCCACAGGGAATGTACATTCATTGTGACTGGATCTCATCACACCTACTCAGCTAGTGTCTTCATAATAAAAGAGAAAATGGACTTGAAAAAGGACAGTATATTCTTTTACTTTGCTACTTTAAAAGCATTTCCCTCTAATATTTTTCTGCCTGGTTATGGCAGCTAGTGTGTCCCAAAGGATCTTGTGTTTTGGTTTCACACAACAATATTTGTCTATTGGTCATTCTATTTTTTTTTACAAATGAGCTTTTACTGTAAATAACTTGTCAGGCTCAAATTTTTTCAGTAATGACAATTCTGGTGGAGATTTTAAAGTGACAGACACTAAAAAACTACCTTTTAAAATATGAATGTACATTAGGGGGCCAATTCACCAAGCTCGAGTGAAGGATTCAAAGTAAAAAACCTTCGAATTTCGAAGTGTTTTTTGGGCTACTTCAACCTTCGACTTCAATTCGAAGGATTCGAACTAAAAATTGTTCGACTATTCGATAGTCGAAGTACTGTCTCTTTAAGAAAAAACTTCGACCCCCTAGTTCGCCATCTAAAACCTACCGAACTCAATGTTAGCCTATGGGGAAGGTCCCCATAGGCTTTCCTAAGGTTTTTTGGTCGAAGGATAATCCTTCGATCCTTGGATAAAAATCCTTCGAATCGTTCGATTCAAAGGATTTAATCGTTCGATTCGAAGGATTTAATCGTTCGATTCAAAGGATTTAATCGTTCGATTCAAAGGATTTAATCGTTCGATTCAAAGGATTTAGTCGTTCGATTCAAAGGATTTAATCGTTCGATCAAAGGATTATTCCTTCGATTGTTCGATCAAAGGATTATTCCTTCGATCTAACTATTTGCGCTAAAATCCTTCAACTTCGATATTCAAAGTCGAAGGATTTTAATTCCCAGTCAATATCGAGAGTTAATTAACCCTCGATATTTGACCCTTGGTGAATCGGCCCCTAAAAGTTACCTATAGGTCATGCTAATTGTTTTTTGCTGAAAGGTTTGTTTTTGTAAGTAATTGCTAGTTGAAGTTCCTAAACCTGACTGTTTTGCCAACCTGACTGTCCAGTGATGGACGAATTTGTCCCGTTTCGCAGAAACATTTACGAATTTCCTGCAAAATTTGCGAAACAGCACAAAATTTGCGAGGCTCGAATTTTGACACCCATGTTAATTTTGACGCTAGTGTCAATTTTGACGCTAGTGTTCAGTCAATGGATGCCCGAATAATATTGGCGCACAACGGTTTTGACGCGATTGACTTTTACAAAACAGGTCTAAAATTTGGACCTTATAGGCGATCACAGGGAGTCAGATAGGTAATGTAAAAGCATTGGGCAAATCATTTATCACAAAATTATAAGAAGCATGCAAAGCCAATATCATGGTAGATGTAAAAAAAAAGGTTCAATTTCTGGTGTCAGTATCTCTTTAAGGTATATACAGAATGTAAATAATAAGTATGTTGCAGAAAGAAATCTGAATCCTAATGCATGGGTAAAACGAGTTCTGCACATTATGCTGGAAAGTCATACCAGTAAGATTCTGTTCCAAGGTAAGAACAATAATCTTTATCTTCACAAATCCTGGCAGCATGGAAAATGCAGGCTAACCTACACAAGAGACTCATTAAGAAATAACAGCAAGCTGAACTAGAAAGTGAATTAGTATTAATCACTTACTATTTTACAGGAGCAGTGCCAAAAAACTGATGCATCAGTAACAAGTAAGCTGAAAAGGTTTCAAGACTTAAATTTCAATAGTAATAATTAATCTTACTTTGTTTTTGTGGCAAGGTAAAAATAGGCAAGTAGTTACAACATCAGGGGCTGCTGGGAACTGTTGGCTGCAAGTACTAAGATGCTAAAGACTAATGTAAAATGTAGGCAGCAAGTGGTGAGAGTCTTTGGGGCTACTGGGAATTGTAGGCAGCAAATAGTAAGCATCGGGAACTGAAGAAAGAAACAAAGTAGCCACACCAGCAGTGTTCTATTGTAGAAATGCGGAACTGGTAACTGGAAGCCAAATTTATCAGCAGGAGTATTGTAAGGTCACAAGCCGAGCCAAGATCAGAAGAGCAGGAAGATCATAGGATGACGGTATCAAGACAATAATGAAATCCAAGAAAAACTGGTACATACACGAGCAGTCAATAGAGAGCACGAAGCTTGAGCTTAACACTTACTCAACAACCATGCAATCACCTGGAAAGGGGCCAGTGCAAATATAGGGGATTAGTTGGAACCAAGTTCAGGTCCGGATTAGTCTGAAACTGTACCAGATTATGTTTTTTTCTTTAAGAGTTCAGCATTATCTGTTTTTGACATGGCTAGTATATCACAGGTTCTAAACAGCAGGATGACTAACATAAATACCATCCATGCCATATTATACATCTATATTTGAAAAGTAAGGTTTGTATTGTTTAACCAAAGCACTGAAAAATGCTTTGATTTATTCCTGAACAGAACTGCCTGTGTTGTTCTATCTCTTTGGAAGTAAATTGAATTTCTTCTTGCACTCTTAACTCCTATGCCAAAGAACATTCCAATCTTTTTACTAGGAAACAAGCATTTTTTACGTCACTAAATCAATTAGAAAGGAAGAGTGTGAGTAATACAAATAGTTTACTATTTCAAGGGAAAGTGGACCGAAAATAACACTAGTATAACCCTCTGGTAAATGTAATGCTTGATTTTCTACATATGAAATATGATGGATATTGTTCCTTTGGTGGAATACTGCCCACTTGAATATACTAGAGGTACAGTAGATCACAGATGAAGCTTTATTTGTTACTCTTGCTGGACCCTTCATATGCTTTCCTTTCCAACTTCCAGCACAACCACTTTCACATTTTTATTTCTCTCAAAATATATGAAGGTGTTAATCCTGTACCATGATAATAATAAAATTTCTGGATTCATTCAGTATTTTGTTTGTGGGCAGGAATCACACTTGTCAGAGGGAAAATATATAGAAACAGATTAGGATAACTTTGATCTAACAGATTTTAAGTTCTTCATGGAATCAATAAATTGTTTTTTACATTTCATCTCGGCTTCATGTCAGGTTTTATTATTACAAATAAAACAGTATGACCTCTATCAGGCATCAGTATGCGTTGCAATATCTACCCTTTAAATCTACAGAATAGCCTACATTTTGAAGAGACAGTCAAGAGAAACAAAAAAGAAAAACAAAATAGGGAAAAAAAGCAGAATGAACTGGCAGTTTGAACAGAAATATATCTATCTTATTTATTTTCTTTTAACAGTTGTATGCTTGGGCACACCTTTTAAAACTTAAGATATCTAAATGTGATTTATTAGTATCAATTTTGTAGCTATTGACAAACAAGATATAACTGATATTGACGTGTTGAGTTTAATTAGAAATACAATTCATTCTGTCTGGAATGTTTTTAACAAAGCATTCCATTAGAATGAGTTTCTTATAGACTTAAGCCAAAGGATCTGTACTCTAATAAGTCTTGAACAAAATCCTCCCCAGTTCATTTCTTTATCCTTTCCCATTTAGAGACTCTAGTGCCTAGCATAGGAAAAAGAAACAATGATAATATATTTCTGGCTTTCTCATTTCTATTTTTGTATCACTTTTTTTTTTTTAAATAAATTATTTTGAAACTTGTGGACTACATAGAAGGTGCATGGATCAAATCGAATCCCTTCTGTACCATGGCTGGTGAACGGTAAAACACTTTTATATTGGGATCTTCTCTTTCATTTATGTCCTCACTGGAAGTGTCTGGAATAAGAGTGATGTAGTAAAACTGCAAGTTAGATGCTGTGGCAGTGAATATAAAGGGCATAATTGGCTCTTAATGAAAAAACAGTTCCTTAATCACTGAGACAATAGATTCAGCAATAATGCTACAATAGGCAACAGTGGTTAATCACACCAGACATGTAGCCCCAAAATTATAGAATATGCAATGGTGCTCTAAGTGAACATACACTGCCCTGAGTTTTACCACATAGAATTACTGAATACTAAAACTATTTCTCCTCAGTGGGGCACAGAACTGCTCTTACTCACTAGTCCAGAGTGAGGCCTATATCCAGGTCAGGCCCTCTGGCAGATCCACATCCTGCTATGGTGGCGTACAGAAAGATATATTCAATCTCATTTTTTACACTAGGTAAAAGGACCTGGTAAGTTACCCTTGGGCCAATGGGGAACACTTCCCTCCCTTACAGGCTGTAAGAATAAGCGATCCAGTGTATTAAGCTTTAACAGGAGGCCTCAGTCCGCTGGTGTTTCGCTTCTGCTGCAATCTGATAGGTCTCCTACAGCATAGTTCCTGTGTGCTGGGCTCCAGTTGCACAGAGAGAACAGGGCAGCCTGGGACTGCTTAAGTTTCTTGAGTAAAGGTGGCCATACACTGAGAAATCCGCTCGTTTGGCAATGTCGCCAAACGAGCGGATCTCCCTCCGATATGCCCACCTTGAGGTGGGCAATATCGGGCCGATCCGATCGTGGGCCCTAGGGCCCAACGATCGGATCCTAACGAGGCCTTAACGGGCGGTCGGATCGTGGGACCGCATCAACGAATAGATGCGGCCGCGATCCGACGGGATTTTCTGTCCCATCCGATCGAGATCTGGCCGACTGTCGGCCAGATCTCGATCGGTGAAGCCCGTCGGGGGGCCCCATACACGGGCCAATAAGCTGCCGACACGGTCTGTCGGCAGCTTTTATCGGCCCGTGTATGGCCACCTTAACTCAAGTAGGGCTCGCTGAGGCTCCCTGTTAGAGCAGAACCAGATCATTTATCTTTACAGCGGTAAGAAAAAAAATAATGCATGTATATTGGAAATATCCTAATTATTAGGGATTCTATCAGAATCCCTTAACTTAATGTGATGACTACATCCCCTTTAAATGCTGAAATGACACATGACTTCTTTAAACATTTGACCCTCTGACTGTTTGGTTGTCTGAAACAGACCCTAATTGGTAACCTGAATTTATTCTGTTTGTGTAATTTTTATGGGCTTTAGTTTATTAATTGAAATATTCTCTCTCTCTCTCTCTCTCTCTCTCTCTCTCTCTCTCTCTCTCTCTCTCTCTCTCTCGCATGAATTAATGTAGGATGATTGATCTAACAAAATGGAAACTTGTGAACAAAACATTTCAGTCTAGGAAACAACCTTTTTTATTCATCAAGAAAGGTTATACTCTGTCTATCAAGCATATTTGCAGTGCAATGTAATGAGAAAAAGGAAAGCAACAGATGTATGATAAACAGAAAAAACAAAGCAGTGCGTCAGAGTTCATATTATTACCAAAAAAGTGACTTTGGTCAATTTTTCCTGTTTAGACCTTTACAGATCTTAGTTGCTCTAGGTCAGGCATTTCCTTATTGTGTTTGCATGTATCCAATTTGTAACTCATAAACTCATGATGCAGACCATGTTGATGGCACAGAGGCCAAGCTGAGGTTTATAAGTATACTGTATATAAAAAAAAACTGCATGTAAATAAGTTCCAAAAGTACCACAACTATGGCTAGGTACAGATATACTGTAAGTAAACCTGTAACCTGCCCCGGGGCATTCACTCTCTGTGTCTAGAAGCCTGCCAAATATGTACCCAGTGCATTCATGTTCGGCGGCGCCTGCCACATATAGTGACTTTGCCTGCATCTGTTTTGGTGCTAATTGTGCATCTTCTCTGCTTATTGGTTTACTCTTTTCCCATTGGTCCGTTGCCCTTTAAATAGCTCCTTCACCTTTCCCTCCTTGCCCAAGCTGGCTTCTTTGTATTCAGTTCCTGCCTAAACTTTGTTCGTGTTGTTTTTCCAGTTTTTCACTCAGGCCTGCCTTCTGACTCTGATCCTGCCTGAGCCTTGTTTGTGTTCACTATTCTGGTTTTGACTCCTGTGTGGTTACCAACTCCAATCTGTGCTGCCTGTCCCGAACCTTGCCTGGCCTTGACTTTCTCTCTGCTTTCTCCGTCTGTACTGGGAGTATCCTAGACATATTCAGGTTCCCTGTTGATTCTGCAGCAGAAAGTCTGGGGCCCCAAAAGGGCGTCGGTGAAGACCAGGTTCATCATGGGTGACCTAATTCACCGAAAGGTACTTACTAGCGGTCTCCCTGAGATTCCTTGTTAACTAGCATTACAGTTAGTTTGGGCCCAGATGGATCACTCCAAGGCTCAGTCTCAGAAGCCTCGGCCTTGAAGAATGGTTCCTTAACTGGTCTTTACTGCAGCGTCTTCAGCACCCTCTTCTCCTTTACCTTCTGTTGGGGAGGAACCCATGCAATTGGGGGCTACCAAATTGTATCCAGAGGAAAGACCCAGAGAAGAACCACCGGTTTGTGTTGATTTTGCGGTCTGAGGGGCCACTATGTCCAGGCTTGTCCCAATAAGTCCAATTCTCAGTGCCTAGGACTGAGAGGGGAGTCTCTCTTGTGCAAGTTTCTTCTCCTCAAGTAAAAAACTTACTCCAGACTCTTTGTACCAATTATCCTCACTTATCAAGTCAAACGTTTCTCTTGTCAAGCTTGTGTGGACTCGGGAGCAGCAGGGAACTTCATAGATCAGACTTTTGCTAAAGCGTTTGGCTTACCTTTGCTTCCTTTACAGTTCCCTCTTGCTGCTCAAGCCATGGATGGTAGAGCCATTGCTCCTGGCCTTATCACTTCTACCACTCCCCTTCTCGCTCTACTGATCGGTGACTGGCATATCGACGAGATCTCTTTCCTGGTTATTTCATGCCCCTCCACTCCTGTCATCTTGGGGTTACCCTAGCTGCAACTCCATAATCCAGCCATTAATTGGGCTTCCAGAGAACTCACTGCATGGTATCCTTTCGACTCCTCAAACTGTTCTATTGATCAAAGTCATGTGGTTCCTATTTCCGGGTCAACTAGTCTTGAGTCTTTGCCAGAATGTTACAAGGACTTTGTTAATGTCTTTGAAAAGAAAGGTGCGGAACTTCTTCCTCCTCAGAAGTCCTATGATTGTCCTATTGATTTGTTGCCTGGTATGGTCCCTCCTAGAGGAAGAACATTTCCTTTGTCTTTGCCTGAGACCCAACAACTCTGACAGAGGCTTTATTCGAAAGTCTAATTTCCCTGCTGGCTTTTTCTTCATCCAAAAGAAGGATAGCACTTTAAGACCTTGCATTTACGCGGAGCGTATAACCTCAGTCGCATTAGACAAGAGGAGGAGTAGGAGTGGAAGACTGCTTTCAATACTTGCGGCAGTCACTATGAGTACTTAGTAATGTCGTTTTGCCTCTGCAATGTGCCAGCAGTATTTCAAGACTTTATCAATGATATCTTCCAGGACCTGCTACATTCCTTTGTTGCCATTTACTTTGATATTTAAAATTTTTCTCCTCCTGAAAATGTTCATATTTACCATGTTCAACAGACTCTTCTTCATCTAAGAGAAACTAATCTTTTTGCCAAGATTGAGAAGTATGAATTTCACAAGTCCAAAACTGCCTTTTTGGGGTACATTGTCTCTGCTTCAGGCTTTGAGATGGATCCAGCTAAAGTTTCTGCTGAATTGGACTGACTTCCTCCTTCTAATCTAAAGACCATTCAGAGTTTCCTGGGATTTTCTTATTTTTATCGTAGATTCATCAAGAATTTTTCCCATAGTCACTCCCATTACCACTCTCACAAGGAAGTGTGTAAAGATTTTTTGGTCTTCAGAAGCTCAGCTAGCCTTCAAGAAATTGAAACATTCCTTCAGCTCTGCTCCTGCCCCCATTCATCCAGATCCTATGCGCCCCTTTATCCTAGAGGTTGACGCTTCGGGCGTGGGAGTCTGAGCTGCCTTATCTTAGCGTAATCATTTTTAAGGATCACTTCACCCTTGTCCTTTTTTCTCCCGAAAGTTTCCATCCACTGCGAAGAATTATGACGTTGGTGACAAAGAACTTTTAGCAGTCAAGTTAGCATTGGAGGAGTGGCGTCATCTTTTGGAGGGCTCTTCTGAGCCAGTTACCATTCTCACAGGCATAAGAATCTTGAATAGATCTCTTCTGCCAAAAGACTTAACCCCCTATCAAGCCCGGTGGCCCTCTTCTTTTCAAGGTTTAATTTTATAATCTCTTATAGATCTGGCTCCAAGAACACTAAAGCTGATGCCTTATCAAGATCTTTTTCTGCTGAAGAGTGGATTGATTATCCACCTAGTCATATTATCCCTCCTGATTAAAGTATTGCTCCTGTCTCCACCATTCCTCCTGAATGTCCTCCAGGAAAGACTTTTGTTCCAGATTCTACTGTCTCCCAGGTTCTGCAGCGGGCCTATTCTTCCAAGATAGCAGGACATCCTGGTGTCAACAAGACTATTGATCTTGTCTCAAGATATTATTGGTGGCAATCTTTAAAGCACAATGTTACCCAGTTTGTTTTTTCTTGCAGTATTTGTGCCCAGCAGAAAGTTCCTTGGGCTCTTCCATATGTTTTTCTTTAACCTCTTCCTGTTTCCAATCAGCCCTGGATTGATATTGCCATGGATTTCCTTGTGGACCTACCCAAGTCTTCAGATATGACAACCATTCTCGTAGACAGGTTTTCTAAGATGGCTCGTTTTGTTCCATTAAAAAATTGCCCTCTGCATTTTTTTAGCCAGAATTTTTATTAAGGAGATTTTCTAGCTATACTGTGTTCACTCTATGACTCTCTATTGTGTCAGACCGTGGTGTTCAGTTTGTCTCAAAATTTTGGCGAGCTTTCTGCAAACTGTTCAACTAAATTTTTCCTCTGTGTATCATCCTCAAAAGCAATGGAATCACAGAGAGAACCAGTCAGTCTCTGGAACAGTTTTTATGTTGCTTAATTTCTTTTAATCAGGACAATTGGTCAGAACTTCTTCCTTGGGCAGAGTTTGCTCACAACAATCTTAAGCATGATTCTTTTGACTGTTCTCCTTTTGTGTTTATGGTGAAAATCCTCCAGCCCCTCCGTCTACTCTCATTAAAGTGAATGTTCCTGCTGCACAGTCATTGGTAAAGGACTTAAGAGCATTTGGTCCCAGACTTGTCAGGCACTACGTAAGGCTTCCATTCCCTTCCTTGCCCAAGCTGGCTTCTGTGTATTCAGTTCCTGCGTAAGCCTTGTTCACCTTGTTCATGTTGTTCCGGTTTTTGACTCCTGTCTAATATATATCTATATCTATATCTATATCTAACAGCATGTGAAGCCGGCACTCATCTTCGCCAATAGTCACTGAGGCCGGGTGCTAGCCAGGTAAAGCATACAATCCAAAAAATGAAGGAAGCCCTCACGGCAGATTTTTCTTAAAAAAAAACTTTTTACTGGATCATGCAAACATCAACGGGTTTCGGTACCTCAAGGGACCGTCATCAGGATGTGAAAAGTGGCAAATACTGAAAATACTTAAATACCCCCCACCCAGGAACATCCCCCTGCAACGCGCATAATTAATGTGATTAACATCAGGTGTGTAAAGTGCATCTCTTAACACTCTCATATGGGTATATGCTTCATAGATAAGTGTTGAAACAATATATAAGTGAAAAATCATGTGTACTATGATACTGGCATATTGGATGTGTTTAATATCATATAAATAAATATATTTTAAATCAATCCATAAGTATTATAAATAGCAGTGTCAAAACAGTAAAAACTCCCTTCAGCATCATATTCGAAAGGGATTTTTCTGTATATCCACCCAAATACTATCCAATGGTTAAAACCAACATTGTATAAAAGTGACAACGTGATATATAAAAAAGTGTGTTAATAGACCGTGAACTATAATATCACATACAATTTATTTTATATTAAAAACAAAACTAAGACAATCTTAGCTAAAATCGTTAGGGGACACCACATCTCACTCAGCTTCACTTATATAGGAAACTGAATAACCTTTTAATTAGTACTAAATGATACTCAAATAAATAGTAAATAACTGACATATAATTTAAATGAGCACATAGAGGATTTTAGACTCCTCCTCACACCTTATGGCAGCTAAGATATAACAAGCTCACCAAAGTGGGAGGAATGAGAGAGTTATAGTTCAAACATTAGTAATAAAAATTGGGGAAAAAATGATTTCTTTTTCTTATAATGTACAAAATATTTCATAAATATCTCCATTAATAAATTTGAACCCTCCACTCATTGTATACACACGTATATATACATATACAAGCATGTATATATATATATACATACATACACATATAGATACATGTCAAATGTCCATATACAACATATGGAACATCTAATGATCGGTGTCCCGTAACTAATAGTTATTAACCTGAAAAGATACTTGTTAATCCCTTTCATCTGTATATACTTCCTTCTCAGCTGTTATCTGGGCAACATTGTCCCAGTTCCTGTATGTCATTCAAATGAAACATGCCAGTGAATGCATCTCATTGAGTCCATGTGGTGCCACAGTGTTTAGTCTGTGGATCCACCTCGCCTCACACTGCAACAGTAGTTTATTTCTATCCCCGCCCCTTCTAGGGACGGGGATATGATCAATTAACATGCACTTCAAAGTAGGCAATCCATGTTTTTTGTGTAGACAATGTCTGGCTAGTGGTGTATCAGCCTTCCCCGTGGCTAGAGCATTCCTAATTGCAAACCGATGGTTATTCATTCTCAATCTAAAAGAGGTTACACATTTGCCTACGTAATACAGTCCACACGGGCATGTGATAAAGTACACAACATAATCTGATATGCATGTAAACCTGTGTTTAATCCAAAATCTTGTGCCCGTGAAAGGATGAGAAAGGTTTGTCCAGTTAAGAGGAATCCGCAAGTGCAGCACCCACTACAGCGATAGCACCCAGGTTTTAGGTCTGGTAACCATCTATTTCTGTTTTTATTGGTGTCAAACCAATCCGTTACCATCAGTAGATCTCGAAGGGATTTACCCTTTCGAGATGCACATATCGGAGGGGGTGTTTCTGCAAAGGGCACATTCGAATCCATCTGTACAATTTGCCAATTATGTTTAATAATATTATTAATTGTTTTACTTTTAGGGGTATAATCAGAAACAAACACCAATCCGTTGTGATATGTTCCCACTAAGTGCTCTTTCCAATTCTTGTTGTAAATGGGTATACTTGTAACCTCTCTGAATAAATCTCTTGACCATCTCATTTGCCTGTTCATGAGCGGTTTCAATGTTAGAATTATTTCGATAAACCCTCAGAAATTGTGAGTATGGTATAGACTTTAATAGAGCAGGAGGGTGGAAACTGTGGGCATGCAATATTGTATTGCGATCGGTTTCTTTACGGAAAAGTGTTGTACCAAGTTTGTCCTCAACTCGAAATATTCTGATATCCAAAAAATCAACACATTGCTCATGAACCGTTAATGTAAACTTAACCATTGTGGGCAAATCATTGAGCGCCTGGGCAAAAGAACAGACTCCAGTGTGGTCCCCATGCCAAATCAAAAAAATATCATCGATATACCTGCAATAAAACAGTAAACGATCTGCATAATCTGGATAAATAAATTTTTTCTCAAATTGATCCATAAATAGATTGGCATATGAGGGGGCCACATTGGAGCCCATTGCAGTGCCCATCTTCTGCAAGTAAAAATTGTTCTCAAAACGAAAATAATTGTGAGTCAATGTCATCTCCAGTAATGTACATAGAAATTCACTAGGGGGTGATGTATGTCCAGCTTCCGACAAGGCAATCCGACATGCTTCAACTTCAAGTGCGTTGGCTAGAAATGTATCTAAAGATTTTTTAAATTGATCAATAGGATCATTTAATAATTGAGAATAAGTTGACAAATCTTGTAATTGAGTCAAAAGTTCATTTCTATAATAAGAGCGGTCCATTAATACAATGGAACCGCCCTTATCCGCCGGTCGCACTACCAGATCTTGATCAGATTTGAGAGATTTGATAGCCTCTCTCTCTGAGCTAGACAGGTTTGGATATATTTTATGTGATTTTATGATTGTTTTTTGAATATCCCTCTTAGTTACACCTGCAAATATTTTTATCGAATTAGCCGTATTGGGTGGATCAAAGTTGCTCTTAGGGCGAAATTTTTCCATTGTCTCGTTTGGACTGTCTTTAAAATGATCCTTCAATTTCATTTTGCGTTGAAGTCGATATAACTCAACCTCTGTATTAAACTCATTCTCATTACATGTTGGAACAAATGACAGTCCTTTGTTTAAAAGAGAAATTTCGCCCTGATTGAGCACATGCTTACTTAGATTAAAAATTACTTGTTCGGTTTTTTCGGGGGTCTCCCTCTGCAGCTTAAAGCCCCCCCGTCTGATATGTTTCCTCTTCCTCCTCCTAAAAAATGCACCTGTGTCTGTGAGCCCGGATTGGTTGAACCCGCCATTTCCACGGTCTAGCCTATAGAGGCACATTCTATATTAGTGTTACTAGGCTCGGAATCAGAACAATTGGGGTCTCCAGAGGTATCTACAGTTGAAAGGTTTCTGTTCCTCTTATATTTGGATATATGCCTCCTAGTTTGATAGCCACCTCCAATTAGCCAACTGTATACTCTGCGATCCCTGTAATCTTGTTCCACCTTGGCTATCTTAGTTTGTTTAAAGGCCACCAACTCTTGTCGGTATGATTCTATACTGTTATCAATTTTACGTTTCCAATCAACAGTTTTGTCCGCACTTAAGGTGACCAATGAGGTGGATTCAAGTTCAGAGATCTCAGAGCGCACCGTCTTCAAATCCTTACCTGCCTGATCAATAACCAGCAGCATTAGATCCAAGGAGCATTTGTTTAAAATGCCACACCAGCGGCTACAGAATTCAGGGTTCGATCGGCCCAATGTCGGAACATTCCTTATTCTAAAGCCCCTTGGAATCCTTTGCTGCCGAAAATAATCAGAAAGGTACAGACCATGTAAATGCAGATCAACCTCCCTCTTTTTCAAATTATTCAACTGATTAAAAATATCTCTGGGGAGTTTAGCAATTCTCTGCGAGGTAATAGACTCTGTAAATAAGATGCGTGTAGCATCCTCCTGAGAGAACGTAAATTCACATGTTGTATCTACGTCAAACTGAGAGGCCCCTCCCAGCTGCTCCATCCGAAATTAGCCTAGAACAAATAGATACACAGAAATTCTATGTGTACAATTGATGGCTCACAGATAGTTGATAAGATAATGTCACTGATACATTCACTTCCAGATATATGTCAAATGTTATAGTAGTTCCAAACAATGAAAAAATGTATTTAGAATTTATATATATGTTATCCCGCTGCAGTCTAGAAATCACTGAAAAGTCATTTGAAAAAATGGCACTGAGAAGTGGTTGGCTGTCGCCACTCACCTCCTCTTGCACAATGTCGTTACCCGAAAAGAAAGCCTTTGTATTCTGTGCCAGCACAGGCCAATGAGGTGTGATCTGTCAGTGGCAACAATGCGCTAATGTACCCCTATGGACATTGAAGTGGTTAAATGCGGCCTCCCCTGATGCTATATGCAAGTGTTGAATCACTCCCTTTTTCAATATGCTTCTACACATGATTGTTCAATCACAATATGCCGAGCACCTCCAACTGAGATATAATATGGACTTTAAATGCCTGTGATGCCTACACCCGGATTACCCCCACAGGTGCAACATATGCTTTAGGTACAGACTCTCCCATGCTTTATATGAACTGTGAAATCCGTTTTGTTATTCCTTAGTGGGTCTTTGTGATGTGGATGCCACTCTAATCATAGGCATTGAAGAGGTTAAAAGCGGCCTCCCCTGATGCTATATGCAGGTGCTGAATAACTCTTCTTTTTTTTATTGCCATTGAGTTTATTGGATATATTGGAAGTACCTGGAAGATTGCTTCGCTGATCGAGAGGTATCGAGCTATCGCGAGAGCGGCCATTGGTGGAACACTGCCGGATTAGAGAGGACGGAAGTTCCTTGCCGTGCAAGGCACGGAAATTCTGAGCAGGAGTTTGGAGCGCTTGAATGTCCATAGGGGTACATTAGTGCATTGTTGCCACTGACAGATCACACCTTATTGGCCTGTGCTGGCACAGAATACAAAGGCTTTCTTTTCGGCTAACGACATTGTGCAAGAGGAGGTGAGTGGCGACAGCCAACCACTACTCAGTGCCATTTTTTCAAATGACTTTTCAGTGATTTCTAGACTGCAGCGGGATAACATATATATAAATTCTAAATACATTTTTTCATTGTTTGGAACTACTATAACATTTGACATATATCTGGAAGTGAATGTATCAGTGACATTATCTTATCAACTATCTGTGAGCCATCAATTGTACACATAGAATTTCTGTGTATCTATTTGTTCTAGGCTAATTTCGGATGGAGCAGCTGGGAGGGGCCTCTCAGTTTGACGTAGATACAACATGTGAATTTACGTTCTCTCAGGAGGATGCTAGAGTCTATTACCTCGCAGAGAATTGCTAAACTCCCCAGAGATATTTTTAATCAGTTGAATAATTTGAAAAAGAGGGAGGTTGATCTGCATTTACATGGTCTGTACCTTTCTGATTATTTTCGGCAGCGAAGGATTCCAAGGGGCTTTAGAATAAGGAATGTTCCGACATTGGGCCGATCGAACCCTGAATTCTGTAGCCGCTGGTGTGGCATTTTAAACAAATGCTCCTTGGATCTAATGCTGCTGGTTATTGATCAGGCAGGTAAGGATTTGAAGACGGTGCGCTCTGAGATCTCTGAACTTGAATCCACCTCATTGGTCACCTTAAGTGCGGACAAAACTGTTGATTGGAAACGTAAAATTGATAACAGTATAGAATCATACCGACAAGAGTTGGTGGCCTTTAAACAAACTAAGATAGCCAAGGTGGAACAAGATTACAGGGATCGCAGAGTATACAGTTGGCTAATTGGAGGTGGCTATCAAACTAGGAGGCATATATCCAAATATAAGAGGAACAGAAACCTTTCAACTGTAGATACCTCTGGAGACTCCAATTGTTCTGATTCCGAGCCTAGTAACACTAATATAGAATGTGCCTCTATAGGCTAGACCGTGGAAATGGCGGGTTCAACCAATCCGGGCTCACAGACACAGGTGCATTTTTTAGGAGGAGGAAGAGGAAACATATCAGACGGGGGGGCTTTAAGCTGCAGAGGGAGACCCCCGAAAAAACCGAACAAGTAATTTTTAATCTAAGTAAGCATGTGCTCAATCAGGGCGAAATTTCTCTTTTAAACAAAGGACTGTCATTTGTTCCAACATGTAATGAGAATGAGTTTAATACAGAGGTTGAGTTATATCGACTTCAACGCAAAATGAAATTGAAGGATCATTTTAAAGACAGTCCAAACGAGACAATGGAAAAATTTCGCCCTAAGAGCAACTTTGATCCACCCAATACGGCTAATTCGATAAAAATATTTGCAGGTGTAACTAAGAGGGATATTCAAAAAACAATCATAAAACCACATAAAATATATCCAAACCTGTCTAGCTCAGAAAGAGAGGCTATCAAATCTCTCAAATCTGATCAAGATCTGGTAGTGCGACCGGCGGATAAGGGCGGTTCCATTGTATTAATGGACCGCTCTTATTATAGAAATGAACTTTTGACTCAATTACAAGATTTGACAACTTATTCTCAATTATTAAATGATCCTATTGATCAATTTAAAAAATCTTTAGATACATTTCTAGCCAACGCATCAATGGATTGGATTACTAAAAATACGTTTGAATTCTTGTCTATTAAATTTCCCATTTGTCCAATTATATACAGTCTACCGAAAGTACATAAATCCCTTAATGCACCCTCTGGGCGACCGATCATCTCTGCACGGGGTTCATTGTTTTCAAACGTCTCACGTTATTTGGACAGCTTTTTCCAGCCGCTGTGCACGACGATGCGATCTTACATTGCTGACACTCCAGCATTATTGAGCAAATTACGAGAAATTCAAGATTTACCCAATAATATACTATTGGCGACGCTTGATGTGTCGAGCCTATATACAATCATTCCCCATGATGCTGGAGTTGAAGCATGCCGGATTGCCTTGTCGGAAGCTGGACATACATCACCCCTTAGTGAATTTCTATGTACATTACTGGAGATGACATTGACTCACAATTATTTTCGTTTTGAGAACAATTTTTACTTGCAGAAGATGGGCACTGCAATGGGCTCCAATGTGGCCCCCTCATATGCCAATCTATTTATGGATCAATTTGAGAAAAAATTTATTTATCCAGATTATGCAGATCGCTTACTGTTTTATTGCAGGTATATCGATGATATTTTTTTGATTTGGCATGGGGACCACACTGGAGTCTGTTCTTTTGCCCAGGCGCTCAATGATTTGCCCACAACGGTTAAGTTTACATTAACGGTTCATGAGCAATGTGTTGATTTTTTGGATATCAGAATATTTTGAGTTGAGGACAAACTTGGTACAACACTTCCGTAAAGAAACCGATCGCAATACAATATTGCATGCCCACAGTTTCCACCCTCCTGCTCTATTAAAGTCTATACCATACTCACAATTTCTGAGGGTTTATCGAAATAATTCTAACATTGAAACCGCTCATGAACAGGCAAATGAGATGGTCAAGAGATTTATTCAGAGAGGTTACAAGTATACCCATTTACAACAAGAATTGGAAAGATCATGTAGAACAATTAGTGGGAACATATCACAACCTTTGAGACAATCTAAGAACGGATTGGTGTTTGTTTCTGATTATACCCCTAAAAGTAAAACAATTAATAATATTATTAAACATAATTGGCAAATTGTACAGATGGATTCGAATGTGCCCTTTGCAGAAACACCCCCTCCGATATGTGCATCTCGAAAGGGTAAATCCCTTCGAGATCTACTGATGGTAACGGATTGGTTTGACACCAATAAAAACAGAAATAGATGGTTACCAGACCTAAAACCTGGGTGCTATCGCTGTAGTGGGTGCTGCACTTGCGGATTCCTCTTAACTGGACAAACCTTTCCTCATCCTTTCACGGGCACAAGATTTCGGATTAAACACAGGTTTACATGCATATCAGATTATGTTGTGTACTTTATCACATGCCCGTGTGGACTGTATTACGTAGGCAAATGTGTAACCTCTTTTAGATTGAGAATGAATAACCATCGGTTTGCAATTAGGAATGCTCTAGCCACGGGGAAGGCTGATACACCACTAGCCAGACATTGTCTACACAAAAAACATGGATTGCCTACTTTGAAGTGCATGTTAATTGATCATATCCCCGTCCCTAGAAGGGGCGGGGATAGAGATAAACTACTGTTGCAGTGTGAGGCGAGGTGGATCCACAGACTAAACACTGTGGCACCACATGGACTCAATGAGATGCATTCACTGGCATGTTTCATTTGAATGACATACAGGAACTGGGACAATGTTGCCCAGATAACAGCTGAGAAGGAAGTATATACAGATGAAAGGGATTAACAAGTATCTTTTCAGGTTAATAACTATTAGTTACTGGACACCGATCATTAGATGTTCCATATGTTGTATATGGACATTTGACATGTATCTATATGTGTATGTATATATATATATATATACATGCTTGTATATGTATATATACGTGTGTATACAATGAGCGGAGGGTTCAAATTTATTAATGGAGATATTTATGAAATATTTTGTACATTATAAGAAAAAGAAATCATTTTTTCCCCAATTTTTATTACTAATGTTTGAACTATAACTCTCCCATTCCTCCCACTTTGGTGAGCTTGTTATATCTTAGCTGCCATAAGGTGTGAGGAGGAGTCTAAAATCCTCTATGTGCTCATTTAAATTATATGTCAGTTATTTACTATTTATTTGAGTATCATTTAGTACTAATTAAAAGGTTATTCAGTTTCCTATATAAGTGAAGCTGAGTGAGATGTGGTGTCCCCTAACGATTTTAGCTAAGATTGTCTTAGTTATGTTTTTAATATAAAATAAATTGTATGTGATATTATAGTTCACTGTCTATTAACACACTTTTTTATATATCACGTTGTCACTTTTATACAATGTTGGTTTTAACCATTGGATAGTATTTGGGTGGATATACAGAAAAATCCCTTTCGAATATGATGCTGAAGGGAGTTTTTACTGTTTTGACACTGCTATTTATAATACTTATGGATTGATTTAAAATATATTTATTTATATGATATTAAACACATCCAATATGCCAGTATCATAGTACATATGATTTTTCACTTATATATTGTTTCAACACTTATCTATGAAGCATATACCCATATGTGAGTGTTAAGAGATGCACTTTACACACCTGATGTTAATCACATTAATTATGCACGTTGCAGGGGGATGTTCCTGGGTGGGGGGTATTTAAATATTTTCAGTATTTGCCACTTTTCACATCCTGATGACGGTCCCTTGAGGTACCGAAACGCGTTGATGTTTGCATGTTTGGATTATATCTATATCTATATCTATATCTATATCTATATCTATATCTATATCTATATCTATATATATATATATATATAGTGTGTGTGTGTTTCAAGTGGTAGCCACCACAGGAGCAAGTTGTGTATCCAAACATGTGGCATGTGACGTATATAAATACCTTTGAAACAGCTTAGCTTGGTGTAAGGAATTACCAAATTCAGCGACGGGTGTATAAAATACAACTAAAGGGTTTGCACTAGTTGCAATTTCATTTAAGTGCATTCACGCAGCATGCATTTATTAGACCTGTCCTGAATTATTAAGTCGTCTGACAATCCTACCCTAGAACACTCTTCTAGTATAAAATGAATCAGCTAGAGAAACAATCAATCAACTCTGCTTCCCGATCCACACCCATCCAATTCTGTCCTCGCAAGCTTTTTCATGATTGCATTGTGATAATTACAACATACATTATAATTATATTCTATATATAACATATACGCTTGCATATTATTAATAAGCAGATTTCTGAAACCGACAAGAAAATAATTGAGTCTATAAAATGAGACTGTAACATGCCTGAGGGCTAGATATGGTTTGGTTCCTAGAGATGCGTTCAGATATATTAGAGACATTATTCATTACCCACTTACTAGTTAAGAACAATTAACATTCCGGATTAGTTTGGTATAAATGCATTAAAACACATATCAATATTTAGACTCCAAATTCCAATAATTTTTTCTTTATTAAACTCGGTATTACTCTTGCTAAATTCAGTCAGGAAATTTGGTTACTGCAGGAGACATTAGTTATCAAGTTGATCATAAAAATGAAAGTCATATTCTCAAAACACCAATAGAAATTAATTAGGTAACAATTGGTTAAAGATTATTTGACCATTGGAGAAGAAAATTAGAAACTGCACACGTTTACTTTACACATTTTAGGACTGATTATTTAGAGTCCCCCTTTATTCTATGATACAAAAATCTCCCTTTATGTCAAAAACAATGCAAAATTCCCAGTGCCATTATCAGCTCATTTGGGAGAAGCCCTATCTAATAAAGATTGCATGGAGCACATTAAACCACATCAGAGACTCCAACCCTCTTTTAATGAAACAATAGTAGAAATCTAATTAATTTTACTATTTAGTATTTTTTAATGAATTACAAGACTATGAAGCAACACAATTTGGTGAACCTATTCGACCAACTTGAGTGGTTGCTTCATAAGCATAACCTTACACGTTGTTAAAAAAAAAATCACAAACAAAATCAGTTATGGACCAGATTAAAAAAAATACGATTTTCGGATGTTCGAAGTTCGCAAACTGTTCGCGAACTGTTCGCATTTTTTGCCGGTGTTCGCGAACGGCGTTCGCGAACACATTGTCGGCGGTTCGCTACATCCCTAATGCTTTATACCATTCTTTACATTATTTCACAAATATCATGGTACGAAATTATAGCACACAATTTATATAGGTAGATTATAGATTATATCCACATGAAAAAAAATGTGCATGGCACAAAAACAGTATATCCTATTACACACAAGTCACCAAGTCAATGCATCCATTTCAAGTCTAGTTATCACTCATAGATATATACTCACAGTTCAGAGATTCATTGTCTCAATAAGATCAATTTTATGTGCATAGTGCACAACTGTCTTTACCAATTCATTTTGACCACACCCACCTGAAAACTAGTTCAGTCAGTTTACTAGTTCTGTTGTACTGTTGGAGTTCTAAAAATGATGTAACGATCACACATTAAAGGGGCAGTATACCTCCTTGTTTAAAATGTGTTCAGTGAATAAAGCTTTCTTGCCTATTGTTTGAAATAAGAAATATTTCTTGCATTAAACTGGGCAAAGATTAAAACTGAAATCTTTCACTTTCTAACTTATTGCTACCTTGTCAGAACAGCAAGCCAAATTATTTTATTCTTAAAAAAAATCTAAGTATTTTTTTCTAGCCACATACTTTTTCCAGAAAATAGCAAGCATTCTTTGTCTTTGAAGTGCATCATTCATATTGTCCTTTATTATTTTTAACACATTGATATGCCAGTGTACTTCACATTCCATAATGAATCATAATTACCATAATGAAGATTGTGCTTTATTGCAGCTTTGTTCAACCCTAATCGTTCTAGTGACAAGCTGTCTGTCATCACTAAACTGTCTTTTTTTAAAAGCAAGAGACTTGATTAAACATTGCAATTTTTGGTATTTTAAAGGGTCTCCTTATTGAAAAAATAGAGAGAGAAACTATGTTTTCTTTATTATCTTTGTGTTTTTATGTGTATAAATAATAAGCTATTTACAAAAAACGATATATATTAAGGTTGAATAATGGTATGCAGATATGTCAATCAAATCTTCCCTTCTTATAGCATCATAATATATTCTGAAGTCAAAACCCCCAAAGAAAGAAAAAAAAATCAGCTTGCTCCGGCTTCAACATTTACTGCTTGGATTTGTTATATCCCTGCATTCTCAAGTCTAAAGAGATGTCCCAATATTTATTCAGGGTATCAATCAGTATAATCTCTTGTGGCGGTGATTACCACATCTTCACGGTCATTTAGATAAAAAAAAGCCTCTACATTAAATATATGCTATCCTTTCCTCTAACTCATGTTAGAAACATTGCACCCTTCACTATTGAAGCAAAAGGTAGTTTGGAGAAAGTGCAAACAATGCACAAAGAACCATACTTTTGTATTGTGCACCCTGCCCCATGCCTTTTGAGCCATAAAATATGATTTAAGTTTTTACCACTGTACCTCAGAGGACAAAAGGTAGCATAATAACCCAAATCCTGTATACACTATATAAGTTCTTTTTTCTGCATTGTAACTATTCCTCAAGAGGGATTCCAAACATTATCTATTTGTATAGTTTTTGAAACTAGGTAGCAGAATTTGGTCAAAAGCAAAATTGAACCAGCTTCAAAGGCAATAATCAGCAGTAGATCTGAATACAACATTTAAAAAGGTCTCCAAACCTTTTAGGTTGATCCAATTAAACTTTAATGCCTTTGACAACACTCTCCTAAAACAGAACTTCTGATACTGGATACTGAAATTCTAAAGTATACACAATGCCGGTGTGTCTCCCCTGGCTTTAGTTCAATGAGCCTGCCTTTTACACATAAATATTGATCATGAAATACCACAGGCATTACTTCTAGAAAATGTAAGAAATTGTCCAAGATAGGATGACATTGCTCCAGGAAAGGTGAAGCCTATGCCAGTACATTATCCCTCTGTAATTAAAAAATAAAGTCCACCTTGGAATGATCAGTTTGGAATTTCTGAGAGTGTTAGGAAATATTGTCCAGCAGTTCAGGAGTTAAGTAGTGATCACAACTGGCTTATAGCTGTCTAGTCTTTACAACTGCATTTTTAAATTTAGATCATGTACTATATGTCTACATTCCCCAGTTCTGTTGAAACCTTAAGCATTATTACACCTTAGTAAAAAAGCATAATTGTCCTGCTTATTTACTTTTAGTGAATGTTATCTTTTTAGAGTTCCTTGATTTAGTCTATGCAGTCTTTAAAAAGGTCAGATGTTTAGAAAGTACTTAATTAAATGGAGAAATAGAGATGTGTTTATTGGAGAGTCAAGCTAGATCTGCTAGTAGGTCATCTGTATAACAAGCCTGTCAACACTAATACACAATATAATTTGCTGTGTTAAGGCACACTTCATGAGGATACTGACTCCAAATAGCACTGCTCCATTTGCAGTCTACTATCACACACACAATCCGTGGTCTTGACACCTTGCTCATTACAGCATACCCATAAGCAACGAAATACTTTAGTAGTTGGTATCTGATTTCCAACTATCCTACCTAATACCACAAGGGAGGGATTCTAAAGTGGGTGAAGGGGAGGCTTGGTGTGGTGAAATCTTTGATCCGTTTATTTAACACTAACTATTGCCCCAGAGTTTGCAATATCTGGGCTTTTGCTTCCAATCCCCAATATTTAATACCACAAGGGAGGGATCCCCAAGTGGGTGAAGGGGTTGGTGTGGTGTGGTCCATTTTTTGGCATAACATTTTTCGGCAAATGATTTTTCGGTCGTGTGTGTTAGAATTATACTTGGCTCGTGTGCTGAGAATTTACCACTCAGATTCCCAACCGCAACCGTAATTGATCTATGTGAGATCAGCACATGTCTCTTAAAACCCGTTGGTGCCGTGTCAATCAGCCCCCTATACCTAACCATATTTTTAATTGTGCTCTCTAGACTTGATTTTAATGAATTTATTAAAGGTTATGTTTTAATAATTTTTGGCTTCACTGGAGTTTGGATTTTGATGGGGAGGTGCAACTATATGGGTCAGCTCTTTTTTCTCCTTTTTCTATTATATTCATTATTTGACCCTGCACACCATTTTCTGTGTTTGATGGACGGTGCTCCCCAACCACCAATTTTTTATCACACACACAATGAAAATAATATTTTAAAGCACTACAAATTATAAAATGATAATGATAACTATTAGATTTTTTCATTCAGTTGAACAATGACAGAACCACAACGCTTGCTGCACCCACTTCTATATCAAATTCACTGTTCCCAGTATAGTAATCTCCTGTGTGATAAATATCAAGAGCAATTGCAAAAGCTTAACCAACATTATTATTTATTTTACTGCTGTTACTTCTTTGGTATGACTCCATTAAAATTAATTAGGTTTCATCGGAATTACTTTTTTTTTATTAAACTGGAATATTATTAAACTATTTAAATTTTCTCTCAGCCCGTATGTAGGGGATATGTACTTTGACAGGTATCATCCCATGGCTAATTCTGCACCAATTTATCCTTTTCCAAGATATTCAGGCTCATATATTTAACATAACATGAAAACATTTGACTTTCCTTCAAACCCTACTCCCAAGTATAACATAAAAGTCATTACTTATCAGTAGTCAATATCCTGATTTTGCTTAAAACTTGAGTAAACAGAGGCCAAAAAAACAATGGTTTGAAATAAATTATATGAAATTGAATTAAATAAGATTAAATTAAATCAAATTAAAATATTGAATATCAAATTAAAACTATTGATAAAACTAATTAATATGCAAATCAGATTTATATGTATCTCATGAATAGATTCATGTTATTGTGACTATCATGTTTTTAATTATATTGCTGGAATTACCTGATGTTTTTAATGTGTGTATAAATATGTTGTCAGCAGGGGGCGCTTATGGCTTCTGACGAAGTGAACGCTATAGTCTTGAAACGCGTATAGCTATGCACTGCCCTGCTTCGCTTCATCCACTATTGATTTTTCATATGTGTTTTTAAATGAACTAATACATTTGGATTTTTACCATTATCCTTACCTACATGGTTATCTCTACCCCTGCCATTGAGCCAGTGAATGCACCATTAATCTAATTGAATCAAAATAACAATGGTGACTTTTTTATCCATGATTATTCAAGACTTGGGGGGTTATTTATCAAGAGTGGAGATTACATTTTTCCTACAATTCAAGTAAAGTAAGGCAAAATAAACAGGATGGAGACTATATTTTATATTAAGATTTAGAGCATTATTTATCAATAGTCAAGTTATGTTCTTCCACAATTAAAAAGTAAATTAAGTAAAAAAAAACAAACTTTTACAGCCTCTTTGAAAATGAAGAGTGATGGGCAAAGTTATTCATTACATATGCATTTCTGGTGGATATGTCTTTATATGAATTGGTGCAGTTACGTGTAGTCAACGAGCAGTCTTGGCTTCTAAACCTTCCAGTGCCCCCATTACAACTAGGAAGTAATCTACTGTATCTCTAACAGACTGTTAAGAGATCTGAATTAGTCCCAACAAAGCTCTGTCTGCAGCTGCTCCAAATAAATCCAAACATCAGGTCTCATGGTTGGGTCTGACAATATTATTGACCCTCTGTGTTAAGCTTTATTAAAATAGGTCTCACATTCAGATACAGAAAATCATGTTTCATTTATTTAGCTGGTTCTAGTGCTTTTCTTATGAAGGGAGAGTATTACTAGGAATGCAAAACTGCAAAAAAAATTGTAATAAGCACAATAAATTATTAAATAAAAAAGAACAATGTCTGTAAATAAGTAGGCGCTATAAAAATAGAAAAGTATATGAATATATATGTATATATATATATACATACATGCTATGAAATCTCTTTTTACACCTTGAAAGGACAATACAAAGGTTTGGTTAATGCACAAGCCCACAAGGGACCCAACAGTAACTAGAAGTGGCTACACATCACAATTCAAATTAACACTGATTGTCAGAGAACTGTTTGAAACTGAACCTCTATAATTGAAGCCAAAGACTGCACATTAGCTGGTGTTTTCATAATACAGAAACAAAGAGGGTTTTTTTCCCATCTAAAGGTTTAAAAGGACCAACAGGATCTAGTTAATTGCTAAAAAGCCTTTATTATTAAAATATACATTTCCCATAATCTTCATTCATTTTATCTGTTGCATTCATGTTGATCCCACCATGCTGCACATATCCAGACAGTTTAGGAAATAAAGCACATTGTTAAAATAAAAAAATAACGCAGGGCTTCAAACAATGAAGTTGCTTTTGACATCCAATATATCCACATTGCATGCGCTGTGTAAGAGAAATAGATACACACAGCATGTACAATGAGGACAATGTAGAGTCATATAAAAATCCAGAATTATTGAGAAAATTATTGAACTTCGATATTATTATATACATTGCTTTAAAAATACAACAATTTTAAGAATAAACATTGCTAAACATGGCTAAACATCAATTTCAAATTAATTTACCGGTAAGATTATTGCTATAGGTCATATTGAAGCACATTTATCAAAGATTGAATTTCAAATTCATGTGAATTTTTTTGAATTTGAATATACTCACAATTCAACTAGGAGTCTAATATGGGAATATCTAATATTCGATCGAATGGTTCCGACCTAAAAAATGTAATTATATTCTATTCGAATTTGATTTGTATGAATCCAGTTTTTCTCCAAAAAAACTTTGAATGTCAGGAAGGATATTAACATCTCTAAATGGTTCAACGGACCTCTGCCATTGACTTGTACAGGAACTCAGCAGGTTTTAGGTGGTGAATATTCAAATTAGGACTGTTTCCATGGTTGAGGTTTGATAAATCTCATATTCAAATTTACATTCGGATAGGGGGATTAAAATTTGAATGTGTCAATTTTGAAACTTGAAAATTCAAATTTGAATTTACTTTAAATGTGCCCCATTGTGTTATTTGGTAGACTTTTTACTGGATTAGGAAAAGGATATCCCTATACTATAAAGTTAAAATCTAATAATATCATTCACAGATTAAGGGGCACATTTACTTAGCTCGAGTGAAGGAATAGAATAAAAAATACTTTGAATTTTTAATTTTTTTTGGCTACTTCAACCATCAAATTGGCTACTTCGAACTTCGACTTTGAATCGAACGATTCAAACTAAAAATCATTTGACTATTCGACCATTCGATAGTCGAAGTACTGTCTCTTTAAAAAAAACTTGGACCCCCTACTTCGCCACCTAAAACCTACCGAACCTCAATGTTAGCCTATGGGGAAGGTCCCCATAGGCTTTCTAAGCTTTTTTTGATCTAAGGAATTTCGTTTGATCGATGGATTAAAATCCTTCGAATCAAAGAATTTAATCATTAATCGATCAAATGAATTGCAGTAAACCCTTCGACTTTGATATTCAAAGGATTTAACTTCGACAGTTGAATATCGAGGGTTAATTAATGATGAGTCAATAACCTTTATTAGCTGATTTATCTGTAATACGACAGTACCTTGTAGTTGATATGAACTAAGCTAGCATAAAACGTAATCCTATTTCTTTATTTAGATATAGATTATATTTCTTAGTAGCCTTAAGCCATGCTCCATAGAACGGTTTCCCAGCATTTCAGATAATAGCCCTTATATCAGTATATGTATCAAATAGACAAAATTGAAGTTACATAGTTACATCAGCATGAGAGCTATTATCTGAAATGAAGAAAAAAACATTTTAACTAGAAATAGAAAATAAGATTCTTTCACTGTCATCATGCGTGTGTACAATACATTGCACATTAAAAGGTAACTAAAGGAACAATTAACTTTCTATATTGGAACTCCTAATGTAGAAACTGGTTACAGTCATTTATAAGTTAAAGCAGCTTTTTGCAAATGAACTCAAACCCATATGTTCACTGCAGTTAGAACTCTGGGTTGGCTATGTTGCATCATCACTAGCGATGAGCAAATTTGTCATGTTTCTCTTTGCAAAACCATAAAAAAAATTAGAGAAATGGCAAAAAGATCGCAATCCACATCTTTTTGACGTGCGTAAATATTTTTATGCGAGTCTCTTTTTAACAGGATTTTTTTGACGCACAAATCTTAACAGATGGTGAAAGCTGTAAATTCACGGCTGACCATGGCGAATTTTTTTGCTCACCACTAATCACCACTAGGGATGTCGCGGACTGTTCACCCGCGAACTAGTTTGTGCGAACATCGACCGTTCGCGTCCGCCGAATGTTCGCGAACGTCGCGCAACGTTCGCCAATTTGGGTTCGCCTTAGCTGGCGCTTATTTTTTACCTCTCACCCCAGACCAGCAGATACATGGCAGCCAATCAGGAAGCTCTCCCTCCTGGACCACCCCCACACCCCCTGGACCACTCCCCTTCCATATATAAACTGAAGCCCTGCAGCGTTTTTTCATTCTGCCTGTGTGTGCTTGGAAGAGCTAGTGTAGGGAGAGAGCTGTTAGTGATTTGAGGGACAGTAAGTAACTTTGCTGGCTAGTAATCTACTTGATACTGCTCTGTATTGTAGGGACAGAACTCTTCAGGGATTTGAGGGACAGTGAGTTTAGGTTCGTTAGCTTTGCTGACTAGTAGTAATCTACCTTCTACTGCAGTGCTCTGTATGTAGCTGCTGTGGGCACTGCTTCTGATCTCATCTGCTGAGTGCTGACTGCTGTAATAACCCAATAGTCCTTGTAAGGACTGCTTTTATTTTCTTTTTTGTTTTTTTTACTTTGCTACTGTAAGAGCCCAGTGCTATTAGTCTAGCTGTGTTGGGGAGTGGGACTGGTGTGCTGCTCCTCCTAGTAGTTCACCACTACCAGCACCAACCAGAGTCAAAATTGTTACAAAGTATCTTATTTGCACCTGTTAGCTGTTCTGAGCTCTCTGCCAAAAGCCAATTAAGTTAGAAACTGTTTTTTTTCTGGCTGTTCAGTGCAGAGAAAAGAGGGACTTTCCAGTACAAAAGAGGGACAGGGGGTTGAGTGGTCAAAAGAGGGACAGTTGGGAGGTATGCAAGTGCCACCTAGCTGTGTGAGCTTTTTCACATTCTGTCTAAATAACAATAATAATTCCGTGTCCGTAAACATCACCTGAGTGATGTTTTTACAGCAGCAATAATATATTCCGTATCCACTACTGTATACGTTGCCCTTGCAGGCATTGTTTGCCCAGTCTTTAACCAAGTGCCACCTAGCTGTGTGAGCTTTTTCACATTCCGTGTCCAGAAACATCACCTGAGTGACGTAGTGTGATTTCTGCCCTTTACAGCACAAAACGCAGCGCTGTGTCAACAATGTATTTTTCAGATACATTTTTGCCCTTGATCCCCCTCTGGCATGCCACTGTCCAGGTCGTTGCACCCTTTAAACAACTTTAAAATCATTTTTCTGGCCAGAAATGTCTTTTCTAGCTTTTAAAATTCGCCTTCCCATTGAAGTCTATGGGGTTCGCGACGTTCGCGAATATTTTTTCCGACGTTCGCTACATCCCTAATCACCACCTATTTTCTCTGGGAGGACAATTGTTCAGTGCATTCCCCAAGTTAAGTTTACGTCATTCAATAATGAAAGAATGTAAACAGATATTACTGTCACACATTTTAAAGTATAGGAAACTATGATGGAAAATATGCCTACAATGCACATGCAAAGCTTATTTGGACCAATTTCCCATAAATGAGAGAGGCTACACTGCTGACCCTATCAAATACATTTTTAAAAAAATAACCAAAATGATAACTTTTAACTGTTACCAAAATGACTAAGGGATCCCAAAAAATATCTTTGTTCTCAAGCAAGACTTTATTTAAGAAAAATCACAACAAAATATTTGCGACTGCTTTTTAAAATAATACAGAAATGAAGTAAACTAACAAAGAAATTCTTTTTATCTCATTTACAAGTTTTTTCTTCTATAGGTACAGCATTTCTGTAACTAATTGTTTTTATTTATTTTTACTTACATGCAATCCTCCTTTTGTTTATAACTATATTGCATATACTAAATATCATACAACTGAATGATTGATTTAAGTAAATATTTATTTTTGCCACAGAAATCTAGGGCAATGGTCTTGGTTTCAGCAAGTTCATCCCTTACAGCTGGTCTGTATCACGTAATGAAAATTGTTTTAGGCCAGTTTTTAGCAGTAACACTGATTTTATTCACTGATCTCCTTAATAGCTCAATGTAATTAAATTGCCTGAAAGCTTCTTGTCATAGGATTTATAAAGGACATTGACGTAACTTTATAAGATGGCATATGTTTTGTACAGATGAAGATTAATGTAAATGTACAACATTATATTTACATCACTTGAAAGCATAACAATAATTTTACTTTTATTATTATCTTCTGATCCTAATTCTTGAAATGGTATTTTATGATTTCAAATTATTTGTTTGATTATCAGACACACTACAATGTAAGTGGTCAGTTGATAGACCCCTGCCTGACAAGGAAAATAGTACTCCGCAAACTACCTGCAACAAAAGGAGCAAAGACACAAAAAATACAGGAAAACAAGCAGTTTGTTTGCTTTTCTACAAAAAAGTGGACTACAACAGAGGAACTTTTGCTGTCTTGGCATTCAGGGTAGAGGCCCTAAAGACACACAGGACATTGGTAGAGATCCAAGTCTGTGAACTGGCTCTCCACTTATGGCCTGTCAACCCCTAACATTTGCATAGTAAACCCTAATAGGAGCAAAGGACAATACACTGATAATTGTAGAGGTAAAGAAGCAGGAATAGGCAGTCTAGCTGCTTAATGTTTTTTATTGGCACAACATGTTTCGAGCGCAACATTCTTTATCAAAAACAAGGTGTTTTTTTAACCTGAAATTTGAGTTTTGACTGAAAAATACCCTCAAAAATTCACATTTTTCATGTAAAAATTAACTCGACCTTTAATAAATAAATGTGCAATATTAAGTTTTATATAACTGACATAACCTACTCTTTTTAACACTTGCAGATTCTTGTCCTTGCATTTGAAAGAATGTGTTCTGTGTAAAATATATATATATATATATATATATATATATATATTTTACACAGAACACATTCTTTCAAATGTGTATATATATATATATATATATATATATATATATATATATATATATATATATATATATATATATATATATATATATATATATATATATATATATATATATATATATATAACCTGAATCAGACGCTTGCACTCTAAACCAGTCTTCCATAAACGTGGGTGCTGGGCCAAAGTATTTATGTAAAGTTCAAGAGGACCCGCACACCTTGGTTAGTGAACCAAAAATTTCTTTATTTTTCAGACTTGTGCGTCCAACGTTTCGACCCACGTTTCGACCCACATTAGGGCCCTAATGTGGGTCGAAACGTTGGATGCACAAGTCTGAAAAATAAAGAAATTTTTGGTTCACTAACCAAGGTGTGCAGGTCCTCTTGAACTTTATATATATATATATATATATATATATATATATATATATATATATACATATATATACATATACATATATATACATATATATATATATACATATATATACATATATATATATATATATATACATTTATATATATATATATATATATATATATATAGATACACACATATAAACAAAAAAATATATATATATCTCTATATATCTCTATCTATATATATCGTTATATATCTATATATATCGTTATATATCGTTATATATCGTTATATATCTATATATTTGTTTCTGTTTTAATTTTCATCTATGTAATACAAGTGGCACACATAGCATCCCTCTACTTTTTTCACCCCAATTCTGAGACTTAGGGGTCTATTGTTGTTGTATAAAATGTGGGGTGAATAATTACCAGTGATGTTGTCCAGAGCAACCGATCAGCAATTAGATTTCAACAGTTAGAATAGAAAACAAAAACAAAGAGTTGGTTGCTATGAGTAACATCACCAGTAAAGTTTCACTCCACTTTTTACACAGCATGATAAATAGACCCCTTAAAGTCCCTCTGCTTTGTATAGTGGGTGGTGCACTGATTCTCTGGAAAGCAAGGAGACTTTCATGTCCTATCACTTCACGATGGAACAGGGCAAGGGAGGTGATGAAGGGGACTGCTTGGGAAATGGTTCCTATGGATTTACTTTCCCTTTTTCTTTTAGCTAAAATGCATTTTAATTTATTTTTGTTCAGATAGTGCCAACAACTCGAAATTTTCATGAAAAAAATCTCGAATGTATTATATCCAGATTCTGCAAAAAGCCCAAATCCAAAAATCCACCATCTCAAATCTGTTGAGGTCCTGTGGGAAGTTATAGTGGTTTGTGCTGGGTTTAGTCCAAAAATCTAACTTTTTGGGGGTTTTCAGGCAAAAAGCTTGAAAAAACATTATTTGAATATGAAATCCTAAAAACAGCTCTAAAAGCTAGCTGATAAAAACTGTTCTTAATAGAATGAAATAAATAAGGGGATTCCAGGTTAATACAATTAAACCGAGTTGAGACGCAAGGAGCAATACTAATATTTAGCAGTCTGTTGCAAAGCAATTATGTGAAAGAAACCATGCTTTAAGCCAAATTCAGTAAATAATGCCCTGCTTTTTAAAGTCGTAAACCCAGCATCCATTCAGACACACACTGACCCCTCCATACATGGGGTATATTTATGAAGGAGTTAAGTTAGAGATCGCCACAGTCCTCTAGAGTGAAATTCTGCCACTCTCCATTTTGAAAGTCATATTTATCAAAGGATGTACTTTAGCTTTCACCAATTGATACATACTCTTTTAAAAATGTCATAGAAATTAAAGGCGAGTGGCGGAATTTCACTCTAGAGGACTGTGGCGACCTCTAACATCACTCTTTGAGAAATCTACCCCTATGGCAGCTAACCTTCCCCTAATTTGGAGCTTTCTGGGTGACGGGTTTCCAGATAATGGATCCCATCCCAAGAGCCTCCCAGGATGCCTATACAGACATCTCAGAGACTTAATACATACAGAATTTTAGTTAACTGTTAATAATGTTTTGTGAGTAGAAACACAAAGTCTCTCCATAGTTCGTACTTGGGCTGCCTTTTCAAATGAAGACACAGTGGGTATAGATATTACTGGAGATGAGAATGTAGCTTACACAAGGTGCATGCATAAAACCCTGGGCTGAACCAATTATTTTACTGTCACATTTAAAAGCTGCAATAATTATAAACAAACAATGGGTCGCACGGCATGCTCGGAAAAGAGAAAGAAATCATTATGAGGTTAGATTAGTGGTTCAGCAAGTCGGATAGCGTAAAATGTGCTGATCACTTCTACTCGTTCAGTTTTCCTTTTTCTCAGCTATCTAAATATAACATGAATTGAATAATGTGATGGCAAATAGAAGAACTGTGTTAAAAATGACAACTTCTTAAAAAATAAGGCGAAATACAAATATAAAAGAATAGAGAATGTTGAAGAATCCAGAGTACCTATTATAATCTGACATGCCTTTTGTCTGCATCAAAGAAAGAGTTTTCTAGTAAAATGCATAAACAAGTTTGTATGGAAGAACTCTACGCTTTTATTGTAGGGGATTGAATGAATTAGAACTCTTTCCAGTAACTGGGTGTTATAAGAAGAAAATAGCATGAAATTCTCCTTGACAAAGCCTGTTGTCATTTCATAGGGATACCAAACGTGGCATTGAGTTTTGCATTTAGCAGGTGACACTGGCATTTAGTGAATAACAGGTTTTAGGAAACTGATTACTTATGGACACCTGGTACTTGTACCTGAGTTACACAGACTGGCTTTACGGAAGTAGCAACTCCCTGCAACCATTAGGCATTATTATTATTATTATTATTATTATTATTATTATTAACATGTATTTATATAGCGACAACATATTGCGTAGCACTGTAAAGTAAATGTGATTACACAACTACATCACATGAATTACATACATAGAACATATGGAGTAACAAACATCACAATCAATACAGGTACAAAAAGGTGAGGAGGGCCCTATGCATAGCCATAGAGTCTAAAGGGAAGGGAGTAATACACAAGGTGTGGGAGTGGGCAAGATCGAATGAAGTGGGTGAGAAATGTGGTATTGTATGTGGTGTTGCGTTTGGTAGTTAAGCAGAGTGAGGGTAGGCTTCTCGAAAGAAGTGCGTTTTCAGAGATTTCTTGAAAGCAGAAAGGTTGGGAGAAAGTTGGACAGATCGTGGGAGAGAGTTCCAGAGGAGGGGTGCAGCCCTTGCAAAGTCTTGAATGCGAGCATGTGAGGAGGTAATGAGAGACGAGTTGAGTAGTAGGTCAGGAGCATAGTAAGCGAGTGGGTGAGTATATAGAGATGAGTTCAGAGATGTAGGGTGGGGCAGAGTTATGAAGTGCTTTGAAAGTCAGTGTCATTAATTTGAATTTGATTCTGAAAGGTATTGGAAGCCAGTGCAGGGATTGACAGAATGGCGAGGCAGAGGAGGAGCGGTTGCTGAGGTGTATGAGCCTCGCAGGAGTGTTCATTATGGACTGGAGAGGTGACAGTCTCTGGAGGGGGAGGCCAATTAAAAGAGAGTTACAGTAGTCTAGACGCGATATGATGAGAGAGTGAATAAGAATTGTGGCAGCGTCTTGGGTGATAAATGATCGTATTTTGGATATGTTCCTTAGGTGGAAGTGACATGATTTAATAAGTGACTGGATATGAGGAGTGAATGACAGGGCAGAATCTAGGATAACCCCAAGGCACCGGGCCTTGGGAGAGGGGGTGATAGTGGAATTGTTAACTATGATAGATACTTTGGGGATGTTACTGGTGTTAGTTGGAGGAAAGAGAACCATTTCAGTTTTAGAGAGGTTTAATTTAAGGTAGCATTGCGACATCCAGGTAGAGATAGCGGACAGGCAGGAGGAGACGCGAGTTAGGAGTTCTGGGTTGAGATCAGGAGATGAGGCATAGGAACTAGGAACTCTCAAAGGTGGGTCCACACTGAACTCTTGGAGGAAGGGTTAATCACACAGGGGCTCAATTATAAACACTGGGCAAATTGCACCTGGGCAGTAACCATTAGCAAACAATCAGTAATTTTAGCCAGCTGCAGGTTGAACCCTGAAAGCAATAATCATGGGTTACTGCCCAGGTGCAAATTTGCCCAGAGTTTATACATGATCCCCAGTATCTCTTCCATCAAACAGATTCTTCAAATTTATTGGGCACCAGTAGTTAAACAATAGTAAAAACAAATTAACTCTTTGTAAGGCAGATGATCCAATTTAGAAATGATGGATTCTGATACATTATTTAATCAGTAAATGTTTCAAATATTTTAGATGTTACTCACACACCATAGTGCCACCCAGACGTAGTATTACCAACTTGGTGAACAAGCCCCAGTACTAGACAAATCTCACAGTGGTCTTGTACTCCAAGGATGCCTCTATCCCTGAACCTAACTGATTGAGTCCCTGGACTGGTAGCATTGACATTGCAGGGTACTAACTACACTGATCCTGCCTTCAGCTCCTGGACTGTGCAAAACTATTCTTGCACTTCTACTACTGAATTTTTCCTTTGTTCCAGGCCCTCCAGCATCACACCACATTGTCCAGCAGTAGTAGCATAGTATTACATATTGTATTGTATAGAAGTTGCATAGTACCCTGTAAGCTGCCTTGTGCCTGTTATGGGGTTATATAATAAAAGGCACTACGTTTGCCCAGGTTCAGTAGTCCATAGCAACCAATCAGCAGGTAGAATTTACTGGTGACTTGTTCATAAGCAAAGATCTTATTCTGCTACTGGACAAACTTAATGCCTTTTATAACATATGGGGGTTAAACATCTACTTACAGAATAACTGTCTTAGTATTACATTTTTTTTTTAAATTTATAGATGTAATATGTAACCTCAAATGTGACCTGTTTTTACAGTGATGTTCTGTCTAAATTTAACTTTCCTATTAACATTTTGAACCACTCCATTCAGGTATTAAGCAGCAGATAATGATAAGCAGTTATTTTGTGTCTAGAGATGCCTTCTGATAAATATAACTGTTTCGTTACAATATCCTCTGCAATAGTAGCTTCTGTATATTGATATTCTAAATACTGGCATATTAATAGAACAAAATCTGCATTTTTCAGAGTAGTTGGCATAGGGTTCAGCTAACTATAATTCCAAGTAGTAGACTAAGTATTTTAACAATTAAATATTTCTGTCCCAGCTTCACAGAATATGATGTGAAATAGTTTTTGCGTCATTTGTCATTTTTATTTTGTCTGCTACAGTAGTGCTGGAAAAATCTACAGCGGACTGTCAGAGCAGCTGGCAACATCACTGGATCGGCTCTTCCATCACTGCAGTACATCTTCCACAAGCGCTGTGCAAGACAGGCCTCCTGCATTGCACTGGACTCCACACACCCCTCACACAGACTGTTCATGCTGCTCCCATCTGGCAGGCCTGTACCTTTAGAGATTAAGTCCGGGACCAAGGAACCCCGTGAATGAGGTTAGCTAGAACAGGTTAGATCTATAATATACTCTCTAGGACAGTAAGGCAGAGGGTGTATATAGAAAGCAGCTAAAGCTCCAATGAGGATCTGTAGCAGGGAGTAGCTTTCCCAAAGGCTTCTCGATTGCCTTTAAGTGAAGGGACCACAGTGGATAGGGATCAGGCTTAGACTGCTTCTCCCTGACCACTCCGCTGGGTGGGATACAGACAACTGCAAGGTATATCTGCTGGGGATTGTCATACTGCTTGACTACAATGCCTAATGGAGTCCATTCCTCAGCTGTGTCATCTCTTACCTGTTTGACTGAAAAATGCATCTGCTAATACTTCAAATCTATGTGACTAAACCTGGGGACTTTGTTTTTGTACAATAAATCATCCTTTTTGTTTCACCCTAATAACCTCCTGGTGTCCAATCATTCCTATTTTTATGTACAGTAGCCCACTACACCCTTATGGGAAAGTTCCACTTATCGAAGGCCCTGATGTGTGAGTCGCAATGTAAACCATGCTCCGATCACTAGCTGGACACTTAACTATCTGTGGTTTGGATAGCCCAGATTAGCGTTAAACTTCTATTAAAATTTTTCAGCTGTTTTTCTTCAATTTTTATATCCTTTGCACTGATCTTCTTTATGATACTCGCAGAACTGATCTTCTGATGTCCAACAACGGGCCAACTCAAAGACAATCAGAGGGCCATCAAAATTTTGAACACAACAAAAGCATCATGAATGCAGGAAATTTGCCTTGCATGATGCTTTTCTGCTGTCCAAACTTCGATGACTTGCTGGGCAAGCATAATATATGTATATATGCACTGGAGGGATGAACTTGATGGTAGGGATGCACAGAATCTTGTATTCAGCTTAGCCTTTTTTAGTAGGATTCAGATTCAGCCAAACCCAAAAGCTGAATCTGAACTCTATATAAAGAGAAATACTTTCAGGATGCAGAGGGTTCAGATTCAGTTCAGTATTTGGCCATATACTAATAGGAGGATTTGTGGATTCAGCCGAATAGTGAATTAGGTTCAGTGCATCCCTACTTGATGGAAGTGCTTCAATTAAGGGTTTTTGATTTATACTCTAATCCAACCACAATGACATCATGCTTTATTTATGTATTTAAGTCCAAAAAGGTAAATGTTGGGTTAAAGTGATATTGACACTAAAAAATGAATTTTAGCATATGAATGTACATTAAATGTTACCTATAGGTCATGTTGATCATTTTTTGCTGAGAGGTTTGTTTTAGTATGTAATTGTTAGTTGAAGTTCCTAAGCCTGACTCTCTGACACTCTGACTTTGCCAACCTGACTGTCCCATCTCAGCCTGTTAGTTACAGTTTCTACGGACTCCTGCTGCACAAATATGGCAGCCACCTCATACAGGAACATGGGGGATCAGACAGGTAATGTAAAAGCATCATGCAAATACTTTATGGCAAAGCATAAAGTATTGCAAAGTAGCTTGCAAAGCCAATATTATAATAGATATAACAAAAAAGTTTAATTCCAGGTGTCAGTATCTCTTTAACATAGTGGATAATGTATTTAAAATTGTTGTGCAAGTGATACTGTATCTTTTCTGCATTGTAGGATGCATACACTAGGGCCTGTGGGGGCTTTACATTACAACTGTGGTATATCAGTTGGGTTAATAAATGCATAACACATTGAAATCTACTTAAAATGCATTGGCATAGCTTTTAAAGGGGATGTTTCCAATGATTCTCCACTGTCAGTTAAATGTTCCAATTGATACAAAGAGAGATGGACTTTATTGATTCCTGGTATTCACAGCAACTCTGCTGTCTAGACTTCGGTCATTGCCATCTGTTAAACTAACATTGTGAAAATCCACGGTTGCCGTTAACATGCTAGTTTGAGCCAGCCAAAATAATAATGCTTATAGTAAATGCAACCAAAATCAGCTGCTTTAATATTTTACGAGGCAAAAGCTATTAGAATTTTTTATGACACAATAAAATGAAATGATAGTAAATTGAAATATCTTCAGGATATGAATGAGTAATATCACAGTTATTTTCTGCTTATACATAGCCATGCATTCTAGCAAAACAATTTAATTGCGCCAGGGTGAATGGCTACATGACTCATTATATTCCAATGACAAAACTGCAGAGTGCTGGGGTTTGCTTTCCAATACAGTGGAATTCTAGATCTAAATATCTAAATGATTACTCAGAATCTGAGTTATACACAGTATGGCATTTACACGTTGCTAACACAAGCCACTGTATACAGAAATTGAATTAATACATTTAATAACCATATAGGCAAACTATGTTCTAATTTATATATAAATGTAGGCATAATGGTGAATAAACATCTTCAAATGGTTCAAGGGACCTCTGCCATTGACTTCTACATGACCTTGACAGGTTTTAGTTGGTGCATTTTCAGACTTGAATTATTTCCAGCATTGCAGTATCATATATCTCAAAACAGTTTTTTTTAACAAAAAAATAGAGTTTTGACTGAATAATATCCTCGAAAACTCAAATGTTTTGGACAATAATTAACTCAATCTTTGATAAATAACCCCCTATATGTGGTCATTAAGCTTTGTAGGGCTGCAAATGCTCTCTTCACTCACACAATCTGGCCTTGTTACCACAGGGTACTAACCCTTCTTGGCCTCCTCATTGAAACCTCTAGCTTCTCTACTAGCTACCTTGATCCTGTCTCTTACTTCTAGACTGAGCTATTGCCTACTGAGACTTATGCCCTTCAGCACACCATGTCCTCCAACATGTGGAGACCAAAGAGAAAGAACATGTGGTGCCTTCCCCTTTTATAAATTAGGGAACCCTGACACTAACCTAGGAATGGGAAACATCTTCCCCTGACAAATGTAAATTAGGCCCAACTCATAGCTGGCCAAAATACTCCTGGAGAACCACCTAAAATTAAGGTTGGCAAAACCTTTACTCCACTACATATATGCCACATTAATAAAAAAATATTAAAAGCTATATTTGTGATTTTTTTTGTTTGTGTTTGAAGCAAATGCACTTATTAGCATAAGATTCACATACACAGATATAGTTTCTTCAACATAGAACTTTTGCAATGTCATTTTGTTTTCTCATTGACTTCACTGTATTTGCATTAGCTATTTTTTTTACATTATGCATATACACAGTACATACATGTTAATGTTCAAGGAACAATGTCTTGCACTACACATACTGTATATAAGGTCTATTTTGCGTGGTGCCCACTATTTCTTTTGGTTAAATTGTTTGGCTTTATAAAAACCACACAATTGGATGCAATATTCCCTGACTTTTTTTCCCATCAGTAAGTTCTTTGTGAGTCATCTTGCATCCAATTTCACTTTCTCTTGCACAGCTGCAATCATAGCTGATATAATCAGATAAATAAATAAAGCATATATTTAACTGTATTTTTGCTGTCATTTTAATAAGGGAAATATTTTGAAACCTGGTCAGATATCTTGGACCATTCCATCTTGGTTATGTCAATGAACGAAATGGAAACTCTGATTTGTAGTCACAGAAGTGTAAAAATAAAGAGATTACCGTATATACTCGAGTATAAGCCGACCCGAGTATAAGCCGAGGTACCTAATTTTACCTACGAAAACTGGGAAAACTTATTGACTCTAGTATAAGCCTAGACACAACTACAGCCCTGTCTCCCAGCAGCGCACATCCTGCCAAAGCGACCCCCCAGCGATCAACCGGACTTCTTTGCAAAGTTGATGGTGACAGAGAATTGGCAAACGGATTACGGTGTGCATGGTCCCACTGTCCCACTACCATGTGCAGAGGGTGCTGTTTGATATTGCCATCACTGTTAATCTTTCATATAACCAACAGAGGGTGCTGTGTGATATTGCAGTCACTGTTATTCTTTCATATAACCAACAGAGGGCGCACTGTTATTCTTTCATATAACCAACAGAGGGCATTGTGGGATATTGCAGTCTCTCCCCAAGTGTACTGTTGGTATAGGAATGATTAAAAGTGACTGCAATCTCAGCTACTCGGGTCGGGTAGCGCTGACCCGAGTATAAGCCGAGGTAGACTTTTTCAGCACATTTTGGATGCTGAAAAACTCGGCTTATACTCGGGTATATACTGTAGTTCTGGATTTTATGTTAACATAACCCAACCATAAGGGGATCACTACAATATATATATAAGCCTCAGATTAGAATTATACAAATCCTTGTGCTCTACAATTTATGGTGTTTCGCCTCCTCATATACTCAAGGTTAAACTGTTCAGTGGTGAGACATGTTGCCAGTTTCAGTTAAACATTATATATCAAAAAGTCATGGGAGCATGGAAAGAACAAGACAACTGTTACGAAATACATTATAAGAAGAGCCTTAATAAATATTCATTGTCTCACCTGAATCTATAACTCAAGGACTTGATTAGTGTTAAAAGTTGGTATTTTACAGATTACAAATCAAATGATTTAACATAAGGCAAGCTATTTTCTTAATGATTGAAAATTTCAGATGTAGCTTCCATTAAAATTATTACTTTGATATATTCAAGAGAAAAATCTAATAATTTTCAAACCCGCATATAATACACATAATGATTTCCTATTTAAAGATGGTGGCTATCAATAATTACCATTTTATCATCATTACCAGTTTAAAATGCAGATGGCTGTGTTTGGGTACTAAGGAAGGAAATACACTTTTTGGATGTTAACATCACAGCTACAGGGACAAGTTTTGTAACTTCACTATATACTAAACCCACTGACAGAAATAACATACTTAGATCCACCAGTTTCCATCCCCCTGGGCTTACTAAAGGGTTACCAAAAAGCCAGTTATTACGCGTTCGCCGTATTACATCCTCTGATAACCTGTATGATACTCAAGCTGAATTAATGCTTAATAAATTTAAAGAACGCGGTTATGATAACACAAACTTACAAACGAAAAAAGAAGAGGTACGCAAACTTCCAAGGGGTGAGCTACTGGCTAAAAAACATGGAACTAAAAGAATCCCTTTTGTCAGTTCGTTTGATAGTAATTCTCAACCTTGCAAAAGAATTATTCTCAAACATTGGGGAATATTAAAATCTGATCCAAAATTTGGACATCTTTTTCAGGACCCCCCTTTATTCTCATATAGAAGAGGGAGAAATGTAGGCCAACTAATTAAACCTAGAAATCAGCAATTGGATAATAGATGTTTAACTGAACATGCCATTGGCACCTTTCCCTGTAGGAATTATGGCCACTGCAACGGAATAATTCCAGGTAATGCGGTCACCCACCCCCATCAAGGAACTAAACATAAAGTAAATGGGTTTTTTACATGTGACAGTTATGAGGTCATCTATTGCATTAAATGCCCATGCGGACTTGCTTATGTGGGACAGACAGCACGCCCCATAAAAGTCCGCTTAAACGAACATAAATCTGTCATACGTAATTACCATCCACCCACAAATACAGTGGAGGATGCAAAGTGTAAATCTGATGTTTCAAAATATAAAAAAGAGACTATGTTGGCCAAACATTTTTTTGAACATGGGCACCGGGTGGCACAAATCCGGTGGCAAATTTTGGAAAAAATTAAAATTAAACAAGGACAAGATAAAAAACGTCTGCTCTCGCAGAGAGAATGTTATTGGATGTGGTTACTGCAAACAAGACATCCGAGGGGATTAAATGAAGAGTTTAATCTGTCCTGCTTCCTGTAAAATAAGTGCCTAATAAGCTCTCTCACTTCCCTTGCAGATAAGAAAATTTCTTTGCCTAAACCACAGGGACAGGTATCTGTAATTTTACTCCTTTGCTGTGTAGGGTAAGATTATTTTTTAATTTTTTATCTTTGTATAGATTTTTGTAACTTTTATCTTCTTTTTAGGTCAATAGCAACAATTGTTGCAATAGAAGTGTTCACACCGGGACTTTGAATTTGATATTTTGTGTTAATTACATGGACTTATAAGTACTGTGTTTTTATCTGGCACCTATGTAATAATCGAAAAAGCACTTTAGTAATTTTAATAGTTTTCTCTTTGATATTAAAGTACTCCACGTATATTTGATAATATGGTAATTTTAAACTGAAAAATGTTGATATATGGAAATTGGTTTTTCACTTATTTTGCATAATGATGCACTAATTGGTTTGCCTTTATAATGTTCATTTGCACCTGTATGTAGTATGCTTGACAAAGGGGCGGAGCCCTGAAACGTTGCACCACCGCAGTAAATTTTTTGCAAGGGTTCGCCCTGCAGATACAAGCCTCGTGTGCCAGTGTGTTCTTTTCTTGTGTTTGGGTACTAAGCAGTAATAGTTAAAACACCAGTTCCGTACAATTTATCACAGCTGGAATCAGTAAAATGTTTGAGTTTACCAGGGTTTCCTACAAAATTGTGTTAACTTTTCCTACAATACAAGGATTTTGTTACAGTTATGATCACAAAAATGTTATGCCTCCATACTATATCAATGCCATAACATTTCTAATGGGTGGTCAGAAGTATTTACCTATGGTTATATAAGCCTTGTTGCATTTTCCCCCAGCTATAGCTTTTTATGTAGAAGAGAAAGATGACATTAAATTAAATCTGAGATTAAATTACATTTTAAATAAATACATGCATTATTATAAGAAATAAGAGCACCATTAAAGGGCAGTTGGGGTGTACCTCCCAACTTAAGAAGTCTCTAACTACAATCATGGCAAACAAAATGCCCATTGTACCAACCCTGGTAATCATTATTACAAAAATGTATATATTTATAGTTAAATAATATCTGAACTCTTTAATTAAAAGTAGAATTAGATTTTGGAGGTGGTCAGGAACATTTGGGCATTTAAAATTATACACAGGAATTCCGGGAGAAGGGACACTATTTAAACCACAGAGGTTTGGGCTTTATGAAGCACAGATATAAATTCACAGAAATTTTATATCAGTGTGGGTGGATTTTCCTTTTTTTTTTTCTTTATGCAAGTATTAAATAGTTTAAGTGAATGGGCTTGTACCCACTAAACTGTAAGCGTATGATTTTCTGTTTTCAGCACTGATGTCTGCTTTGCAGGGGGTATGAAGCTAAATGGGGCTAATTTAACAACACCGGACCTATTTGCAGCAGAACAGCAACACATAGCTACCAATAAGTGATCTGCTTGTTTAGCTAGCAGCAGTTAGAAAAGTAAAATCACTTTATGCTTAAACTACTACTCAGTTGCTAGAGACTGTCAAAATTTCATATCTCTACCTGTATTTCAATGCATATTTGTATATATACCTCGTCTCCACCAATAATGTTAAGTAGGTCTTAACAGTATTATTTCAGATTCACATTTGTAATATTTATAACTTCAGTCCGCACTACGTTGTTACTTTTGACAACACCATCTTTGTGATCGTGAATTGAACTGAAGTAGAATAGCTCAAAATAATTAAGTCTCTAGACATTTACATTTCCCCTGTACATTAGACCAGCATTCGCTCTTTTTTTACCTAGCTAATTAATTATCTGCATCTGTTGTTATTTGAGAAACATCGTTTTCAATTTGCATTTTAGTGACCTATACAGTCTATTAACTTTTTCTATAAATTTCTAAATTGCAAAGTATTACATAAAATACTTAACTTTTATATTTCCTGTAAGTATATTATCTACTTACAGGTTGGGATCTAATGGCAAGAAAACAGCATGTAGCATAGAGGATTTTCTCTGTACATGCCTGGTGATGTCACTGGTTGTAGATAAATACAGATTTCCAGAACTAGGTATCCATAATGTGTCATGATATCCCACATTTTCATCACTGAAAATACTTTCTAAGCTGTATGATCAGCCACTAGCTTGACAGATAGGAACCCATTTTATTGTATGCCATATAAAACACTCCAACCCTGTCTCCTTCCTTTATTCCAATTCTTATATTGTTTAGGTTTTAAGCAAATACTTTTTTATGCCACACACATATACATACACATTTTTTAATGGTCAGATCATTTTTTGCATTGCTTAATTGTTTACCTAATCTCTAATGCTTACAATTTCCACAAATTTTGACAAGAGGCTATTTAAGTATGCAAAGTATTTAATGTATTCACTTCATGCTGTTTGTATGGACAAAATTATGCTTTTTTTCATTGCATTAGCCCATGGATAACACTCAGCAGATAACTTTAATTCAATGTGCAATTAGAATAATGAAAACTAAGGCTTGGTGTGTATACATCTAATATACATTCTTTAAATACATACTATACATTGTTATATTAAAAAAAAAAACTTATATAAAGCTAAAATATATTATTCAAAATGTATATCTACTAGTAGTATAAGTAGTTATTTTAAAATGAACAAGAAACTTTTTCTAATGAAATTTTGTTTGTTTTCAGATGACAAACAAATGTCATCAAAATTGAAGCCATAAATAAGCTTAACATGAAAGCCTTTGCAACTGGTTTTAAAGAACTATAGTCAAGCCATTGTATGCATACTTTATAATAATGCTAGTTGTATACATAACAAAAAAGGTTATGTTTATTACTGTTGCAAGGCGTGTTTATTTGAAAAGGCTTTAGTGATCATAGCAACTATTTATGCATTGCATGATTTTCATTTCATGTTTATGTATAATGGAAAAAAATGGCCTTTCTTTGGCCTACAAAGAATTCAAAACCTCCTTTTGTAGAATAGAAGTATACATTTTTGTTTGTTCAGGTTCTAAATCTGAGAAAACCTTACTTATCTGCCAACAGTTTTTATGCATTTACAGGCATAAAAGGGGTTATTGTTCTCACAGCACATTAAAATGTCCGCCATGTTAATTGTATCACTGACTCATTCAAGGCACAAACCAGAAGTCAGTTTGTAGGTGTATATTATTAATAAAAGTAGTTTCAAAATATTAATGCATCTTATATATTTTTTCATATATTTTTTGCATTACATATATATATATATATATATATATATATTATATATATATATATATATAATCCAAAAATGTAAGGTGCACACTGGGATCCTTTGTAGCTTTTTTAAAAAAGATACATTTTATTCAATACATGTTAAAAGGACCTCCTGTTAACATGTATTGAATATAATTTATCTTTTTTAAAAAAGCTACAAAGGATCCCAGTGTGCACCTTACCTTTTTGGATTTTGTATGCAGCTGCAATTGGTAGCACCTGGGTCAATTGCTCCAGTGGTGTGCTGAACCGTTTGGATTGTATATATATATATATATATATATATATATATATATATATATATATATATATATATATATATATATATATATATATATATATATATATATATATATATATATATCTATAACAATTTTTATACTTGCGACTCTTTGTCCAAATGCTATGGGCGTCTGAATAATTTGTATGAACTCCAATTTTAGACATGCGTCAATTTTTGCGGCCAGGGAAATGCAGAAATTAATTGTGACTCCATGCATTTTAGAATTGTGTAAATCCTTTCTACAAAATGGCAATCCATTGCCATGTAGAATGATGATAAAGATGTGTGATATGTAGGTTATCTATGAAGAACCAAACACAGATTGTCGATTTGATTTGCCAACTCCATGAGAAATAAACTAGTGTGACATTTAAACAAGGGATTTAGAGGTTAGGTTTAGCACAATGAAAGCAAATAATTAGGGGCAGATTTATCAAGGGTCGAATTTCGAAGTGGAAAAAACTAATTGGATTACTTTGACTTCGAATGTCGAAGTCAAAGTTTTTTTTAACCGAATTTGGCCATTTTTTCGGTAGAACGAAAATCGTTCAATTGCACGATTAAATCCTTCGAATCAAATGATTTCATCGATCGATGGAACGATTTTCCTTCGACTTCTGAAGACTTAGCCAAATGTTGGCTATGGGTTCTAGGAGGTCCCCATAGGCTAACATAGCAATTCGGCAGGTTTAAGATGGCAAAGTGTCAAAGTCAAACTTTTTTAAAGAGACAGTACTTCGATTTTTGAAGTCAAACTTTTTAACTTTGAATTGAAGTCGAATTTAGGCCTATTGGATGGTCAAAGTACCCAAAAAATAGTTCGAAATACTTAGTTTTTAGCTTCGAAAATTCACTTCGACCCTTAGTAAATCTGCCCCTTAATGTAGAATGATTATTCTTATTTCCCTTTGCCAAAAATGTGTACCCAATCATTTGGAATTGCCTATAAATGAACAGTCATTTATATAATTTATTTGCCTTTATGTATAAATCATATACAGTATATACTACATAGGATGATATAGGTCATACCAAAAACAGAGTTGGAGCACAAGTGGATGGTTCTGGCACCTTCATAGCAGTAAACAAACCATGGAAAATAGAACATTTGTATCTACATGCAGTATTAAAAGTGTGTGTTTTGGAGAGGTGTGTAACCCAGTCCCTTCCTTAGGTGTCATCTGAGAAATGGATTGGGTTACATGCCTCCCTGAAACATCATGTACGGTGCATTATGTACGATGTATTGCTGTCAAGCTGAACCACATGAAATATACACACACTTTTTATACTGCACGTAGATGCACATTTTCTTTTTTCTATACAATCATACAGGCAGCAGCAGAATTTTTTTTTTTTTTTTTATGTGGCTAAAACAATTTATGTAAAAAAATCAAATATTTGTCATAGCTAAATTGTATCTTTGAAAAGGCTATAAATAATATAATAAGAGCATCCCTAAGAATCCAGAAGCTGCTTTTGCCTACTTAAACTGTATGTTGCACAGAAAACATTTGTTTTACTTCTAATAAAGGCTTTTGTATAGCATGTCCTTGTTATTTTCAGTCTGGGGAGTTCAGCAAGTTGTGGAAGTAAACAAAGAAGGTTTGGGAATTCTCTGTGCCTCTAAGTCTGATGTGTTTCAGTGCTCAATAGAATGAACATTCAGAAACACTGGAAAACATTATATACACTGAAAAGTATAAAAAGGACAGTATTACAGGCAAAGATCAATTTTTGCATTAAAACAATTGGTTGTCCACATTGATAATGTAAAATTGCCATAAACCTATTTCAGTAAAAAAAAAAAAAAAAAAAAAAAAAAAGATATTTTCTGTGAAGGCATTTTAATTATGGAGTGCCTCTGATGCAAACATTTTTTAAATGTTTATGAATTGCTTTTCAGTGAATATATTTGATTGTAATTGATAAATTCTACTTTATTGAGGGTGACTTTTTTAATTCAGAATTATCATGAATTGCAGAAATCTATTAAGCATTTATGGGAGGAACTATAAACAAAACATTTGATATGAATGGAAAATCATTGCCCATATCTGTATGTCTTCTGAAGAAGAAATATTGTAAACAACTACATCCACCTCTAAATTTAAACAAAAGTCAAAGACTTTGCGTGAATAAAGATTTCATATAAATTATAAGATTTGTTGGCTGAAGTCCACTTATATGAACTTAATATTTGACATTTTATTTTTCTGCCTCTTTGTTCTTACTGATATGCAATTTTAATACAAATAGACTGGGGTTAATAAATGTAATGGATATGACACACCATTCATCACTGTGCAAAGGTGACTTAAAAAAATAAAAAAAAGTGGAGGGTAACAAAGAAATATATATTGACTTGTTACAAAGTTGGTTCTAATGGTTAATCATGCCTGTACGATGCACATACTGTAGTACATTTACAATTCAGTCAGAAAGTCAGGCCAAGGATGATCAATGCTAAATTAAAGGACAATATACAATCCCTTTCAACATGAGCTTAATGATTAGGGCTTGTGTTCAACATTTTGCCTATTGAGAGGCTGTGCAGGGTCATGGCCACCCCTCCTCCAAGCCTGGCTGGCTCCTATCCGTGGCTCACAGATTAGTTGCCTATCTCATTCTAACATCAACTAAAACATTTCAGTATTCACAATACAAAGACATTCTTTTCTCTTGATTGAGATTTAAGGTTCCTACCATAGCAATTGGCAATTTCTAGAAAACAAAGTAAGATTATTTTCATACCTTGTAGCTTGGATCATTATTAAATGGCCAGAACCCCAATTTTGTTTTATTTTCCGGGGAGCAGAAAAAATAGTTTAAAAATAGTTTAAAATCTGTAAAATCAGGGAAACAGTGAAAACTCACTGGAATTACCCACTTGCAGAAGGCCCTAGGGCAAGATATGCATCTAGTTAGTATTTAAAACAAATTCACTGAAAATAAAATTTATAAAGGAGAAATATGAATTTTCTTATTTTGGTGGTGTGCAAAAAATGGTGTCAAATGCAGAAAAAGCTAAAATGCATGAATATAAAATCAACATTTGATTGTATTTACGTTTTACCTGTTTTGTTTGTTTCACCAGAAACTTGAAATTAATGTTAAACCAGGACAAGAAACAATAATTGCTAAAGGGGTTTACTTGGTGTGGAATTCTTACAAAAAAGAGGCCTTTTACTATTATCACACATTTCAAATTTTTCATACTTAGCAATAGCATCTAAAGGAAGCTGGGGCTATAATAAATTTTCCCCACGTAACCATTTAACGTTAACCTTTTTAATGCTATTGATTTGGATGAAACACGTTTAATAATAGTATTTGCTTTATTAGCAATCCCATATGGGTACTCTTAATGTACCTGATGTCTTGAAAAGAGATAGCTTAACATTAGCAAGCCTTTGTTGCACTTTAGCATTTACTTGAAAACAGCAGGCCAATTCATTGATTACAATGTAAGGCTATTTATGTAATATACTGAGGACAATTTTGTGAAAGGATTATAAATGGGAATTGCTGAAGTCTGCTTGTCTAGCATTCCTTATTTCACCCTGGAGAAAAACATAGGTTATACTATACTGCAATCAGCATTTATAGTTAGCTTACAAATCTGCACATCCTAGGCAATGTTTTCAGTTTTGGACATATCATAATAATTTACTTACTTAGTTTTCAGTTTTAGAAATATCATAATAATTTACTATACTTAGTGAGATGCTCTATATTATCTCTAATATTTTCGAAGCAATATGTGAGCCCTTGTTCAATTGAGGGATATAAAGTATAGAGAGGGTGTTATTCATTAACCGAGTTCATAAAATGGTAATGAAAACTATTAAGAGTGTTTTTTAATAATAATTGATAATCTAGGGACCATTGGATTACTTGGGGCTTCCAGTAATTGCTTCGGCTTTTATGCCTCAAACCAATATTGCTCCCACTATATTCTACTTTGAAGAAATAAATCAGGAAAATTAAAAAGGTCTTTTTATTCTTGATTTAATGATTTATTATAAATGTTAAATCTTTTATTACCAAGATGTTAAAGGGGAAATTATTCCCAAGAGAATCTAACACAAACTCTTCAACCTTATTGCTGCAGGACACTGGCAATTTTTAGAATTTAGATCAACGTTTGTGTAACAATTTATCCCATAACTGAAATTTTATATATGACGGGAGCTACTAAATAATTGTCTATAAAGAAAATCACAATCAGTTATATTTATTCATTAAAAATATAATCATGAATGCATTTGTGGCCAGTAAAAAGCTGTTATGTATTGGAATTATAAATATTATTTAAAGATATTTTTTCTTTAGCAATATTGCACTTTATTTGATCTTTTTTTTATAGCCTTTATTTTTGCATTTAACAATAACACAAATCATATTGTTGGAAGGAAAATAAAGGGGGGGAAAAAAGTGGAGTGGGTGGTTGTTGGGGGTAGGGGGATGGTGGTTGGGCCACCCATTGGCCAGATTTGATCTTTGATCTTCAACTTTCAAGGGTGTCTGCACCTCACTAGAACTCAAACTTTATAATGGTTAATTACAAGTATTTTAACAATACTATAATAAAAAAAGAGCACTTACACTATTAAATTTTATCCCCCAAATAAATACAGGAAATAATGATCATAGTAAGCATAAATATAGACAAGTAACCAAATAAGCTTTTAAGCTAATAAAGAGTGGCTGGCTATCTATAAGAATAAGCCTATTAGTATAGTATTATATTGGTATAATACCATTGGTATAGTGCTGCAGTTGGTGAGCTCAAATATTAATAGTGTTTGGAAATAATGACTTTGGAAATAAGCAAATAAACATGCAAAAGAATGTGCTTATTTAGCGATGAACAAATCGGTTGCATGATATTTTGCTCTGTTTATTGGTGTGTAGAATACATACCGTATACACTCGAGTATAAGCCGACCCGAGTATAAGCCGAGGTACCTAATTTTACCTACGAAAACTGGGAAAACTTATTGACTCTAGTATAAGCCTAGACACAACTTCAGCCCTGTCTCCCAGCAGCGCACATTCTGCCAAAGCGACCCCCACAGCGATCAACCGGACTTCTTTGCAAAGTTGATGGTGACAGAGAATTGCCAAACGGATTACTGTGTGCATTGTCCCACTGTCCCACTACCATGTGCAGAGGGTGCAGTTTGATATTGCCATCACTGTTAATCTTTCGTATAACCAACAGAGGGCGCTGTGTGATATTGCAGTCACTGTTATTCTTTCATATAACCAACTGAGGGCGCTGTGTGATATTGCAGTCACTGTTAATCTTTCATATAACCAACAGAGGGCACTGTGTGATATTGCAGTCACTGTTATTCTTCCATATAACCAACAGATGGCGCTGTGTGATATTGCAGTCACTGTTATTCTTTAATATAACCAACAGAGGGCATTGTGGGATATTGCAGTCTCTCCCCAAGTGTACTGTTGGTATAGGAATGATTAAAAGTGACTGCAATCTCAGCTACTCGGGTTGGGTACCGAGTATAAGCCGAGGTAGACTTTTTCAGCACATTTTGGATGCTGAAAAACTCGGCTTAGGTATTTTGAATATTTTTGTGAGAAAAACATAACTTTGGCTCAGAGGCCAATGTATTACACCTGATATTATCACTGCAGTATAAAGTTCAAAGCAAAGTCAGGTGGAATACGTTTGGTAAATACAAAGCAGAAAAAAAAATACAAAACGTAGAACACGGACAATCAATAGTAGAACCACATGGGTGACTTTGGTGTGTTTCTGACGGATCCAACGCGCTGCGCCAAATCGCAGACGGCAAATCGGATGCGACTGAGAATAAGATAAGCAATGTCGGGTGGTGTTGCAGTGTTCATCCGACACAACGCAATTGTCTGATGCAGACGCTGCATGCTGTCGAGTAGGGTTGGATGAACACTGCGACAAGATCCAACATTTGTATTGCATCCGATTTGACGCCTGCATTTTGGCGCAGCTAGTCAGATCTGCCAGAAATGCACCTAAGTCGCCCATGTAGTTCTACCCTTAAATAGGTCTAATTATGAAGAATGAATTGTCAAAATTGAGGATGGTTACAATGAAGACGAATGCTGAAGAAGAGATAACCATGTGTGTGTGTGTGTGTGTGTGTATGTGTGTATGTATGTGTGTGTGTGTGTATATATATATATATATATATATATATATATATATATATATATATATACACATACATAAACAAGGGAAAGTTGTGCTCGCCACTAGTTTTTAAAATCATTAGGCGGGGGTGCAATGAGGGTGTGACCACAAAATACATATAAACAAATACAAGATTCCTCTGCACTCAACCCATTATCAATATATTTAAGACAGAGACATTTTGTGCATACTGCTACTGAAAAATGCCTTACCCTTTAAACAAAACAGGGATTGTTTGTCCATATATTGCAATATATTTAAGCTGGCCAACTACGTCAAAGTCATCCCATATCTGTCCAGTCCTATGCTCAATTTTCATCTGATTCATTAAGAATTCTATGGTTTAATTATACATTTTATAAAAGGGATGAATACGTTTTACCTGCAACTTACTAGCTGCCTTCGAAAGTAAAACTCCCAACCTTGGCTGCCCTTTTATTAGACACCAGTGGGATCACCTGACTATAGTTGGAGAGGGTGGGAGCTACAACATGGAGCTGGTCACTGCTCCTGTAGAACTATAACAAACAAGGGAAAGTTGTGCTCACCACTAGTTTTTAAAATCATTAGGCGGGGGGGCAATGAGGGTGACCACAAAATACATATAAACAAATACAAGATTCTTCTGCACTCAACCCATTATCAATATATTTAAGACAGAGACATTTTGTGCAACAAACCCTGTTTTGTTTAAAGGGTAAGGCATTGAATGAATCAGATGAAAATTGAGCATAGGACTGGCCAGATATGGGATGACTTTGACGTAGTTGGCCAGCTTAAATATATTGCAATATATGGACAAACAATCCCTGTTTTGTTTAAAGGGTAAGGCATTTTTCAGTAGCAGTATACACAAATATGTCTTAAATATATTGATAATGGGTTGAGTGCAGAGGAATCTTGTATTTGTTTATATGTATTTTGTGGTCACACCCTCATTGCACCCCCGCCTAATGATTTTAAAAACTAGTGGTGAGTAGGGATGTAGCGAACGTCGGAAAAAAAGTTCGCGAACATATTCGCGAACTTGCGCAAAAATGCGAGCGGTTCGCGAACGGTTCGCGAACCCCATAGACTTCAATGGGAAGGCGAACTTTAACATCTAAAAAAGACATTTCTGGCCAGAAAAATGATTTTAAAGTTGTTTAAAGGGTGCAACGACCTGGACAGTGGCATGCCAGAGGGGGATCAAGGGCAAAAATGTATCTGAAAAATCTGCCTGTGTGTGCTTGGAAGAGATAGTGTAGGGGGAGAGCTGTTAGTGATTTCAGGGACAGATGATAGTAAGTTTGCTGGCTAGTAATCTGCTTGATACTGCTCTGTATTGGAGGGACAGAAGTCTGCAGGGATTTGAGGGACATTTTAGCTTAGGTAGCTTTGCTGGCTAGTAATCTACTGTTCTCTTTAAACAACTGCCATACGTTGCCCTTGTAGGCATTGTTTGCCCAGTTTTTTTGGACGCAGCCACTGAAGCACAGTTGCCAGAAAAAATATGCCATATAAATGCTGAAAATAGTCATTTTTCGCCATACGTTGACCTTGTAGACATTGTTTGCCCAGTTTTTTTTGGACGCAGCCACTGAAGCACAGTTGCCAGAAAAAATATGCCATATAAATGCTGAAAATAGTAATTTTTCGCCATACGTTGACCTTGTAGACATTGTTTGCCCAGTTTTTTTGGACGCAGCCACTGAAGCACAGTTGCCAGAAAAAATATGCCATATAAATGCTGAAAATAGTCATTTTTTGCCATATACGTTGAGTCAACGTATGGCAAAAAATGACTATTTTCAGCATTTATGTGGCATATTTTTTCTGGCCTCTGTGCTTCAGTGGCTGCGGCCAAAAAAACTGGGCAAACAATGCCTACAAGGTCAACGTCGTTGACCTTGTAGGCATTGTTTGCCCAGTTTTTTTGGCCGCAGCCACTGAAGCACAGAGGCCAGAAAAAATATGCCATATAAATGCTGAAAATAGTCATTTTTTTGGTCGCAGCCACTGAAGCACAGTTGCCAGAAAAATTATGCCATATAAATGCTGAAAATATAAATTTTTTTGGTTGCAGCCACTGAAGCACAGAGGCCAGAAAAATTATGCCATATAAATGCAGAAAATATGCATTTTTTTGGTCGCAGCCACTGAAGCACAGTTGACAGAAAAATTATGCCATATAAATGCTGAAAATATAAATTTTTTTGGTTGCAGCCACTGAAGCACAGAGGCCAGAAAAATTATGCCATATAAATGGAGAAAATATGCATTTTTTTGGTTGCAGCCACTGAAGCACAGAGGCTAGAAAAATTATGCCATATAAATGGAGAAAATATGCATTTTTTTGGTTGCAGCCACTGAAGCACAGAGGCCAGAAAAATTATGCCATATAAATGGAGAAAATATGCATTTTTTTGGTTGCAGCCACTGAAGCACAGAGGCCAGAAAAATTATGCCATATAAATGCAGAAAATATGCATTTTTTTGGTTGCAGCCACTGAAGCACAGAGGCTAGAAAAATTATGCCATATAAATGGACAAAATATGCATTTTTTTGGTTGCAGCCACTGAAGCACAGAGGCCAGAAAAATTATGCCATATAAATGCAGAAAATATGCATTTTTTTGGTTGCAGCCACTGAAGCACAGAGGCTAGAAAAATTATGCCATATAAATGGACAAAATATGCATTTTTTTGGTTGCAGCCACTGAAGCACAGAGGCCAGAAAAATTATGCCATATAAATGCAGAAAATATGCATTTTTTTGGTTGCAGCCACTGAAGCACAGAGGCCAGAAAAATTATGCCATATAAATGCAGAAAATATGCATTTTTTTGGACGCAGCCACTGAAGCACAGTTGCCAGAAAAAATATGCCATATAAATGCTGAAAATAGTCATTTTTCGCCATACGTTGACCTTGTAGACATTGTTTGCCCCGTTTTTTTGGACGCAGCCACTGAAGCACAGAGGCCAGAAAAAATTAAACCAGTAGGGTTTGCACCCTAGTTTGTAACGGTGGCGGAGGGAGGAGGACGCTAAAGGACAGCTGTGTGTGGAGTCATGAGGCTTGAAGAGAAGGACAGCTGCATAGAAGTCAGAACAAGTCTTCCGGCGTGCAGTAACCCTCCGAGATCCACCCCTCATTCATTTTAATAAAGGTCAGGTAATCGACACTTTTGTGACCTAGGCGAGTTCTCTTCTCAGTTACAATCCCTCCTGCTGCACTGAAGGTCCTTTCTGAGAGCACACTTGAGGCTGGGCAAGACAAGAGGTTCATGGCAAATTGTGACAGCTCTGGCCACAGATCAAGCCTGCGCACCCAGTAGTCCAGGGGTTCATCGCTCCTCAGAGTGTCGATATCTGCAGTTAATGCCAGGTAGTCCGCTACCTGCCGGTCGAGGCGTTCTTTGAGGGTGGATCCAGAAGGGTTGTGGCGCTGCCTTGGACAGAAAAACATTTGCATGTCTGATGTTACAGACCGGCCAAAGGGCTTTGTCCTTGCAGGTGTGCTCGTGGCAGGATTACTGGCACCTCTGCCCCTGGAATGTTGATGAGTTCCTGAAGTGACATCACCCTTAAAAGCATTGTACAACATGTTTTGCAGGCTGGTTTGTAAATGCCGCATCTTTTCGGACTTGTGGTATGTTGGTAACATTTCTGCCACTTTATGCTTGTACCGAGGGTCTAGTAGCGTTGCGACCCAGTACAGGTCCTTCTCCTTAAGCCTCTTGATACGGGGGTCCTTCAACAGGCATGCCAGCATGAAAGACCCCATTCTCACAAGGTTGGATGCAGAGCTATCCATCTCCGCTTCCTCATTATCAAGGACTGCATCATCCACGGTCTCCTCCCCCCAGCCACGTACAAGACCAGGGGTCCCCAAAAGGTCACCACTAGCCCCCTGGGAAGCCTGCTCCTGTTGGTCCTCCTCCTCCTCCTCCACAAAGCCACCTTCCTCCTCTGACTCCACTTCTGGCACCTCTCCCTGCGTTGCAGCAGGTGCCTGGGTTCGTTCTGGTGATTGCGACCATAAATCGTGCGCTTCCAGCTCCTCGTCACGCTGGTCTACAGCCTCATCTGTCACTCGTCGCACGGCACGCTCCAGGAAGAAAGCGAAGGGTATTAGGTCGCTGATGGTGCCTTCGGTGCGACTGACCATATTTGTCACCTCTTCAAAAGGTCGCATGAGCCTGCAGGCATCGCGCATAAGCACCCAGTAACGGGGGAAAAAAATCCCCAGCTCTGCAGATCCAGTCCTACCACCCAGTTCAAAAAGGTACTCGTTGACGGCCCTTTGTTGTTGCAGCAGACGTTCCAACATAAGGAGCGTTGAATTCCAGCGAGTCTGGCTGTCAGAAATCAAACGCCTGACTGGCATGTTGTAGCGCTGCTGAATGTCAGCAAGGCGTGCCATGGCTGTGTAGGAACGTCTGAAATGGGCCGACACCTTTCTGGACTGGGTGAGAACGTCCTGGAATCCTGGGTACTTGGAGACAAAACGTTGGACTATTAAATTTAACACATGTGCCATGCAGGGCACATGTGTTAAATTTCCCAGTCTCAACGCTGCCAACAGATTGCTTCCATTGTCACACACCACTTTTCCGATCTGCAGTTGGTGTGGGGTCAGCCACCGATCGGCCTGTGACTGCAGAGATGACAGGAGTACAGATCCGGTATGGTTTTTGCTTTCCAGGCACGTCATCCCCAAGACAGCGTGACAACGGCGTACCTGGCACGTCGAATAGCCTAGGGGGAGCTGGGGGTGCACAGGTGTGGAGGAGGAGAAGGAGGACCCAGCAGCAGAGTAAGAAGAAGAAGAGGAAGAAGACGAGGTAGAGAGCGATGGAGGAGTAGAGGTGGTGGCAGAACCGCGTGCAATCCGTGGCGGTGACACCAACTCCACTGTTGTTGTTGTTGTTGAGCTACCCATTCCCTGCTTCCCATTCCCAGCCATTACCAAGTTCACCCAGTGGGCAGTGTAAGTGACATACCTGCCCTGACCATGCTTGGAGGACCATGCGTCAGTAGTCATATGGACCTTTGGCCCAACACTAAGTGACAGAGATGCGGTAACTTGGCTCTGCACATGTTGGTACAGGTGTGGTATTCCCTTTTTAGAAAAAAAATTGCGGCTGGGTACCTTCCACTGCGGTGTCCCAATTGCTACAAATTTGCGGAAGGCCTCAGAGTCCACCAGCTGGTATGGTAAAAGCTGGCGGGCTAAGAGTGCAGACAAGCCAGCTGTCAGACGCCGGGCAAGGGGGTGACAGTCAGACATTGGCTTCTTACGCTCAAACATGGCCTTCACAGAAACTTGGCTGGTGGCAGATGACTGGGAATGGGAACAGGTGGTCAAGGTGGAAGGCGGAGTGGAGGGTGGTTCAGATGGGTCAAGGAGAGCAGAGGTAGAGCAGTAAGATGCTGGACCAGAAGGAGTGTGGCTTTTAGTTTGCCTGTTGCCTTTGAGGTGTTGCTCCCAAAGTGCTTTGTGCTTGCCGCTCATGTGCCTTCGCATAGAAGTTGTACCTATGTGGCTGTTGGGCTTACCAAGGCTCAGTTTCTGACTGCACTCATTGCAAATTACAATGCTTTTGTCAGAGGCACACACATTAAAAAAATCCCACACTGCTGACTTTTTGGAAGTCTGCGATCTGGCGGTAACAGTAGAAGTTGGCGGCATTGGCGGCAATGGCGGGTGCGTTGGCCGGCTGAACACAGGTGCCGATACATGTTGTTGCCCTACTGATCCCTGCGGGCTGGCCTCCCTGCTTCTTCTAAGTCTTATTCTCCTACTGCCTCTCTGACTCTCTGTCTCTCCATCTGAACTACCCTCCTCTTGCTCTCTTCTACTAGGCACCCACAAAACATCAATCTCCTCATCATCATTCTCCTCAGATGCATCAATTTCTTCTGACACATCACAGAAGGAAGCAGCAGCGGGGACCTCCTCCTCCTCCTCATCACTCATCATTATGTCCATCTCTGTCGTGTTCTCTGCCAGAATTAAATCTGGTGTAACGTCCTCATCTCCTTCATCTTCTTCTGCCAATAATGGTTGCGCATTACTCAGTTCAAGAAACTCATGGGAAAATAACTCCTCTGACTCCAGTGAAGAAGGGGCACCGGTGGTGGAGGAAGTGTTACGTGGGGTGGCCATAGCAGTGGAGGATGAGGAGGATGTTGTGGTAAAGTTAGAAACGGTAGAGGATGGGGTGTGCTGTGTAAGCCAGTCAACTACCTCTTCAGCATTTTGGGAGTTCAGGGTCATTGGCTTTTTAAAACTGGGCAATTTGCTAGGGCCACAGGATTGCATAGCAGCACGGCCCCTAGCACGGCCTCTGCGTGGCGGCCTGCCTTTGCCTGGCATTATTTTTAAAAAAACAACAACAACAACAAAAACTCAGTTGGTTTTTCTGGAAACGATAATACACACAGCTAGATGGCAGTTTGAAGAAAACAGTGTGCAAATAATGCCTACAAGATCAACGTATACACTACTACAGCGGTGGATACGGATTACGTAAAATATATGAATGCTGCTTGAAAAAAAGTAACTCAAGTGGTTTTTCTAGAGACGATAATATTATCAATATTTAGACAAAATGTGAACAAGCTCACACAGCTAGATGGCGGTTTGAAGAAAACACTGTGCAAATAATGCCTACAAGGTCAACGTATACACAGCGGTGGATACGGATTACGTAAAATATAAGAATGCTGCTTGAAAAAAAGTCACTCCGGTGTTTTTTCTGGAGACGGTAATATTATGGATATTTAGACAGAATGTGAACACGGTCACACAGCTAGATAGCAGTTGGTTGAATAACACACTGGGCAAAAAATGCCTACAGGGCAAATAATGCCTACAAGGTCAACGTATACACAGCGGTGGATACGGATTACGTAAAATATAAGAATGCTGCTTGAAAAAAAGTCACTCCGGTGTTTTTTCTGGAGACGGTAATATTATGGATATTTAGACAGAATGTGAACACGGGCACACAGCTAGATAGCAGTTGGTTGAATAACACACTGGGCAAAAAATGCCTACAGGGCAAATAATGCCTAAAAGGTCAACTTATACACTACTACAGCGATGGATACGGATTACGTAAAATTTATTATGGCTGCTTGAAAAAAGTCACTCCGGTGTTTTTTCTGGAGACGGTAATATTATGGATATTTAGACAGAATGTGAACACGGTCACACAGCTAGATAGCAGTTGGTTGAATAACACACTGGGCAAAAAATGCCTACAGGGCAAATAATGCCTACAAGGTCAACGTATACACAGCGGTGGATACGGATTACGTAAAATATAAGAATGCTGCTTGAAAAAAAGTCACTCCGGTGTTTTTTCTGGAGACGGTAATATTATGGATATTTAGACAGAATGTGAACACGGGCACACAGCTAGATAGCAGTTGGTTGAATAACACACTGGGCAAAAAATGCCTACAGGGCAAATAATGCCTAAAAGGTCAACTTATACACTACTACAGCGATGGATACGGATTACGTAAAATTTATTATGGCTGCTTGAAAAAAGTCACTCCGGTGTTTTTTCTGGAGACGGTAATATTATGGATATTTAGACAGAATGTGAACACGGTCACACAGCTAGATAGCAGTTGGTAGTGATGTAGCGAACTGCCGATTTGATGTTCGCGAACGCCGTTCGCGAACACCGGCAAAAAAGCGAACAGTTCGCGAACAGTTCGCGAACTTCGAACGCTCGATAAAATCGTTCGATCGAACGATCGAAGGATTTTATTCGTACGATCGAACGATTTTCGTTCGAATCGAACGATCGAAGCTATTCGATCGAATGATTTTAATTCAATCGAATGCTTATAATCGTTCGAACGAATGGAAATCGTTCGATTTTAGCGATCGAACGGTCGAATGGTCGAATGGTCGAACGAAATTTTACTTCGAATCGAACGCGAACACCAATTGGCGAACGTCGCGCGACGTTCGCGAACATTCGGCGGACGCGAACAGTCGAAGTTCGCGCGAACTAGTTCGCCGGCGAACAGTTCGCTACATCCCTAGCAGTTGGTTGAATAACACACTGGGCAAAAAATGCCTACAGGGCAAATAATGCCTACAAGGTCAACGTATACACAGCGGTGGATACGGATTACGTAAAATATAAGAATGCTGCTTGAAAAAAAGTCACTCCGGTGTTTTTTCTGGAGACGGTAATATTATGGATATTTAGACAGAATGTGAACACGGGCACACAGCTAGATAGCAGTTGGTTGAATAACACACTGGGCAAAAAATGCCTACAGGGCAAATAATGCCTACAAGGTCAACGTATACACAGCGGTGGATACGGATTACGTAAAATATAAGAATGCTGCTTGAAAAAAAGTCACTCCGGTGTTTTTTCTGGAGACGGTAATATTATGGATATTTAGACAGAATGTGAACACGGGCACACAGCTAGATAGCAGTTGGTTGAATAACACACTGGGCAAAAAATGCCTACAGGGCAAATAATGCCTAAAAGGTCAACTTATACACTACTACAGCGATGGATACGGATTACGTAAAATTTATTATGGCTGCTTGAAAAAAGTCACTCCGGTGTTTTTTCTGGAGACGGTAATATTATGGATATTTAGACAGAATGTGAACACGGTCACACAGCTAGATAGCAGTTGGTTGAATAACACACTGGGCAAAAAATGCCTACAGGGCAAATAATGCCTAAAAGGTCAACTTATACACTACTACAGCGGTAGTAAAATAAAAAAAAGTTAAATAAAAAAAGAATGAATATTAAAAAAAAAAAAATTAAAGTTGGTGCTGCTGAACTACTAGGAGCAGCAGATTAGCACACCAGTCCCACTCCCCAACACTGCTAGACTAATAGCACTGGGCTCTTATAGTAGTAGTAGTAGTAGTAGTAGTAGTAGTAGTAAAACAACAAAAAAATAAATAAAAGCAGTCCTTACAAGGACTATTGCTATTGCAGCAGTCAGCAGATGAGATCAGAAGCAGGACAGCTGCCCACTGCAGCTACATACAGAGCACTGCAGTAGAAGGTAGATTACTAGCCAGCAAAGCTACCTAAGCTTAAATGTCCCTCAAACCCCTGCAGACTTCTGTCCCTCCAATAACAGAGCAGTATCAAAACGATTACTAGCCAGCAAACTTTCAACTGTCCCTGAAATCACTAACAGGCAGCAGCTCTCTCCCTACACTATCTCTTCAGCACACACAGGCAGAGTGAAAAAAAGCTGCAGGGCTTCGGTTTTTATAGGGAAGGGGAGTGGTCCAGGGGAGAGCTTCCTGATTGGCTGCCATGTACCTGCTGGTCTGGGGTGAGAGGGCAAAAAAAAGCGCCAACAATGGCGAACCCAAAATGGCGAACGTCGCGCGACGTTCGCGAACTTCCGGCGAGCGCGAACACCCGATGTTCGCGCGAACAAGTTCGCCGGCGAACAGTTCGCGCCATCTCTAGTGGTGAGCACAACTTTCCCTTGTTTGTTATAGTTATACAGGAGCAGTGACCAGCTCTATGTTGTAGCTCCCACCCTCTCCAACTATAGTCAGGTGATCCCACTGGTGTCTAATAAAAGGGCAGCCAAGGTTGGGAGTTTTACTTTCGAAGGCAGTTAGTAAGTTGCAGGTAAAACGTATTCATCCCTTTTATAAAATGTATAATTAAACCATAGAATTCTTAATGAATCAGATGAAAATTGAGCATAGGACTGGACAGATATGGGATGACTTTGACGTAGTTGGCCAGCTTAAATATATTGCAATATATGGACAAACAATCCCTGTTTTGTTTAAAGGGTAAGGCATTTTTCAGTAGCAGTATACACAAATATGTCTTAAATATATTGATAATGGGTTGAGTGCAGAGGAATCTTGTATTTGTTTATATATATATAGATATATATATATATATATATATATATATATATATATAGATATAGATATAGATATAGATATATATATATATATATATAGATATATATATATATATATGGACAAACAATCCCTGTTTTGTTTAAAGGGTAAGGCATTTTTCAGTAGCAGTATACACAAAATGTCTCTGTCTTAAATATCATATATATATATATATATATATATATATTTAATGTCATATATATATATATATATATATATATATATATATATATATATATATATTTATTTATATATATATATATTCCTACTTTATCAATAAACACCTACTTTATCAGTAGGCTCTTCCAGCAGACCCTTCTCATTCATTGAGATGAAAGAAGAATTTAGGTTGCATCTTGTTATTCAAAACATTTTTTTTAAAGTAACAGTTGTGAAGTTTTGGAATTCTTTTTCTGAAGTTGATTTTGAATTTAATAAATTCAAAATTAATTAAATAAATCTGCCCCCAAGTGTGACTAAAGTATAATCTGCTCCATTTGCATACATGTGCTTTTACGAATCTGCAGATGCAGTTATAAAAAATCATATTCCCAACCCATCACAAGATTAAAGCTTTAAATTTGCTAATGAAAAATTCATTAAATAGAATATCCTGCCAGAAAATGCAATCTTTACAATCATGTAATTTAAATATGATATAACCCCATTTTACTTTTTCAGGGGACAGGGGAAAAAAATTTGTAAATTCAGAGAAATGTATTAAAACAACTTTCATGTTTTTATCATGTACTCAAAGGATATACTGTATGTGCTTTTACTTTAAAATAAAATATTTACCCCCATATTTAATATAAGTAATATAAGGCACTAGTATTGTATTGCTGCCCAGTAGCAGTGACTCATAGCAACAAAAAAGATGTTTGCTTTTAAACAAGTTACCGATAATTTCTTCCTGCTAATTGGTTGCTATGGGTTACTGCACCTGTGCAAACTTAGTGCCTTTTGTTACATAACCACTTACTGTGTTAATGACATAGGTTAATCATTGCAGTCTTCATGTTACACTATGGGACAGTATGTATTTATTAACATGTATTTATGGAGCGCCAACATATTTTTCAGCACTGTAAAGTAAACATGTTTACACAGCTAAATCACATGAATTACATACAGAGAACATATGAAGTTACATACATCACAATCAATACAGGTACAAACAATGAGGAAGGCCCTGTGCAAACTGGTTTACAATCTAAAGGGAAGGGAATAATACACAAAGTATTGAAGTGGGCAAGATCAGAATTAAGTGGGTGGGAGATGTGGTACCTTATGCGGTATTGCATTTGGTAGTTAAGCAGAGTGAGGGTAGCCTTCTCTAAAAAAAAGTGCATTTTAAGAGATTTCTTGAAAGCAGAAAGGTTGGAAGAAAGTCAGACAGAACGTGGGAGAGAATTCAAGAGGAGTGTAGTCCTTGCAAAGTCTTGAATGCAAGCATATGAGGAGGTAATGAGAGAAGAGTTGAGTAGCAGGTCAGTAGAGGAGCATAGTAAACAGTTGGTGGAGTATATAGAGATGAGTTCAGAGATGTAGGGAGGGGCAGAGCTATGAAGTGCTTTTAATGTCAGGGTCATCCATTTTAATTTTATTCTGAAAGGTTGTGGAAGCCAGTGTAGGGATTGGCAGAGTGGCATAGCAGGGGAGGAGCAGTTGCTGAGGTGTATAAGCCTGGTCGGCAGTGTTCATAATGAACTGGAGAGGTGACAGTCTCTGATGGAAAGGCCAATTAATAGACAGTTTCAGAAGTCTAGACATGATATGACAAGCGAGTGAATAAGAATCAGATTTCTTTGATAGTCAGATACAGAGCCAAAAGCAATAAGTGATTTGTGGCTGTATGAGGTGCAGAATAATTTGAACTGACTTACAGTATTTACAGACAGAACAATGGCAAAATATGCATTTTTGGGAACATAAGGGTAAAAATGTAAGTAAAATTTGGGGAAAAATTATGTAAAATCAGGGAAAATCAACCATTATAGATTTGTGGGTCCACAAAAAAAAAAATAATGCAAAATGCAGAAGACTTGACAAAGACTTGTGTGATCATCACACCCACCCTGAGGAAGAGGTCAAGGGAGATTGCAAAACATGTCGGATTTTGGAGCGGTGTGATTTATTTACAGATTAGAGTCTCAACTTGAGAAGCCTTCCTGGTCCCAGAGAAGTCCAAATTTTTACTGTACTTTGGATACTACGTGCTTTTCAATTGGGCTATCCTTGTGAGTACAAGATCAGTTGTTTTACAGTGATTTTAACATTTATCAAAGCAGTATTATACTGTATTTTCCTTTAGATTTTCATTATATTACTTGGTCTCCCCCTTCTTTCCAGTGCAACGGTATTGGTATAAGACAATTATACCTTTTTCTATCTTATTAGAGGTTTGTATAACAATTTATTATAAATAAATATACTATATAGTATATGGAGCACTATGGTTTTTGCTGATCACATAAAAGTAAAGAAAACATCCTGGGAAACAAGTTTTCTAATATCAGACACTTACAAGAAGACAAAGATCAGAAAGGCTGTAGAAAAATTTTCATACATTGAAAAATGACAAATTAAACCCAAAACATGGATGCTGTGTCTGATGGTTTAAAATTAACAGAGGTTGAATGTGTTTATCCATTCTGTTCCTACACTACTGCCTGCAATACATCAGCAGCTTGTGCAATCTCAGCAGTGATTTAAAATGAAAGGTATATCAGTTTGAAACCTTTCCTTAAACCTCACAAGATGCCCCTTTGTTTCTCAACTTCATAAAACATCAACTGTGATCAACTTTAAAGCTTTGGCTTCTATAAAGATGAAAAAAAGCTTTGCAATTACCCTGGTTTGCCTTCTGCCATAGATTCACAGTCAAACAGACTTTGAGCATGATTGCTAAGAGAGACTGAAAGAAAAGATTAAAATGAATTGACACTATGATAATAATAAAACTCAAGTTCCACTTTACTTTTTAAAATACATTTCAATATAATTTGCATTATTCAGGAAGAACAAAATAGAAGTATAAATCAGACACATGGGTTCTTATCCTAATTAAATTGCTTCCATTTTTGTTCATAAAAGCCTTTTTTTTTTTTACTTGAAAACAATTTTAATATTATGCTATTAAAACAATACACAAAGTTGATAGAATATGGAAATTAACTGTATTTTAACTTTTGCAGTAATGTTGAAAAATGACCAAAGTCCATCAAGTTCAACCCCTCCAAATGAAACCCAGTGCACATACCTAAAAATATCTTAAAAGTGTTAACAGAATCAGCCCTCACAACATCATCTGGCAGTGCATTCCACAATCTCAATGCACTTGAAGAACCGCTACGCTACTTCAAATGAAAGTTCTTTGTCTTTAGTCTAAAAGGATAGCCTCTGGTCTGATGATCCATTTTATGGAAAAATAGATCTCCTGCTGTAATGCCCTCTAATGTACTTATAAAGAGTAATCATGTCCACTGGCAAGCATCTTTTCTCCAGAGAAAACAACCCCAACCTTGACAATCTACCCTCGTGGTTTAAATCTTCCATCCCCGTAACCAGTTCAGTTGCATGTCTCTGCAGTCTCCCCAGTTCATTATATCCTTATTAAGGACCGGAGCCCAGAACTGCACTGCATACGCCTTACCAAGAACCTACAAAGTGGCAAAATTATGTTTTCATCCCTTGAGGTAATGCCCTTTTTGTATGCAAGACATAGAACTTTATTTGCTTTAGTAGCCACATAATGATTTTGCCTGGAATTAGACAACTTATCTACAAAAAAAAAGAAACCGTAGATCCTTCTCAATTAAGGATAGTGTATAAATTGCATTTATATTATTCCTGCCAAAGTGTATAACCTTGCATTTATCGTCATTGAACCTCATTTTCCAGTTTGCTACCCAGTTTTTCAATCACTGTGAAAAGTGGCAACATCCTGCATGGAACTTATAGTTCTACACAATTTAGTATCATCAGCAAAAATAGAAATTGTACTTTTAATGCCCACCTCTAGGTTATTAATAAACAAGTTGAAAAGCAAAGGAATAAGTACAGACACCTGCGGTACTCCACTGACAACACTGGTGCAATCATAAAATGTTCCATTTACCACCAATCTTTGTAATCTATCTTTAAGCCAGTTCTCTGCCCAGTTACAAATATTATGTTCCAGGCCAACTTTCCTTAATTTAACCAGTAACCTTCTGTGATACTTTATGAAATGATTTAGCAAAGTCCAAGTAGATTACATCCACTGCCATTGCAGAGTTAATGTTCCTGCTCACTGCCTCATAAAAGGCAATTCAGTTTATTTGGCAAAATTGGTTATGCATATAACATGCTGGCATAAACTCATAATATTATGATTTGCAATGAAGTCAAGTATTTTATCCCTTAATACTCCTTCAAAAAGCTTTCCTATGACTGATGTGAGACTGATGTGAGACTTACGGGCCTTTAGTTTTGAGGCTGAGAATTAGCAATTCACCAGTCTTTCACACCATTTCAGACTCAATGAATCCGAGAAATTAAGTAAAGTGGTTTGGCAATCATAGAGCTATGCTAGTTTAGTACCCTGGGATGAATACCATCTGGTCTTGGACCTTTGTTTATCTTTACATGTTCTAGTCTTTTGAATTTCCCCTTTCGTGAACCATGCATCATCTGTTGAATTAATAGAATTGGGATTGTTTAGAAGGAAACCTTCATTACTTGGTTTCTCATTTGTGTAGACAGATTAAAAATAACAGTTCGGTAGTCGGTACTGATCCCACCCGACAACAATGTTCCCATCCCATCCTGCTTAATTTTTTCACTATTTACATATTTAAAAAATCATTTTGGGTTCACTTTACTCCTTGCTGCAATACCCTTTTCCATATGGATTTTTCGCTTTTTTGAATGATCCATTGGCTTCCTTATACCCGACAAACTTTTCAGCTGTCCCAACTAACTTGAAAGCCTTAAAAGCACATATTTTTTTACTAACCTCAACAATTCTGTCAAACCACAATGGTTTTGCAACCACGTTCCTTGATTACAATGGAAATATACTGAAAAGCATTTTAAAGATGTTCCATTTTTCGTCTGCGTTTAACCTCGTGAAAAGCCTTTCCCAGTTACTATGTTACAGAGATGCCCTTATACAGTACTGGCAACATTTGCACAACTAAAGTTTAGAGTTGTTTCTGCAAAATAATCTCAAAGGAGATCATGTTTTGATTACTATTCCCTAAATGCTCACCCACCAAATGCAAGAGATGAGTTCATACTGTATTTACAAACAGTTTTTTTTCTGACTTGGCAACCCCATTACCCCAGTCAATGTCTACATAATTGAAGTCATCCATAATAATTACGTGACCTAGTTGTAAAGCAGCCTCCATTTGTAATAGTAGTTGGGCCTCAATCTTGTCATATATTTGAGGTGGTTTGTAGCATACACAAATGATAATAATCATTGTAGCTTTTTTTAGTGCACGGCTTTAATTCAGTTTTTACATATAGACAAACTCCACCCTTTTTAATCCTTCTGTTCCTCCTAAAAAGGATGTAGTCATTTAAATTGTCAGCGCAGTCACGTTTCATCCCACCAGGTCTCAGTGATAGTTTTTAGCACATGCAATTAACTATAGCCATCATTTTACCTGACAATCTCTATGCATTTACAGAATACAGTTTATGTTACTACTTTTCCCCTCTGATATTTTCATTATTTCATTGAGAATTACATTTAAATTTACTATTAGTCTGGTTTTCTTGTAACAGAGGGATCTACCTAGCTTGTAAACTATATGCCCAAAGCAAAATGTGGGCTTCCCAAAAAAATCTAATCAATGAAAAATAGTTAAAACTGCAAAAACATTTATTAAGACAAGAAGTACCAAGGCCTAATGCATTTGTGCCTGCTGGGACACTTACTCATAGGATACTTAGCACTCCCCTGTATAACACTTTTATAGGAGTTGTAACCAATCACAAGAGCACATGGATGAGTCTAATTCATCCATGAATCCATCCATCATTTGACACCAACTCCCTATAAAATTGTGGTATAACATTACACATGAACACAAACAAGGAACACATTAAACTAACTTATACACAACCCAAAAGTAAAAATTAACACAAAATGAGTTGGGAAATAAGTACAGAAAATGAAAGAGTTAAAAAGTACCCCAGATAGATTATTACAAAAGCACCCAGGGAACCTGGGTAATCACTGACACAGAAGTATCTTAGTATAGTTAGGTAGTATTTTAAAGTTTGTAAGTGCGTAATTATAAATCAGTTAAAAAAGAAACAATTTATATGATACCAGGTAATTTCAGGGAAACCTTATAAAAATCTATATAATTTGAAAAAGCATGTTCGTTTGCAGGTGAAATATCCATTTAGTTTCTAGATTAAGTCCTTTTGGGATGATGTCCCCTCCCAAATTCCAAAATGACCACTTATTCTAAGTAATGATTTTGATGTACTGTAACATACATTTTCAAATGATATAGCTTTTTTAATATAATACAATAATAATTTTTTATTATCCATAAATTGCTTGGCTAAAAAGGGCTAAACCTATGGTTTACCATGTTCCCAAGCATCAGGGTGAAAATAGTTTACTACTATAAAGTTTTATTACCATTAGCATCTTTTATGCATTTTCCTTCCAGATTATTGTTTATTGGTTACATCATAAAATAATACAACATTACAGTTATAATGGTCCGCTGTGCATGGACAAAGCCTATTCCACTAGGTTTTGCTTCAGTATGAACCCTGTCCCTGACAGTCAGAGTTAAAGCGGAGGTGCAATTTACAATTTTATTTCTGATCCCCACAATGCTAGTAAATATGGGGAGAGGGGTCTTAGTTCAGTGGGCCACAGAATAATTATTTTAGGAACCAAAGTAACACAGTTCAGTAACCTATAGTAAGTCTGCATTTTTGTTTTCCATGAATACTAATAATGCAGTGAATTCACAATCTTTAGATTTGGTTTAATAGCAAATCTTTAGCAAAAGGTAAATCAAGTGGCAAACATAACATGAATCTTATTTTTGAAATGTAATTTACCTAAACATTTTCATCTGCAAAACATTGTCTCCTTTAGGTATCCAGAAAAAAACTTTGAATTTATTTAAGGTCTGACTGAGAAGCAAGGATTTCATTGAATCCTGCAAAAAGTGTGGCATTGTGCCCACTGATAAGATGTTGAGATCAAGCATGAAGATGGACCACATCTACATTTGAAAGGCTGGATTTGTGAAAAATCCACAAATGCTTGGACTTGGTTAGGGACAAAACTTTAGGGGGACAGCAGACTAACCCTACTCAAACTAATGCACACAATTAGTTTAGGAGTTGTTTTATTATTATTTTAACATATTACTCAAGGCTGAAAAGTATGTTAAGAATTTAACAATGATTAGTGATGGGCAAATTTAATTGACAGGCACGAATTTGTGGCGATTTTGCACGATTCGCCACCAGCGAAAAAAAAGGGCGCCGGCATCAAAAACGAGATGCCAGCGCTGTTTTGTGAATTTTTCGCAGTTTTGCAAAATTTGCAAATTTTTCAGCGAAGCGAAACGGCGCAAATTCGCCAATCCCTAACAATGATTTCTATTTATTGTACATTAGCACTATGGGCAACAGAAAGCTGCTTAAATCCTACATCTGGCCATGCTTTCTTACTGACAATTAAGACAGCTGCAACCCCAGGAGAGTAAACAGATTCTGGGTTGGACACGTGATTCTGCTTCAGGCCTGGCCCTCAGCTTCTCATGTAAAACTCCAAAGAGTCTCACAGAGGCAAGACAAGGGCCAAATGTAAACTATAAAAAAAACAGGACAGGAAGAGATGTAGCCAGACTGGGTCACTTTCAGATAAACACAGAATCAATAAACACACAGCAACATAACTTAGATGGGCAGGGAGTGCAGAGCTGTGATTTTATAGGCAGGCTGATGGTAAACTCAGAGTACCTGTGGCCAGATTAACAACACTTACTTAAAGCCGTAGTTCCCAAATTTTGGGTCTAACCTGTCTTTACGGGATTACAGCAGTGGATGTGGAGTGGACTTTGCATGAAGACTAGTAAGGGTGAGATTTGGGTGGAATGCTTTTTGATCTCAAGACCATTTTGAAAGTATATTAGGGTGATGTTTCGGATTAACACATCGTTCTAGATATAATTTGGGCTAAAGTGGTAGGCGTTAATTCATTCAAGTGATATTTCAATTAAGCACAGGGCACCCCCATTTAATAATTTGCACAGGGAGTATGGAGTCTCTAGGGCCCCAGCAATTCTTAACAATTTTGCAGTCACCCATCACAGAAAGAGTAAGGGAAGGGACTTGCTTATGAAACCTTCAGAGGCAGAAATTGAATTAAAAACATTGTAATTCACTTGTTGAGGTCCCACAGATTTTACCTGGCTTTCTTTGGAATCTTTGCAATAGCCTTTTTGAATTAACTCCCCTATAGATATGATGCTAATGCTGTTCATATGAATTTTATAAATTCAAGCTGAAGAGATTATTATTTTTAATCACATACAAAAAGCATGTTAAAAACGGACAAAATATATACAATAAATAAACAATATGACTAATAAAAGATTGCTTAACATTCAATTTGCTTTCCATGTAAAGAAACAAGATTTACATTTTTTTTCTTTATTCATGGTTTTACAGAGTAAGTGGATCCTAGGTCCCTTATGAAATTATTTTAACACAACATGAAATTACTCTGAAAGGGGGCATATAGACAGCATTATAGCTATATATTTGGCAGAGAGAGATTTCTCAAGAAAGATGAGCAATTATATTGCAAAATGTTTAAGGATTAGAACAATTTTGTAGGACTTGTCAGAAATTTGAAAAATTGAATTAAACAATTCTTAAGTGATTACATGAAAATTAGGAATTTCATAGAAAGGAAATGATTTGTAGATTTTAGCATTTCTGTCTTTTGTTTTGTTTTTTGCAGTGAATCAATCATTGGAACTAGCAATTCTCAGTTTACTCTACAACTTTTCTTTCCAATTTCATTTCCAATTATGAATAAACACAACAGATTGGTCATTTATAGGCAAATGACAATTCTTGAATTTCATTAGCGAAAGTTATTACTCAATAAATGCTAAAAGATTGTTCATCGCTTATCCTCTCCAGTTAGCAACACACGCATATTTCCAGTACACCCTGTTAGATTTGGTTAAATTTTACAACATGCTTTATAGCTTTGTATAGCTCTATTCATACCATACATAGGAGAGAAAATTGCTTTTTCAATAGTTATATTCCATAGCTGCAGGAAAGAAAGATTGGTGCTCCCCATTCCTTAAATTTACAAAAAAAATTTAAACATTAAACAAACCCAATAGCATTGTTTTGCCTCCAAAACAAATGAATTATATCTTAGGTGGGAGTGCAAGGTACTGTTTTATTACTACAGAGAGAAAGGAAATAATTTTTAAATGTGTGATTTGCAATGAGTCTAAGCAAGATGGTCTTTCCTTAACTTGGAACTTTCTAGATAATAGGTTTCTGGATAAACAATCCCATACCTGTACAAACACTTGTGTTTGGCTCATTCAGTGCTGCAGTGCTTTTGAACTTAGCAATCTATACACTGAATTAAGTGATACTAAACATCCAGCTGCATGCATAACATGCTGGTAGATGTATCTTCCTCTATGTTTCTATTAAGCCAATAAATGTACCAACTTTGACATTGTGCTATTTTATGGAAAGAAGCTGCAGCTCCTGGAGTACACCTCAAAATAAATAAACCTATCAATTGTGATGTATTGATGCAGTAAATATGTACCTACAATACATTAAAGATAAAACCTTCTTCCAGCGATACCGTCATGATACTGATGCCATTGCTAATAGTATTGCTTACTTTATGTATCTTGTACAGCTATTATTGAATATATTTGAATATGACATTTAAGCAAACAGCCCATAAATCTTTTTTTTTTTTTCAAGTTGTTAATCGCGGCTATAGCTACTTAGATCACAGTTCATAAGGATACAGTGATAAAGTAGGACATTTAAAAGTTAAAGCCATTCCACTAGTAACTGGAATGATTCTAGTAAAAACCAGGTCACAACATAATACCCTATTTATGGCTTTAGTAAATGCCAGTCAAAGCCTCATTTCCAAGAAGAAAAAGTGATAAAAGCACAGAGAACAGGAAATGTAATAAAGACATAAGACGATTTGATATTCTGGAAAAGCAGCTGTTGCACAATTGGCATATACTGAAACAGCCATTATTTAGTATAAAACTATGATTTCAGGAAACAAAATCTAAACATTTTATAAAGACTGTGAGGAATAGGGATGTAGCGAACTGCCGATTTGGTGTTCGCGAACACTGGCAAAAAATGCGAACGTTCGCGAACAGTTCGCGAACTTCGAACACCCGCTAAAATCGTTCGATTCGAACGATCGAAGGATTTTAATCATTCGATCGAAGGATTTTCGTTCGATCGAAGGATTTTCATTCGAATCGAACGATCGAAACCATTCGATCGAATGCTTTTCATTAGATCGAATGCTTACAATCGTTCAAACGAATTTTTAGCGGTCGAAGGAATTCGAATGGTCGAACGAATTGAACGCGAACCCAAATTGGCGAACGTCGCGCGACGTTCGCGAACATTTGGCGGACGCGAACGGTCGAAGTTCGCCGGCGAACAGTTCGCTACATCCCTAGTGAGGAACTATAATTACAATGAAATTGAAGGGGGTCATGCACGACCATAGTGATGCCGTTGCTGCAGGATTGATATAAACTGTTTGAAGAGGTTGGCTAGAATGCATGAGGTAAAGCCATTAGTTATTACGTAATGGGTCAGATTCAATTCACTGAGAAAAAGTTTATCACATGAAAACTCATGGACGAGATTCAGTTGGAGGAGAAAAGAAAAACTTTTCTCCAGTTCCAGTTTTTTTCCCATAGACTTCTATAGAGTTTTCACATGATAAACTGGGAGACATTTTTTCTGAAATGAATCGCATCTCAAATTTAATCTTGTCAATGACTTTTCATGCGATAAACATTTTTCTGAATTAAATCTGGCCCTATTTCATTTTACATTAGTGATAATGGGTTTGTTTTCTAAGCAGTAGGGGCCTTAACTCTAGTTTTGTGATGGTTGATTTCTAAATTTACTCCAACAGTGTAGATAAAAATCATGTCTTCTTCTCCTCAGGGTATTATCATTGCTTATCATTATCTTTGTGTCAGTCAAACACTGTCACATGTCTTACAGTAATTTCCAGATTTAATCTTAGTATTGCTCTTGTAGTATTGTATAACATTACATTTATATCAGTGAACCGATTTTAAACCAAACAATTGTGGTGGTGTCTTTGCCACTCCAAATACCCCTTTGAAACAAGCTACTTGTGTTACTCTTGATTATATAGCAAAACTGAGGGAGGATGCACTACTGTTATTGCTAATGAAAACATGTTCCAACCAAAGTTGTGTTCACCTTTATCTTTGACCAAAGTAGCAAAAATCAACTGTAATCTGATTTCTATACATTTTGCAATAAAAATGTTGCATTAAGTAGAATGTACCATTCCAAAATTAGTTGAAATGTATAACATACATGTCCATTTTCTGTTCTAGATATATTTCAATTTGCACACATTTCTAGCTGTAGAAAGAATAGTACAATAATGCCTAATAAAGCAGATGCTTTAGGAGAGTCAATAGTGCAGTCTATCTACTGCAAAATTCAGATCATGATAACCAGTAAAATAAGTACAATAAGTTCAAAACTAAGACAGCTCTATTTAACCTGATCAAATTGTAATTTTATGCAGCTACATTTACAGCGTGGTTGGATAGTTATACAGTAGCACTTAAAGTATATCTTCACTAATAAATTATAAAGAGCAAGTGCGGTGAAGTCTTAAATCACAATAATGGATTTACCCATTTTTCTTAAGGTGACACTCTATTCTAATTGACCTTGAGAAACTTGACATCAAGGAAGCCGGTTTGCTGCATTATTATAGTTTAACAGTCTCAAAATGATAAAAGAATCCAGAGACTAATTGATACTTTAGATTATTATCATGGTCTCTAGGATTAGAAAGAATGAACATAAATTATTCATTTTCAAATCTATTCATGCAATCTTAGAAACATAAGTGACAATTCACTAGAAAGTGATGAAGAAAGTTGATTAAATATGCCAAGTGTTTCCCCAAACAAAGCTCAGTATGCAACACTACATTCAGTAAATGCCTTACTAATCAGAGATCATTAACGTTATTATTATGGTAATGAGAATTTGAAGCCAACCACGAAATAAGATATTTACAGAAAATAACTATTGCTTATTGGTTTAAAATCTATTATATCTATCTGACTGTCTATCTAAAAGAGATGCCTACAGTTTTTGCCCTTCTTCTCATGTTGTGTAACTTTTGCTAGACTGTAGGGAAGAAGTAAAATAAATCTACACCATGTAATTAGCTACAGGCTCACGCAATTGCTGAGCTAAAATGTATTCTAAGACATTTATAGTGTTAACGTATTAGTGTAACATGCTGGTCCTGTTCAGCGGGCTAAAACACAAGATAATTGGGCTATTTAGTAGGCAGTCTGTAGCTGTTTGAGTGGGGTCACTGCCTAGGGCAATTCATTAGTAACGGTACCCTAATGTATACATTGAGTATATAAATTATCCCCAGTAGTCCATGTAAGAAATCTTCAGTACAAACCCTCCAACACCCCCTCTGAAGGCCTACCTTAAAACTTATTTTTATTTAGCCTGATGTATTTAATTGGAATTGCAATAAATACACCTAATTTATTTATAGATTATCCTTTATCTATATGGGGACAAGGGTGCAAATTATACCTATAAAATCTCTTCATACCAAAGTATGAATACTGTGGTCCAACAGCTACTGTAAGTAATGTGATACTGTAGTCATTAAATAGAAAATTAAAAATCTTAAAAAGAGACAAATATATAAGTGCAAAAATGAATCAAACAGGATCTATAAACATAAATGAAATGTGAAAACAGTACTCCATATGGTTGCACAAATTTAAAAGTACCTAAATATATCCCAATGCTCAGATTCTCTGCTAAGCAGCAAATACGTTTCAAAAGCACCATTGAAAGCAAATGGATACCGAAAACGCACAGTTGAGCATTATAAAGACAGACGGGGTGCTAAGCAGAGGTAAAACGTAGCTGTATTTGGAGTGATGGTTCATTAGAAGCACCAATGCAATAGTTTAACTTACAGATACATAAACTATGTCTGTATTGTCTTCAGGATATGAAGCTATGAAACAAATATTCAACCTAATTGTCCTTGAGGATAATCTGCCAGCCTGTGGTGATGGTGAGGAAATCCCAGAATGGGGGGGGGGTTCTGTAATATGTTAGTTAATAGTGATGAGTTCAACTTCCTGGAGGCTTCCTACTCCCTCCAACTGACGTGGCAGATGGCAACAAAATACCTCTGTTGTGTCAATCTTGACATGGGGACATGTTAGATGAGTGAATCTTGATGCACGTTTGTCAGTTGGAGTGAATCTTGACCCCGTGATGACGGAAGGTCAGTCCTGAGGCAGGGAATTGCAGAGTTAATCTTGATACAAAAATGTCAGAACTGTCAATCTTGTTATAGGGAATGCCAGGCAAAGTCAATTTTGATGCCGGCTGTGTATTTTCCCTCTTTTTTTTATCCGACTCTTGGAGAAACGGAAAATTTCATTATAAAACTCTACCAGGTAAAAAAAAGTTTGCTCTCAGTGAAATGACATAGAACCTAGACCTCGCCAGATTCTTAAATGTAGCATAATATACAATGCAGCATACCAGAAGCTGAAAAAGCTCCAACTTCATTTTTAAAGAAGAACAAAAGCTACTCACTAATTTAAACTCTGAAATCTACAAATTTCCTCGATATAATAGAAATGACCCTGCTCTTCATGTTTACGGTCTTCGTGTGATTAATTTGCAAATATTATATATTTCCAATCTTCTAATAACATTCTCTTGCAGAACTTTGCTGGGCCACAGAGGGAGAGAAAATAAAAAAATACAATCTGTTACATGATGGAGAAATTATGTGAGTGCATCTGGCTTTGATCTACTTGTTGAAATTTGCCAAATGTTCCTGATCATTCAAGGTTCTTCGAAGTATTTCTACTGCCTTCATTTAACTAGATAATAGCATTTGCTGAAAATAATGCCACATCATGACAGGGGGACAATGGGCTTTAGAGGGCAGATTGGTTATGTGCATAAAATGTAATGAAAAAGTACATCTTCAGGAAGAGGATTTATTCCTTTTCATATACGAAAAGCTGTTAATTGACTAAACCCGATTTAGTGCCCAGCGTGTACTTACTCCTTTCATCCATCTAAGAAACCTACCCATCGTTTAATATTAATAGCAGAAATTATGCAATGGAATATCCTTTGCAAAGTAGAATGAGAGAGCTATTTGCTACTGTAGCTCTTCAATTCGATATTCATATTTTTTAATCTATTCTGTGATACCAAAATATCTAATAACAATTGTTTGCTAAATTGCACAGCTATGAAAAAGTTTTTGTATTATTGTTATTATTAAAGCCATGTCTCTGACAAAACTGAGTGAGCACCTATGTTGTGTATGCTCAGCCAGTTATATGGTGTTTTGTAACTTTGTTGCAGCAAGGCCGACTGCTTTATTACTCTGCAGAGTAGTGATGGGCGAATTTGCGCTGTTTTGCTTCGCCGCGAAATTCGCAAAAAGGCGAAAAATTCGCGAAACAGTGCCGGCGTCTCATTTTTGACGCTGGCGCCCGTTTTTTCGAAAAAAAAATTTTGACGCTCGCGAATTTATTCGCTGGCGGCGAATCGCGCAAATTCGCCCATCACTACTGCAGAGTAGGGATGTAGCGAACTGTTCGCCGGCGAACTAGTTCGCGCGAACTTCGACTGTTCGCGTCCGCCGAATGTCCGTCGCGCGACGTTCGCCAATTGGTGTTCGCGTTCGATTCGAAGTAAAATTTCGTTCGACCGTTCGATCGCTAAAATCGAACGATTCCATTCGTTCGAACGATTATAAGCATTCGATTGAATTAAAATCATTCGATCGAATAGCTTCGATCGTTCGATTCGAACGAAAATCCTTCGATCGTACGAATAAAATCCTTCGATCGTTCGATCGAACGATTTTATCGAGCGTTCGAAGTTCGCGAACTGTTCGCTTTTTTGCCGGTGTTCGCGAACGGCGTTCGCGAACACATTAACGGCAGTTCGCTACATCCCTACTGCAGAGCAATCCTTTATGAATTACAGATAAACAGATGAATTACAGATAAACTTCAAGGCAGGGCAGCATGCTTCTCCAACAGTTGTTCCCTCTTAAAGCATTCTAACATATTAAGCAAAAGAACACAAACTAGTATCATTATCTAACTTCTCTGAAATATTTTTTCTATCCTTGTTGTAGTCCCTATGCTGCAATCTGCTAGTACAGATCTAAAATACAGATTAATCGGAGTAGGAAAAACATGTTCCTAAAAAGGAACAGGAATTTGTTTTTAGCATGAAATTTAACTTTGTGTTACTGCGCTGTTCAATCTTGCAAGCACAGCCTTTTTTGAAAGCATAAATAGGAGGTAGTTGAATTAACGACATTTAATGCTTTTCAGGTTAACTTTGTCGTAGTTCATCCTGTAAAAACAACTTGACAGATTTTGGATTGAGGCATCTAATAATATAGCAGTCTCCTGAAAACACAGGTTTAATGTCTAACTTCCTAGGGGATTTCATTTTTTATTTCTTACTAATTCATTATTATTGTACAATTGTTAAACAAATAAGATATAGTCCATCCCAAACTGGCTGTTGAAACCTACTGAAATAAACATGGGACAATGTATATGTTATAACGTAAACCAGCGTTAAAAAACAAAACAAAAAACATTTAACTTTGTGGCGTCTTTGATATGCATGTCCACCAACAAGGGAACTGTTTGCACAATACATTCCTCCTCATTTTCCTTGATTCACCTCTGTATTCTTACAAAATGTAAAGTAATAAAGCTAACCTGTCTTTGCTCTTTTTTCACTTTCTGTACCCCAAATATTAGTTCATATAATTGACTTCCAATCAGTGACCACTAAGAATCCAGACCTTATGCAAGTCCTAAAAAGTGTGGCTTGTCTCATTTGCTTATAGCACAGTGGTGGAATAATTTAAATATGACAAATGCAAAGGCCAATTTGTCAACTTAGGCCACGTGACTGGCAGGTAGTGTGATGGATAACCTGGATTATATCCGTATATGAGTATATCAAGGCTATGATAAGGTGAATCATCACATAGTCAAACAGCATAAGGTACAAAGCCAGAGCAATAGCATCGCCAGGGTTTGGAGCCAGAGCGAGTGGAGTAACAGCATAGACAGGCACAGCTCATCCTCTAAAAAGTGGGCCTTTTGAACAATGCACCCTTCTGTCCACTATGAAGCATCACCCTCTAAGAGAATAAATAATTCTGATCCTCAAAGCAGAGCAATAGCAATGTTTTTGCATGTGAGAGGGAATTCAGAAAACTTGCCTTTTTCATGGTTATACTTCTCGAAAGATAAATGCCATAGAAAATTGTAGTTCATCCACTTTATCTAACATGGAGGTGTTTCCAGCAGGCAACTTATAGATTTGGTCATTCTAACAAGTTCAGTCACAAACATGTAACTGACAGGTATGAGCCTATGTGCTGGATAACCTGGAGTATACCCTTAAATGGGTAGATCAAGATGGAAGCCATGATAAGGCCAATGTAAAGGTTTAATATACAGGACAAAAATAGCAAAAACAACACAAAGTACAAAACTGAAACAAGCTTATTTACAGGCCAGTGCTTGCGGCAACTGGTGTGTCCAAAAACAGGCCAGAAGTCAGGACAGGCAGATAGAAGGCAACATTCCAAAGACAATCTGATGATGTCTAGGCCGGTAGCAGACAAGCAGAATCCAGAAAACAGCCCAAAGGTCAATACCAGGAGATTAAAAGAAATAGGTCAAGAAGGGGACTGGAGCACAGGAACCAAGGAGAGAACAAGGAAGAAAATCTATGGTGTTCAAAACAGCAGTATGGAACAAGCTAGGAAACTTTAATGACCAAACAACTGAACGACAAAGAGTGCATGGCTTTACCATTATAGATGGAGGAAAGAAAGCAATGGGAGGGATACAAGAGTAATTAGTTAGCACCAGCTCTAAAAGCCTCCAGTGGCTCAGTAGGTCAACGGATCTGAATCGGACACCAGTACACAGAACATCTCAATTTTCTTCAGAATTATTTAATGGTTCCATGTCCAGATTCTTCTATATTGACATTTTCTGAAATTTAATGATCCATTCATGTTTATCTGTCCTTGAGGAACATGGGCCATTCTTCCTTATGCTGTATACAGCCGATAATGTGCTGCGCTATTGGTGGTTATTTCTTTGTGTTTCAAGGCACTTTCTATTTCATACTCAATTTGGCAGAATTGGTTTATTAGGACAGCCTATTGGAATCCCAAGCTGATGTGTTATAAACTCAATCTTAAACATTTTCACTACTAGGGGGTGATTGTAATTGGTTACTGATCACTTTTGTTAATGCAAAGCAATATATATCTGTAATACGACATTAAAATAGCATAGAATAGTAGTCAGTCTGACATATACATAGACCTTGAGATTAAATTTGCAGCGCTCCCCAGAGACCCTGCTGCACCAGAGCTTACAATCTAATTTTCCTGCCAGAAGTGTATACGGGTCAAATTAGAAGGCATTATGTTTTTAGCTTATGGACTGTAGGGAAAGTGGAGAACCTGGAGGAAACCCACACAAGCACAGGGAGATAATACAAACTCCTTGTAGGTGCTCTGGATGGGATTGAACCCAGGCCTTCAGCATCTTAACCATAGTTTTGACCATCATATCATTACTTTTATACATGTCCAAGAAAAGAATCATTGTGGAATAATAGAAACAGTAATGTACAGACAACCTGATGTTAATATAAACCCTGATACTACAACCTATAAAGACATTTTTTTATCATATACAGTAGTAGAGTAGTAAATGCACTGAACTAGCCTCCAGAGCAATGTTGTTGTAAGAGAAGTCTGCTACTGAACCCATATATTTTATTATGGCAGTAAACAAATCTATCTCTTCATCTCAAAATATTTTGTTAACCAGGACATGTATTCAAATCTAGAAATGTCACAAAATCTAGAAAATGTCACGAAGCAAATTTAAGAAGGACTTCACTATATAAGAGGATAGGTAGATGAAAGGACTTCAATGAACAAAATAAATATTGCTCCACCAGTCTTATTAACCCATGCATTAAAATAAGAATACATATATCCAATATTAAATTCAAATATGATGAAGCTCTCAACAAGGTATAGCCAATACACAAGAAGAGTTCTCATCAAGCTGAATCAGGCCCAGTATTTGCCAACTTTCACAGATGAACAAATTAACAAATTACTTCTTTTTTTATTTGGTATATCTTTTTATTTGGTATATCTTTTTTATTTGGTATATCTATATATCTTTGTTTTTCACGTTATTTCCATAAGTCAGAGAGATAATGGTAGCAGTGACTACTGAACTTTGAGAGTACTTAATGAATCTCTGCCTCCTGCTGATTTTGACATTATTTCAAGCATCTTAAGGAATGTTTACCTATCAATGGCAACATCAATTCATTTGTCAATTGTTCCTCTGGCAACCATCCCCTAAAATATTTATGACTCTGACAAGTTTTGGCCCACTCATCTCTAACCACTCGGTGTATTTAATAGTAAAATGATTGCCACTGCACAAAAACAGTATAGTATAAATAATGGACTATAGACAGCATTTTGTTTACCATAATGTATCGGAAGTTTTATAATGTGATTTATCTTGAATAACAGGATATGAAGCACACCATCCTCAGGCTTTGCCTTTAAAACATTTTATTTCACCGGAATTCCCACATAAGCTTTCAGGGGAAAACCACTTCCTCAGGTGCATCAATATTATGTGATTTAAACATTATTCCTACAAATATATTCCCTTAGCTATCATCACTATTTATCAATTAATTAACCATGGGTCAGAAGTTTGCTGCAGCTGCTTGCTAAGAGCAAGCTCACTTTCTGCTCAATAAAAAGATTTCAGGGCCTGAGCAGGTCACTGTCTGGACAAGATTTTATATGTTACATATTTTGTATATAAAATGGTATCATTGTTGCCAAAAATAAATAAATGACCACAAAACATTTTCATAATAGAAAAACTGTATTGACTTATTAAAATATTTTGCTTCTGCTCTGCCATTGTAATGCAGGTAAACATTAGGAATAGTCTACTTTTGACATGTGTGTAAAGTCATGCTACACCCTCATAAAATTGAGGGTGTTATATAAAGTAGACCTAATCTAAAGAAAATATCAAACAAAAATAAACTTATAAAGCTCAATTAATCTTCAAATTTTAAAATATTCAGATATTGTGGTCAATATGAGGTGAGCTTTACAAAACTATAATCCTGCGATATGTCATCTTTATTGATTAAGTTCGATAAAATACATGGAGTTGTTAAAAAGAGCAACCAATGTGCTGAAATGCAGGCAAACAGATGGAGCACTGAATAATTTGAATTGCTGCATTTCATCTATGCAAGCACATATTCTTCTAGTGGGTCTTTGCTCAAAACAGTTCAATTTTTTACTCTTTTCTTGTTTTCACACATTACACTGTTAAAAATTTGGTGTGATTTTTAGTTTTATTTTTAACTGAAAATAAGTTATTTTAAGATAAACTAGAAGGGTAACATATATAGATCTTTCATGATCCACGATCACTTGTAATATGCATTTTATTTTCTAGTTAATAGAGAGACAAATATGTATAGGTTAATGCATCTTGTGGTGGATATATCCACAGTTTGTGGTTACATTGGGCCTCAGACGATTATCTGGATTATCTTGCATGACCCTTATCCCTTTTAATGATTATGTTATCCTCTACTGTGTGTACATGCTGTAAAACAAAAAAGTCATAGGTGTCACAAACAAGCTTTAAACTACAAACATGCTGCAGTAACACAGTAAATAAAAGTATAAAAGTTATACAGTCCCTAAATGAGGAACAGAACCAAACTCTCTTTGCTTGCATTGCAATGACTATAAACAAAATGTGCTGGCATATTTGTTATGATACAATTCAGGGCTGTCCAACTGGTGTGTGCCCCCCCCCCCCACATGAAAGTCTGCTTGTTTACCATGTGTAATATTGAAAAGACATCACGACAGAGATTAAGTGGCTGCTGCATTGTTTAAAGCATTGTGACACCTCTATTGTTCACACCCCTAAAACCCTTTTCTGTTCACACTTGAGACCCAGACTGAAACTTCCCATATTGTTCACCTGTTCACACTTCATACAAACTGCTAAAGGGGCACCAACACCTTGTCACTGTAAGTAGTACATCTTAGAGTGGTCCTGATAGGTTTCTCTGTCTCCTGCTCTGTTCTGCCTGCCCTATGCTCCATTTGTGTGCCATACTCTGCCTTCCCTATGCTCCATGTGTGTGCCATACTCTGCCTGTGTGTGCCATACCCTAGCTGCCCTATGCTCCCTGTGTGTGCCATATTCTGCCCTAAATGAGGAACAGAACCAAACTCTCTTTGCTTGCTGTGTGTGTGCGCCATACTCTGACTGCCCTTTGCTCCCTGTATGTGCCATACTTTACCTGTCCTACTATCCCTGTGTGTGCCATACTCTGCCTATCCTGTGCTCCATGTGTGTGCCATACTCTGGTTGATCTATGCTCCCTGTGTGTGCCACTCTTTGCCTGTCCTACTCCCTGTGTGTGCCATACTCTGCCTTCCCTATGCTCCATGTGTGTGACACACTCTGCCTGTGTGTGCCATTCTCTGACTGCCCTATGCTCCCTATGTGTGCCAGAGTAAGAATCAAATGGAAGGTTTGAATTCATAAACAGCTCTTTTAAACTCAAATTAACTACTTAAGTAATTTTTTGGCCTGATTCATAAAGATCAGATTCTATAGCCAGATTTAGCCCCATGGCTAAGTAGCATTGTCACAGATGCCTCCTGGAAGAAAGTAGCAGTGTTTCAATGGTGCTGATTAACTGTTAAAAACATATTTTTCTAAAACATAACATATTATTAATGTACCACAAGATATGCCCTCCTTGATCAGTTTTTAGGGACTTTGTGAAGTATAAACAGAGTTAACAAGAGTTAACTCAGACCACAGGATTTTTACTTCTAGAATTTTCCTCCTGTCCGTGTACATTGTGATAATATTTATAGTGTCCTTAACAGGGGCTTTTCTCACCTAAGGCAGCAGCCCAGATGCCTCCCCTCATCTTACCTCTGTTGTAGTTAATTTGCAAAACAGTGTGTCAATGTGCTATTGGTGAAATTGTGCTATGGTTTTGCAAAAAATGTTGCCAATGGTGAAATTTCATCGCAAATCCATGCCTGCAGAAAAAACATGCTGTTCACTATTTTATTGTATTGGAGTGGTCAAGACGGGAAAATTGCTCTCTCTGCACTAAAAGAGCTACATTTCCACTTTAGTAAATAGATATCCGACTCTTAGGGGCAGATTTATTAATGTTTGAGTTGTAATTAACCAAACAAATTTGTTTTTGAGGGTATTTTTCAGTCAAAACACAAGTTTTCAAATTTAACTTTTTTTGAACATTTCAGGGTTTTGAGTTTTTGTAACCTTTCTTCATACAGCACAGTTGTTCAGAGGTTAAAGATATTTCTCTCAAAAATTCGACAAATGTGAGCGAATTTTTGGGTTGTTCAATTAATTTGAGTTTTCGGGTTGTTCCCCTCAAATTCAATGATTCAGGTTTTTCCGTTTACATTTTTTCTTAAAACAGAGCTGTGAGTTTATTCAAGGTATAAAAATTCTAACAAAGCTCTTAAAGTCAACCCCCTAAAAGTTACCAGAGGCTGCCTACCTGATAATCTGCTAGGGGGAACAGGGGGCTTGTTCTTCAAAAAAATAGAAAATATTTGATCCTGCATAACAGAGCATGCATCAGAATCCCTGCATCAAACTGTAATTAAAATATGATTGAATCACTTAACTTCTCTTATAGTATTTCATATACATGTCCAAGATTTATTGAAGTTGGGACACTTTTATATTACATTCTACAAAATATGATGGTAACAAGAGGAATTCTATAAAATACCCTGCAGAACATTTTTCAGGACACAGATGAATAAGACAATGATAATCAAAGTGTTCTGGTTGAGCATGCACAGACTGAATAATTATTCTTAAGATTCATAGCTATAATTAGCATAAAACTTTTGACAAGGGGACTCCTCAATTGACCATGTGCACTCCCATTCAATCCCATTGTTACATACCTTAATGAAACACCTGGAGCCAGAAATGGGGTAAAATGGCCACAGCATTTATTCCCATTTTATTAAATAAATAGGATCTTGCCAGCCTCACCCAAGGCAATATTCTAAAGTCAGAATTCCATAAGATATCATTAGTGATGGTGGAATTTGCGTAGTTTTGCTTCGCCGAAAAATCCGCGAATTTCGCGAAATGTCGAAAAATTTTTGACGCCGGCGTCCGTTTTTCGGAAAGAATTTTTTGATGCCAGCGAATTTTTGACGCGAATTTTTGCTGGCGTTTCGCGAATTTATTCACTGGCGGCGAATCACGTAAATTTGCGCCTGGCGAATAAATTCACCCATCACTAGATATCATTTCTTTGATCTGGCATTCCTCATTGAAAAATTGAGATCAGCACTATGTCATTATATCCACCACTGAGTATTATGCTGCCTCTATCTACAGAGAAAATGGCCCCAAACTCTGGAGGAGCACTCCATGGGAGAAGTTCAGGAGCACTGCTGCTGGACCTGAATCTGCATTGTCTCGATGATAGGAAATCCAAGCAGGCCGTCACCTAGCACAATCAGTAGTAACGTCAGTATCAATCAACCCACCATGCAGTCACAGGAGAGAACCTCCTTTCTCCCTCTTCTAAAATTTCCTGTGCAGTACTCTGGTGACATCCTACTGCTGCTGTGACAAATAAAACTTGAAATATATTATCAAATATCCACAGTTTTGATCCAGAGGAAAGCAAAAAACCCATCCTGAAGCCACTGACAATTATGCCTCAAGAGGGGAAAAAACTCCTGACTCTAGTGGCTATTGGAAACATTCCCTGGATCAAGCATTTGACATTCATTGAACATGAATGAATACAATGCAAACTAATATTTACACTGCACAAAGAAACAGAAACCACAATATAATGGAGCATTAAGTTATTAATAGATAATATATCAACAAAGAAAACTCCGACATTTTCATAAAATATGCAAAAAAAAAAGGGGGAGTGTGTGTGGGATGCTTCTACCTGCTCAGAAGATAAGAAAATTGATGGCGTCTTCCATTGGCATCACATCCAACTCTTTCTCCGCCCCCAGCCCAGCTTTCCCCTGCCTTAACTCATTGCTTTTCACCCAATCACAGCTGCATTTGCTTCTGCCAATTTCTCAATATAAACCTGTGTAATCTGGCTGCTGGTCATTCAGTTCCCTTGTCATGCAGCCCCTGTGCATAAAGCTCCGGGGCTTTCCTTTCATCTGTCACTGGTACATTTGGTTGATATATTCCGTATGATTGGAAATCCCATAATATCCATTCATTTTTATTATGAATTCTTAAAGAAAAAAAAAAAGATCAAGTCAGTTTAAACTGTGCTTACATGCGCAAACTGCAAGGGCTGCAATGCCAAATGGTGGTGGTACATGATGAGTACCAGAACCTCTTTCCTACACCAGTTGTTCAGAAGTTAGCCCAGTTGCCAGGAGATAATCTGTACAAATTGTGAGTGCATAAAAGGCAGTAACCATTCTACTATGATAATATAAAACAGGAATACATAACCAGGACATTTAGGTGCTGTAAGGGGAGAAGAAAAAAACAGAAATTGTTGTTTCATATTATCTTGATGTGCTGTGAGATAATATAGCAAATAAAGTACCCCCTATTGTAAAAATATAAGGATATTATAAGTCACCGAGGAGTTCCATGACCATATACAGGTCATGGAACTCCAAAGTTTCTTCTAATATCCTAATATTTTTCAACAAGGGGTACTTTAATTATAATACACAAGTTTTAGTGAGTCATGTGACAAACATGACATCACTACTCACCGTTTATAACCGATGACATCACTAGTCACTGTTTATAAGGATATAATTTACAGGATGTTCATGGATTTTGTGTATTATAGTGAAATATCACTTTGAGACTTTTATTTATTACCTGTAACCCAACAGAAGACCTCCAGTGCTGAACAAAGGTGTAGAGATTGAACACTTGCAAAAATGCTATGTTCATGTATCCATTTAATTTCTTTAGTTAGTTCTTTGTAGATGAATAAGCAAAAAAAACCTAAACGTTTTATATACAATATGAAGATGCAAATAAAGCTGGCCTATTTATTAAAGGTAGAATTTAAGTGGTTTTAGAGGAAACCACAACTAAACTCATGTTCTCTAAAAACACATATGTCATGACATTAAATAAAAATCTTAACTGAAAAAGCACAAAAAGTTGCAAAAAAGCAGAGAAAACTGCAATTTATTCATATTGTTACATAAAAGCCAAGGTTAAAATTTCAGAAAACCTCTAAAACCTTGAATCAAAGAAAAGATCTTCCAGTTGTAAATCATTGATTTTTACATTTTTGACAGGTTTTAGCTGAATATTATTGTATTCGGATTCTTGGCTTAAAAAAGCCTGACCCAGAAAAGTTGCATCTTAATAATTCAGCCCCATAGTTACCATCAAGTCCAAGGTAATGTTATATGATTACAGGAAAAAAAGGACATTTTTAAAAAATAAAATTATTTGCTTAAAATAGACTCTATGGGGATCATTTAATAACAATCAAATTTAGATTTTGAATAGGTATTCCTATTTTTTTTAAAGTTTTAAAACGGAGATCTATTAAATGTAGATACTATGAAAAACACCAATACAAAACTTCAGGTATTCGTATATTTTTTTTTTTTTTTTGGATCGTTCAGTGTTATTTTACATTTGTACTTTTTTATTTGGATCTTTTAATAAATGTCATGACATCCGTGGTCTTAGAGAAAGGGAATGTAGTCATGGAAACAACAACGGGCAAATGTCAAACATTGTTAGGAACATGGGTTTCTTAGGGGGTTATTTATCAAAGGTCGAATTTTAGAGCTTTGTTAATTTAAGAAAAAACTCGAATGTAAAAAAACTTGAATCAGTGTAGTTGGGGTGAAAAACTCGAATACTCGAATTGATAGAGTTTTTGGCGAAAAAATACCCTTAAAAGAATTTTACCTACATATAAATAAAAGCATACAAATCAAAAAGATTGGTGTTTTCATAAATACATTCTATAGATTCAAAAAAGTATTCCCTCCAACTGTATATATGGTCGAGTTGTAAACAAGTTAGTAGTGGCTCATTACTGTTTGTTTGAGAGAAATTACAACTTTAATTGTCTAGCACAGAGCAAACTTATAAGAAATGTGCAATACAACCCTATGAATGTAAATTATATTGAGCATGTTTGACTTTATTAGCAGTGTGAAATGGTCTAAGGGTTTATAGTAAATAAACACATAAATCGTTCAGCCGGACAGATGTACAGTATTATCACTCTTGATTCAATAGCATGCATTTCATCAGTTGTACTATATTTAAGGGTAAATGTATTGGAGGAACCTCACAATAAAATCGACAAGTTTGTTCTCCTGGCCTCTTTGGAAAAATGTGAACTAGCCTGGGTTTTTTTATATGTAAAAGCCACCATATTACTATACTTCACTTGTACGCAGCCAAGCCAAAGCAAGGGATCCCTGGGAGAAGTGGTCAAACAGAAGGTGGTAAAATAGTGACAAGGATCAACTTGAAAAAAGCTCTGACCATTATATGGGAAAGCATGAGTTAACAGAGGCTATTATTTTCTATTGTGCCTGAAGCCACGGCACACCGTGAACCAATGTTTTCTTGGACAAGCTTACTATCTTAGGCTATTGTTAAAATAAAGTGTAAAATTAGTACAGGTATGGGACCGGTTATCCAGAATGCACAGGATCAAGGGGTTTTCCGGATAATGGATCTTACCTTAATTTGGGTCATGCCTTAAGTCTACTAGAAATTAATTTAAACATTAAAAAAAACCAATAGGCTGGTTTTGCTTCCAAAGAATTATGATCAATAGTTGGGATCAAGTACAAGCTACTGTTTTATTATTACAGAGAAAAAGGAAATAATGTTTGAAAATTTGGATTAATTGGATAAAATGGAGTCTATGGGAGCCATTCCGAAATTCTGAGTTTCCGGATAAGGGATCCTATACCTGTATAGATATTGGTATGTGCAGTTTATGTGAGTGAATGGAGGCGTTGGTGTGTGTATGGAAGCTGGTTTTCATTTGGAGGGGTTATACTTGATGGGCTTTGGACATTTTTCAACCCAACTTTATTATGTAACCTTGGATAGAATGCTACTGGTTTCCTCTCACCTGCATTTGGTGGTTCAGTGTGGGGCAGCAGATATTGACACAATATAAAATAATGGGCTGTGGTAACTCATGCATTTCCATGCAATGGACGGAAATTCACTATGGGGAAATACCTAGTTTTATTGCTGATCCTCATCACTATTTTACCACCATCTGTGTGTAAGAGGTTTAAATGTTAATGGTTATTGATAGAACTTTGTTGTATTTAGATGTGGATGCTGGAATTGACACACCTCCCTAGACTTTGTGAAGTCAGTTGAAATCAATGATGACGAAAAGTTGCGAGCATAAAAACATAGAATCCAGCTTAGTTGGGGAAAATACAACAGCTATACAATTTTTTTTAAACACAATTTTATTAACCACAGAAGATTGGCTGCTACATAGGTTTTCCACACACGTATGCCAGCTTTATACCTTTGCCAGTCTTCATAAAAGAAATGGTTCTGCTTCTAGAAATATGCCCTGGTTTTTTTTATATAATGTATGACCTTTTTGTCAAACAACTGGGTTGAAAATTGGCACATAATTGAAATGCATTAATTGAAATGAACTATTGCAATGGTGCAATGGGGCAGATGAAAAGATTTCATAGTTCATGTTTTCCCATTGTTCAATGTCTGTTTTTTTTAGTGTTAAATACCGAGTACATGTGAGGAATATAAAATAATAGTGGCCACAAAAAATATGTTGCTGTGTAAAGTGACAATATGGGTTTAATGGGCAGATGGTAGATTGCACAGAAATGATATTGGCTGTTGCAAATACTAACAGTTGGGTCACAAACACCTGTAACTTACTGTTAGCTAAGTAAAAAGCAATTGATCTCCAGTGCATAACAACCTATATATTGTACATACAAAGTGCACAAAGGCTTCCCATGCAGCTGTTTTTGTTGTTGCAGGAGCATGGGCTTAATCCCCTCTAATATAATTTAAATATTGACATCTATGCAGTATGGGCTGCTACTGTAAGTCATTAAGCTATAAAGAAGACTTGGGATAAGATAACAATAGAACAAACATCCTGTTCCTATAAATTCTATTACAAGGACACTTGTAGATTTGTACTTGACAGAAGCACCAGATTCTGGGTGTATGTTAAAAATAAAATAAAGAACACCATATATTTATTGGGTTACGCAAGTTGTGTCTTACTGAGCTCATGTTGCACTTGTGATTCACTAGTACTGTACAAAGAGCAGACAAATCTGTAAGTCAGAAAGCCGATATTCCTGTATAAACTATCGGTTCTTAAGACAAAGGTGAAATCATCATTCCGGGAGTGCTGCATTCCATGCTAATAACTGCAGCACAGCTCCTGCAATAAGCTTCTTACTCCCTCTGCTGACTCTACTGTGTGAAGCTTGCATTTGCACAAAGGTACATCGCATAGATCACTTGGAGAATTATTATTTGCCAATGCAGAGGGATCACTCGTGGAGTGATAAACTGAACTCTAATTCAATGTATGATCCATTTAATAGACACCTTTGTATTGGGATTTTAGCTAGGTTGTTGATTTTTTTGTTCCATTTGTATAGTACATGTGTAGCAGTAGTTGCTTACTAGTTTTTGGTTCAGAACAAGACTTGTGCAGTTATTAAATTATGACCTGCAGATAGGGTTGCCACCTTTTCTGGAAAAAATACCGGCCTTCCTATAAGTTTATCTTTTTTTCCCTATTAATAACATTGGGATCAACCATCATTTTTACCGGCCAGGTGGCAACCCTACCTGTAGAAAATAAAAGCAAATTAATTTTTATGTATTTATTTGTTACATATTGATTTTGCTATCAATATATTGATATGTATTAAAGCTCATGACTGTGTTCACTATGTATCTCAGTGGCATGCTGGCTGATCTGCACATTGATGCAGGATAAGCATTCCTGAATCACAATCCTCTGCCATTTTTCCATTGTTATATGAGAAACTTGTTAACATGGGACCCTCAGCTAACCGCTTCCCTGAAGTGTAATAACACAAGGACATTTCTTGCAGAGTTGTGCTCCTTTAATACACTGCTCTAAATCCACATAAATCATAGAGTATCTGTCAATAAATCACCTGTTTAATTTAATGTGATCTTCCTGGAGTATTGTCAAAATGCTTTACCCAAAGAACATTTATCTTCAGGTTTGCCATCTTTCATACTGTTTTACTTAAGGGTAATAATTACTTGCTACAGGATGTTAATCATGTCTGTGATGACAGTACTGTACTTGCTTCCATGCATCTGAATAAGCTACCGCCGGTTATATTGGTACCTACTGTGGTCCCATCAAGCACGCAGTAGTGTCACCTTCCATAAATACCCAAGGACAATCAATTTGAACAAACACATACTTCATCAGCATATGCCATCAGAAGAGTTCTTTTATTTTCCCTAAATCTCCTCAAAAATGGTTTATTTGTTTTATGTGATTCTTGAGAAGGGTGCTAATAATCTCAATTTATCAATACACCTATGGCACTAGCTGCAAATAGAATTATATGTTCTGGTTTAATGATCCCAAATTTGCTCAAACTGGGTTGTGCGGCTGTGTCTGTTAGATTTACATGATCCAGCCTACACTATTTCCCAGCACAGCTGGTGCTATGAATGAAGAAGAGGCAAAGGGAAAAAAAAAAGTGAATGAGTGGATCACATTATAAAAATAAGCGCTATAATTAGTATATAATAGAGGGAGTAACATGAAGGATGGAAAGCAATATAGTGCCAGAAAGTACATTTCTATTGTGCTTGCAAACTGTTCAAATATCCCTCTGCAACTTTCCTACACCAAGACAAAAGAGACTCAGAGACACCTGCATGATTTGTGATGTCTTGAATTGCCTACCCTGCCTAGAATACATATATAAAAACCATGCATGGAGATGCAAGTCTGTTATGCACACTGGTTGCATCAAATAGTATTTGTTAATAATAATACTACTAAAACCATCAATTTGAGGCAATTGTCACATACCTTTACTGCAGACATTCAGAGAGCTGTCCACTCATAACACCCTCTCCTTAGTCCTTGTTTGGGAGACAGTTTGCTATGCTTTGAGTCATTCAGTGCCTTTCTTCCTTCTGATTTCTGTACAGTACAGAATGTAATCCCTCAGAGGACAGTCCAGGCAGCTATACTGGATCCTGCATAGAAAGACAGTGTTCTGACCAGATCTCATCACCTAGACTTCACCATTCTCAGTGCTTTAGAGAGCTGAATATGGAGTAAAAAAAAAAAGAGGAAAGAGAGGAAATCCAGACCTGTTTTCCATGCTGAAAAACTGCAGGGGGCTTCAGCTTTCATACTCACTGACTAAACTCTCAGCTCCTGATAACAGCTGCTGAATTTCTATAGATGTGCTTGTGTCTCTGCAGAATATTTCTCACTAAGTGCTGCACAGCGTAGCAGTTATTAGACAGGTACATTTCTCAGCCATAAACTGAACACTGTGCAGAGTTGCAACCAGGGGAAGAGGTGTCCAGTTGTACTCTTTTCAGCCAATGTTAATACATATTAATGCCAGTTTTCCCCTGTATCACAGGCTTCTATCCCTAGGCTAGTATCTAATTGTTTGGGAATGTTCCAAAAGTAGCTCTGACAGACAAGAAATAGAGTGAAACCTTTGCCTTGTGTGCTTCCTTTGTCAAGAATTATAGAGCATAACACATATACAAATACAATGTCCTTTTTTTCACAGATTTATGAGGAATGTATGGGAATATATATCTATAGTGGGTCTAGTCACAACTCTTTATATATCTAGTAGAACTCCAAGCTGTAAAACGCCATGTTTGTGTACTCTGATCGGTCTACAATGAAATTTACTTGATGATTGTTCCACTGTTGATTTTACATATATTTGTTCATAGTAAAACAACAAGGCAAATAAATATATAACAAATAAACAATTCTTGCCAAGGAAACCCACATAAAACCCTGTTTTATAGATAAAATGATTGCAGATTAAAGCATACCTGCCTTCATCTTGTAATCTTTATGCTAATTGACTTCTTAAATGAGCATCTCTTTTGTATTGATTTTATTCTTGGACTTGAAATTTAGAGAGAAGGGTAAACATTTATGAAGAATTTACCACGTTATTTGTTCAATATGGCACCAGTATTAAATGTATGTTTGCAAATGCAAGGAGTCTGACTGGTAAAATGAGAAAGGTGGAGGTGCGGGAGGGATGTGATGTGATTGGTGTGGCAGAAACATGGCTGAATGAGTCGCATGACTGGGCAGGTAATATCGGTGGCTATACTTTGTTTCAGAGGGACAGAGGCAATAGAAAAGGAGGAGGGGTATGTCTTTTTGTTAGGCAGGATTTAAAAGCTTATATAAAGGAGGAGGTGATGTTAGAAAATGAGGGGGCAGAAGTCCTATGGGTGCAGTTCTTCACCAGTTGTAAAGAGCCCAGCAAATTGCCCAGCACGATGTGGCTTAATATAGAAGTAAAGAAGTTAATAGGAAAGAAGAGAAAGGCATTTAAAAACTACAAGTCTGTGGGGACAGAAGCTGCATTTAATGAATATAAGTACTGTAATAAATGTTGTAAATCAGCAATTCGGAAGGCAAAGAAAGGAAATGAAGAGTGCATTGTGGCTAAAACTAATCCCAAAAAGTTTATTTAAGTTTATTAATAGTAAAAAGATGCGGGTTGAGAGTGTTGCTCCCTTAAAGGAGAAGGAAAGGTTAAAACTAAGTAAGCCTTATCAGATAGGTCCATCTAAATATACCAGTAAACCCCCAAAGTAGTGCTGCTCTGTAGAGATGTCGCGAACTGTTCGCCGGCGAACTTGTTCGCGCGAACATCGGGTGTTCGCGCTCGCCGGAAGTTCGCGAACGTCGCGCGACGTTCGCCATTTTGGGTTCGCCATTGTTGGCGCTTTTTTTTGCCCTCTCACCCCAGACCAGCAGGTACATGGCAGCCAATCAGGAAGCTCTCCCTTGGACCACTCCCCTTCCCTATAAAAACCGAAGCCCTGCAGCTTTTTTTCACTCTGCCTGTGTGTGCTGAAGAGATAGTGTAGGGAGAGAGCTGCTGCCTGTTAGTGATTTCAGGGACAGTTGAAAGTTTGCTGGCTAGTAATCGTTTTGATACTGCTCTGTTATTGGAGGGACAGAAGTCTGCAGGGGTTTGAGGGACATTTAAGCTTAGGTAGCTTTGCTGGCTAGTAATCTACCTTCTACTGCAGTGCTCTGTATGTAGCTGCAGTGGGCAGCTGTCCTGCTTCTGATCTCATCTGCTGACTGCTGCAATAGCAATAGTCCTTGTAAGGACTGCTTTTATTTATTTTTTTGTTGTTTTACTACTACTACTACTACTACTACTACTACTACTACTACTATAAGAGCCCAGTGCTATTAGTCTAGCAGTGTTGGGGAGTGGGACTGGTGTGCTAATCTGCTGCTCCTAGTAGTTCAGCAGCACCAACTTTAATTTTTTTTTTTTAATATTCATTCTTTTTTTATTTAACTTTTTTTTTATTTTACTACCGCTGTAGTAGTGTATAAGTTGACCTTTTAGGCATTATTTGCCCTGTAGGCATTTTTTGCCCAGTGTGTTATTCAACCAACTGCTATCTAGCTGTGTGCCCGTGTTCACATTCTGTCTAAATATCCATAATATTACCGTCTCCAGAAAAAACACCGGAGTGACTTTTTTCAAGCAGCCATAATAAATTTTACGTAATCCGTATCCATCGCTGTAGTAGTGTATAAGTTGACCTTTTAGGCATTATTTGCCCTGTAGGCATTTTTTGCCCAGTGTGTTATTCAACCAACTGCTATCTAGCTGTGTGCCCGTGTTCACATTCTGTCTAAATATCCATAATATTACCGTCTCCAGAAAAAACACCGGAGTGACTTTTTTCAAGCAGCCATAATAAATTTTACGTAATCCGTATCCCTCGCTGTAGTAGTGTATAAGTTGACCTTGTAGGCATTATTTGCCCTGTAGGCATTTTTTGCCCAGTGTGTTATTCAACCAACTGCTATCTAGCTGTGTGCCCGTGTTCACATTCTGTCTAAATATCCATAATATTACCGTCTCCAGAAAAAACACCGGAGTGACTTTTTTCAAGCAGCCATAATAAATTTTACGTAATCCGTATCCATCGCTGTAGTAGTGTATAAGTTGACCTTTTAGGCATTATTTGCCCTGTAGGCATTTTTTGCCCAGTGTGTTGACCTTGTAGACATTGTTTGCCCAGTTTTTTTGGACGCAGCCACTGAAGCACAGTTGCCAGAAAAAATATGCCATATAAATGCTGAAAATATAAATTTTTTTGGTTGCAGCCACTGAAGCACAGAGGCCAGAAAAATTATGCCATATAAATGCTGAAAATAGTCATTTTTCGCCATACGTTGACCTTGTAGACATTGTTTGCCCAGTTTTTTTGGTTGCAGCCACTGAAGCACAGAGGCCAGAAAAAATTAAACCAGTAGGGTTTGCACCCTAGTTTGTAACGGTGGCGGAGGGAGGAGGACGCTAAAGGACAGCTGTGTGTGGAGTCATGAGGCTTGAAGAGAAGGACAGCTGCATAGAAGTCAGAACAAGTCTTCCGGCGTGCAGTAACCCTCCGAGATCCACCCCTCATTCATTTTAATAAAGGTCAGGTAATCGACACTTTTGTGACCTAGGCGAGTTCTCTTCTCAGTTACAATCCCTCCTGCTGCACTGAAGGTCCTTTCTGAGAGCACACTTGAGGCTGGGCAAGACAAGAGGTTCATGGCAAATTGTGACAGCTCTGGCCACAGATCAAGCCTGCGCACCCAGTAGTCCAGGGGTTCATCGCTCCTCAGAGTGTCGATATCTGCAGTTAATGCCAGGTAGTCCGCTACCTGCCGGTCGAGGCGTTCTTTGAGGGTGGATCCAGAAGGGTTGTGGCGCTGCCTTGGACAGAAAAACATTTGCATGTCTGACGTTACAGACCGGCCAAAGGGCTTTGTCCTTGCAGGTGTGCTCGTGGCAGGATTACTGGCACCTCTGCCCCTGGAATGTTGATGAGTTCCTGAAGTGACATCACCCTTAAAAGCATTGTACAACATGTTTTGCAGGCTGGTTTGTAAATGCCGCATCTTTTCGGACTTGTGGTATGTTGGTAACATTTCTGACACTTTATGCTTGTACCGAGGGTCTAGTAGCGTTGCGACCCAGTACAGGTCCTTCTCCTTAAGCCTCTTGATACGGGGGTCCTTCAACAGGCATGCCAGCATGAAAGACCCCATTCTCACAAGGTTGGATGCAGAGCTATCCATCTCCGCTTCCTCATTATCAAGGACTGCATCATCCACGGTCTCCTCCCCCCAGCCACGTACAAGACCAGGGGTCCCCAAAAGGTCACCACTAGCCCCCTGGGAAGCCTGCTCCTGTTGGTCCTCCTCCTCCTCCTCCACAAAGCCACCTTCCTCCTCTGACTCCACTTCTGGCACCTCTCCCTGCGTTGCAGCAGGTGCCTGGGTTCGTTCTGGTGATTGCGACCATAAATCGTGCGCTTCCAGCTCCTCGTCACGCTGGTCTACAGCCTCATCTGTCACTCGTCGCACGGCACGCTCCAGGAAGAAAGCGAAGGGTATTAGGTCGCTGATGGTGCCTTCGGTGCGACTGACCATATTTGTCACCTCTTCAAAAGGTCGCATGAGCCTGCAGGCATCGCGCATAAGCACCCAGTAACGGGGGAAAAAAATCCCCAGCTCTGCAGATCCAGTCCTACCACCCAGTTCAAAAAGGTACTCGTTGACGGCCCTTTGTTGTTGCAGCAGACGTTCCAACATAAGGAGCGTTGAATTCCAGCGAGTCTGGCTGTCAGAAATCAAACGCCTGACTGGCATGTTGTAGCGCTGCTGAATGTCAGCAAGGCGTGCCATGGCTGTGTAGGAACGTCTGAAATGGGCCGACACCTTTCTGGACTGGGTGAGAACGTCCTGGAATCCTGGGTACTTGGAGACAAAACGTTGGACTATTAAATTTAACACATGTGCCATGCAGGGCACATGTGTTAAATTTCCCAGTCTCAACGCTGCCAACAGATTGCTTCCATTGTCACACACCACTTTTCCGATCTGCAGTTGGTGTGGGGTCAGCCACCGATCGGCCTGTGACTGCAGAGATGACAGGAGTACAGATCCGGTATGGTTTTTGCTTTCCAGGCACGTCATCCCCAAGACAGCGTGACAACGGCGTACCTGGCACGTCGAATAGCCTAGGGGGAGCTGGGGGTGCACAGGTGTGGAGGAGGAGAAGGAGGACCCAGCAGCAGAGTAAGAAGAAGAAGAGGAAGAAGACGAGGTAGAGAGCGATGGAGGAGTAGAGGTGGTGGCAGAACCGCGTGCAATCCGTGGCGGTGACACCAACTCCACTGTTGTTGTTGTTGTTGAGCTACCCATTCCCTGCTTCCCATTCCCAGCCATTACCAAGTTCACCCAGTGGGCAGTGTAGGTGACATACCTGCCCTGACCATGCTTGGAGGACCATGCGTCAGTAGTCATATGGACCTTTGGCCCAACACTAAGTGACAGAGATGCGGTAACTTGGCTCTGCACATGTTGGTACAGGTGTGGTATTCCCTTTTTAGAAAAAAAATTGCGGCTGGGTACCTTCCACTGCGGTGTCCCAATTGCTACAAATTTGCGGAAGGCCTCAGAGTCCACCAGCTGGTATGGTAAAAGCTGGCGGGCTAAGAGTGCAGACAAGCCAGCTGTCAGACGCCGGGCAAGGGGGTGACAGTCAGACATTGGCTTCTTACGCTCAAACATGGCCTTCACAGAAACTTGGCTGGTGGCAGATGACTGGGAATGGGAACAGGTGGTCAAGGTGGAAGGCGGAGTGGAGGGTGGTTCAGATGGGTCAAGGAGAGCAGAGGTAGAGCAGTAAGATGCTGGACCAGAAGGAGTGTGACTTTTAGTTTGCCTGTTGCCTTTGAGGTGTTGCTCCCAAAGTGCTTTGTGCTTGCCGCTCATGTGCCTTCGCATAGAAGTTGTACCTATGTGGCTGTTGGGCTTACCAAGGCTCAGTTTCTGACTGCACTCATTGCAAATTACAATGCTTTTGTCAGAGGCACACACATTAAAAAAATGCCACACTGCTGACTTTTTGGAAGTCTGCGATCTGGCGGTAACAGTAGAAGTTGGCGGCATTGGCGGCAATGGCGGGTGCGTTGGCCGGCTGAACACAGGTGCCGATACATGTTGTTGCCCTACTGATCCCTGCGGGCTGGCCTCCCTGCTTCTTCTAAGTCTTATTCTCCTACTGCCTCTCTGACTCTCCGTCTCTCCATCTGAACTACCCTCCTCTTGCTCTCTTCTACTAGGCACCCACAAAACATCAATCTCCTCATCATCATTCTCCTCAGATGCATCAATTTCTTCTGACACATCACAGAAGGAAGCAGCAGCGGGGACCTCCTCCTCCTCCTCATCACTCATCATTATGTCCATCTCTGTCGTGTTCTCTGCCAGAATTAAATCTGGTGTAACGTCCTCATCTCCTTCATCTTCTTCTGCCAATAATGGTTGCGCATTACTCAGTTCAAGAAACTCATGGGAAAATAACTCCTCTGACTCCAGTGAAGATGGGGCACCGGTGGTGGAGGAAGTGTTACGTGGGGTGGCCATAGCAGTGGAGGATGAGGAGGATGTTGTGGTAAAGTTAGAAACGGTAGAGGATGGGGTGTGCTGTGTAAGCCAGTCAACTACCTCTTCAGCATTTTGGGAGTTCAGGGTCATTGGCTTTTTAAAACTGGGCAATTTGCTAGGGCCACAGGATTGCATAGCAGCACGGCCCCTAGCACGGCCTCTGCGTGGCGGCCTGCCTTTGCCTGGCATTATTTTTAAAAAAACAACAACAACAAAAACTCAGTTGGTTTTTCTGGAAACGATAATACACACAGCTAGATGGCAGTTTGAAGAAAACAGTGTGCAAATAATGCCTACAAGATCAACGTATACACTACTACAGCGGTGGATACGGATTACGTAAAATATATGAATGCTGCTTGAAAAAAAGTAACTCAAGTGGTTTTTCTAGAGACGATAATATTATCAATATTTAGACAAAATGTGAACAAGCTCACACAGCTAGATGGCGGTTTGAAGAAAACACTGTGCAAATAATGCCTACAAGGTCAACGTATACACAGCGGTGGATACGGATTACGTAAAATATAAGAATGCTGCTTGAAAAAAAGTCACTCCGGTGTTTTTTCTGGAGACGGTAATATTATGGATATTTAGACAGAATGTGAACACGGTCACACAGCTAGATAGCAGTTGGTTGAATAACACACTGGGCAAAAAATGCCTACAGGGCAAATAATGCCTACAAGGTCAACGTATACACAGCGGTGGATACGGATTACGTAAAATATAAGAATGCTGCTTGAAAAAAAGTCACTCCGGTGTTTTTTCTGGAGACGGTAATATTATGGATATTTAGACAGAATGTGAACACGGGCACACAGCTAGATAGCAGTTGGTTGAATAACGTATGGCGAAAAATGACTATTTTCAGCATTTATATGGCATATTTTTTCTGGCAACTGTGCTTCAGTGGCTGCGTCCAAAAATACTGGGCAAACAATGCCTACAAGGTCAACGTATGGCAGTTGTTTAAAGAGAACAGTAGATTACTAGCCAGCAAAGCTACCTAAGCTAAAATGTCCCTCAAATCCCTGCAGACTTCTGTCCCTCCAATACAGAGCAGTATCACGCAGATTACTAGCCAGCAAACTTACTATCATCTGTCCCTGAAATCACTAACAGCTCTCGCCCTACACTATCTCTTCCAAGCACACACAGGCAGATTTTTCAGATACATTTTTGCCCTTGATCCCCCTCTGGCATGCCACTGTCCAGGTCGTTGCACCCTTTAAACAACTTTAAAATCATTTTTCTGGCCAGAAATGTCTTTTGTAGATGTTAAAGTTCGCCTTCCCATTGAAGTCTATGGGGTTCGCGAACCGTTCGCGAACCGCTCGCAATTTTGCGCAAGTTCGCGAATATGTTCGCGAACTTTTTTTCCGACGTTCGCTACATCCCTACTGCTCTGAGTTCCCTGTCAAAAGAAACACTGCATTTCTTTCCTTCTATTGTGTACACATGGGTTTCTGTATCAGACTTCGTGCGTTCAGCTTAAACCTCATTGCCCTGGGCAAGAGCATGCTCAGTTTGCTCCTCTCCCCCCCCCCTCCCTTCTCTACTGTAATCTGAGCCCAGAGCAGGGAGAGACTCATGCAGGAAGTGATGTCACACCACGTTAATACTGCAGCTCCTATCCTAAACAAACAAGAGTTTCTAGAGCTTTTTACTCAGGTATGGTAAAATATTCTACAGAATAAATATAGCATTCTAGCTTCCACTATTGCAGCAATAAAATGCCTCCAAAGCTTTCCTTCTCATTTAAATAATGGTCCAGTATGGTTGTAACAGATACCGAAAAGGCAAATGTTCTAAATCAGTTCTTTTCTTCAGTGTATACAATAGAGGAGTCTGAGTTCCCAGGCTCACTTCATAGCTGCGCTGATGGCTCAACTCTATCTAGTCAGTGGCTTACTCAGGATATGATTCATTAAGCTTTAAAAAAAATGTATGTAAACAAGGCTCCAGGGCCTGGTGGCATACACCCCCGGGTTCTAAGAGAGCTTAGTTCCTGGCTACAGGATACTGAACAGAGGGTAGTTGTTAATGGTACAGTCTCTGCTTGGAGTAAGGTTCTTAGTGGGGTCTCTCAGGGCTTGTTATTGGGTCCACTTTTATTTAACTTGTTCATTCATGACTTAGGGGAGGGTATTGTAAGTATTGTATCAGTGTTTGCAGATGACACAAAACTATCCAGCCCAATTAATTTCATCCAGGATGCAGCATCCTTGAAACAGGATCTTGGCAGCTAAGTGGCAAATGAGATTCAATGTTGATTAAGTAAAATCATGCACCTGGGATGTGAATAAATCCAAGCCACTTATACCCTTAATGGGACTGCACTAGGCAAATCCATAATGGAAAAGGACCTTGGAGTCATTGTAGATCGCAAGCAATGCCAGTCAGCAGCAACAAGGGCAAATAAGGCCTTGAGCTATATTAAAAGGGGCATGATTCACGGAAGGAGGGGGTAATTCTGCCACAATATAGAGCACTGGTAAGGCCCCATATAGAATATGTCGTACAGTTTTGGTCTCCAGTGCTCAAAAAAGGACATTAGTGTATTATAGAGGGTACAGAGAAGGGCAACTAAGCTAGTAAAAGATATGGAAAATCTTAGCTATGATAAGTCTGGCCAAATTGGGGATGTTCACGCTGGAGTAGAGGCACTTAAGGGGTGATAATGATAACTAGGTATGAATATATAAGGGGATCATATAATAATCTCTCTAATGCTTTATTTACCATTAGGTCTTTCTAACTGACACAAGGTCACCCATTCCAATTAGAATTCCGCCTAAATATTCAGAAGAGTTTTTTTTTTTTACAGCGAGACTTGTGAAAATGTGTAATTCTCACTGAATCAGTTGTACAGGCTGATACATTAGATAGCTTTATGAAGGGGTTGGATGGCTTTTTAGCAAGTGAGGGAATACAGGGTTATGGGAAATAGCTCATAGTACAAGTTGATCCAGGGACTAGTTTGATTGCCATTTTGGAGTCAGGAAGTAATTTGTTTCCCCTCTGTGGCAAATTGGAGAGGCTTCAAATGGGGTTTTTTGCCTTCCTTTGGATCAACTAGCAGTTAGGCAGGTTAAAAAAGTTTTTGGTTGTACTTGATAAGATGTGTGTTTTTTTTTCAACCTAACTTACTATATTATGTTATTATGTTACTATCCTAAGTGCAATTTCAAGTGCAAATAAACAGGCAGTGCTTGTCCCAAAATTTTTTTGCAATTGTGGGCACAAAAGGAGATACACGTGGCGAAACTGCACATCACCTACTGCAGTTGCAAGTGATTCATCAAAATAGGTACAACTGAACTCTGTCTGGCATCACAGTGTTTGCCGTGTGAGTGACATCTGCACCCAATTCTTTAAGTGTAAATGTGCTGCACCTATTAATATAAGGAAACCTTAAGCTACCACCTCGTCAAAAGGTGGCAGTAGCTCCAGGGTTCCCCTATGTCAATAGTTGCAGCAATGCCCAAATCAGAACAGAAGGCAAAAGAAAACAGAGTTGCAACTATACAGAGGTGGGATGAGCGCATTTTGATGCAAGTAATTTAATTGGTTTAAGGTGCAACTCACTGCAGGGAACCTTTTATTTTGACAAGATTGCTCTTAGGAAGCATGGCTGGCTCCATATCACATCGATGAGAAACTGATGATGCCATCTGGCCACAGTGATGTTTTAGAGCCATATTAAAGAGACAGTTAAAGAGACAGTTCAATCTTACCTAATTGTTTGTGTGTAAAGATTATTTTTAATACATGTGTGTTCTATATATGTTTCTAATATTCTGGTTTCTGCATTTGGCCTGATTATTGACTGTCTTAGCCCATGCCTTGACAAAAGACTGTTTTATGGGGGTGTTTTTGACGGTTTTAATTTTTTATTTTTACAACTGCTTTACTGACTACAAATCTTTTAATAACAGATGGATATTATTAGAAAGAAAAATTCAGGCGCAATGAACAATCTGTTAGAAGATATAACATTTATTCTATGCTCTTTAAAATAACTTGATGTTAAGGCTTCTGTCCTAAAAGTTGTATTCATCTGTGTGCGTTTGTTCATAATTATGTTTTGTTTTCATTATGTGTAGGGGCTGCCCCTTGCAAATTGCTAAAGTTGTCTATGAGATGCGACACCTGGGCCTAGACAAGATACTACAGATACACTTAATAAAATTCACACTTGAAAAAGGGCAGATGTGCCCGAAACATGTCGTGTGGACCATAATAAATTTGCACTTTAGTAGTTAAATCTGCGACTTTGTCCTTCTGTTCCACAATTTGAATTTATATTGATTTATTGGGTGCCTGGACGGAGCACAATTGGGACAGCAATAGGACCTGCTGCAACTTGCTGTGTGTATAAACCTTACTGCTAAGATACACTTAATAGTATTGGCAGTACAGGCATGACATGAGACATATACCTCGATCTTTACCATAGGATGATGCCGCAGTTAGTCACTTCCATTAAATTAAAAAAAGTGAAGATATATTGGTTGAACTGTTATTTATATGCACAGTGATTTATTTTGTCTGCCTGTATGTGTGGTATAAATGCTTTTTCCCTTTCTCTATTCCTGGCCAGTAAACCTCTTTTTCTGTACACGTTTTCCCCTGTGCAGACAAAATAATAAATTATGCTCTCCGCATTTACCCAAAATTACAAAAATCAAACATTTTACTTACCAAGTGTATCTGTTACCATTCAATATAATGTGAGCAAACCCTTAGCACTAGGTGTGTGCAGGATACATGCACTGAGCTTAATTAGCAATTGGTAAAACCTGCAACACATCTGTGAGTCTGCCTTTCCCAGCAGCCCATGCTCTTAAAGGCACATTCAAACAAATTGTACTTTTTTTGTATGTTGATGATGTTGTTTTGTATGGGGTGCCATTTGGCCCAAATACATTCTTTATACAGAAATATCCCTAGTACACAGAATGAATGTCTCTCAGTGTACTTGTATTTGTGACCAAAAATATACAAGAGACTTATTTCTATTAACGAATGAGAATAAAATCTGGTTTGTCACAAAAGAATATCAATATATGACAAACTCCATTCTGTAAATTTTAACAAGCAATCCGTCTCGCAAATGTGTAACATCCATGTATAGGGTTGCCACCTGCACGGTTTTGACCCAGACAGGCAGGTCAAAACTGCCTGCCCGGTTTTCCAAATTAGGGAAAAAAATTAGCAGCATTCCCTATGATTGATGTAGTTTAACGGCCAATCGCGATCACCATGTAATAGCCCTGCCCCTGATGTCACAGCCCGCCCCCTGCCCAGAGTTAGACAGGCCCAAAGGTAGCAACACTATCCATGGAACAGATGCAGTTATGTGTATAGTTACTTACAGAATGAATTATGTAGAAAAAAAACTTGGACAGACTATTTAATGGTGTAACTAACTAGTGCATGCCAAGCTAGATTTTAATGATAATGACAGAAAGCAAGATTTTATAGCACAGAATTCATTATATCAACAAATTTGAAAATTCTGCTTCACAAAACTGTTAAAATACCCATTATGTGTAACAACGCAGTCAGTCACATTACTGAACCAATAAGAACAAAGCTTACTGCCCTATAACAAACAAAATGCTGTATTCTTCCTAATGCATAGGATACTATCTGGCCTGCTACATCTTTGCTGCATACTGTAGCAATAAACATGGAACAAAGAACAAACTATTTTCTAAAAGAGCTGCTGTTAAGCACTACAGGTTCTTAATTGGAAAGTTCTGACAAATGGCTGAGAAATATAATGCTGTACTCGAGTTGTGGCTCAAATTATTATGATTCTAGAGAAAGAAAAGCATGCAAAACTTAAATATGATAATTTTAGGTGGTATGGCTATTGTTATTGTTGTAATTGGCTTGTGTGGGCATTTTGGTTATGGACATTCCTGCTGTTTTGCCATTGTTTTATGATTCATATTCCTGTTCCTCTCTTCCTACAATAAGAATAACCATATGACTTAAAAAGATCATATTTATGTTTTGCATGCTTTCCTTTCACTAGAATCATTTTCAAGTTTTGAGGCACAACTCCAGTACAGCATTATATTTATCAGCCATTAACTTCCGATTAAGAACCTATAGTGGTTTTAGAAAATGTTTGTTCTTTGTTCATGTGTATTGCTATGCAGCACAGGGAACATTAAGGTGCCTCTATAACAAGCCAAGTAGTACCCTATGCATTAGTGATGATGCAGCTATGTGGAGCAGAGCTGTCAACTTTTCATTTTGTTTGTTGTAGGGCAGTAAGATTTGCTCTTGTTGGTTCAGTAATGTGACTGACAGCATTGTTTCACAGAATTGATATTTTAACAGTTTTGTGAAACCAAATTTTCATGTTGTTGACAGAATGAATCCTGTGCTATAAAATCTTGCTTTCTGTCACAAGCATAGATTTTGTCATTAAAACCTAGCTTGGCATGCATTACACTATTATATATTCTGTCCAAGTTTTTATACATAATTTATTCTGTAAGTAACTTTACATGTAGCTGCATCTGTTACATGGTATACATTTATGAAACAAATTGTTTAAGATTTACAGAATGGAATTTGTAAAATAATGATATCCTTTTGTGCAGAAACCAGATTTTTATTCTTTAATAGATATACAGTAAGTATTTTGTATACTTTTATCTGCATATATGGTAACAAATGCTATATACTATACTATAATACTACTACATACTACTATGCATGTACGCTGAGAGATTCATTATGTAGGGATAATTTTTGTATACAGAATATATTTGGGACGAATGCCAAATTGTAGTTTTGCCAGATTTTTTTATTGTGAGTAATATGATTGTAAGCTCCTTTTATAGGGAGATAGAAACCAAAATGTATATTTATTCAAATGTACTGTATTTTTTAATAGTTTCAGCTAAATGTGCCTTTAAGAGAATGGGCTGCTGGGAAAGGCAGACTCGCATACTTTAGTAACATTCAAAAAGCTGTTCATTAGAACTCCTGATCTCAGAGCAAGTAGAGTGACTGCCTGAAAAGTGGTAGTTGAGTATACCCTGTTTTTTATATTGAGTTGGGACAATGTTTTCTGTGAAAAGTAAGCAATAATATATTTCTTCTGTTTTTGTTTTTTCCAACTTCCAACAACTGCCAGCTCCTGATCTTTGGTCTCAACATAAAGATACTGTATTTTCCAATCAATACACAGACTGGGACCCCCAAAAAAATATTGAATGGAAAAAGGAATGCTTACATATCAGTTTTTTTCCATATAGCAATTCCCATGTGGCCTCAAGTCATAAATCGTATTATACTCTCAGATACTGACACTAAAAAATTATTCAAAATATTAATGTACATCAAAAGTTACCTATAGCTCATGTTTGATTTTCACTGATAGGGCTGCTTTTATAAGTAATTGTTACTTGAAGTCCCTCAACCTGACTGTCCCTTCTCAACATTGTCAGTTAGAGGGGCATGTTTACTAACATTGGAGATAAATATCTGGAGAGATTTTTGGAGATGTTGCCCATGGCAACCAATCAGCAATTAGATTTAAACAGCCACAGCCAAGTTAGAAAACAAAAGCAAAGATCTGATTGGTTGCTATGGGCAACATCTCCAGAAATCTCTCCAGATATTTATCTCCAATGTTAGTAAACATGCCCCAGAGTTTCTAATACTTACAGACTACTGCTGCACAAATATGGCAGCCCCCTCATAGAGGAACATGTGGGATCAGATGGTTAATGTAAAATCAACTGCAAATATTTTTATGGCAAAATTATAGATAGCATGCAAAGACAATATTATGATAGATGCAAAAAAAAGGTTTCATTTCTGGTGTCAGTATCTCTTTAATTGTTCTACATCTATGGTTGCACCTTTAGCTTTGTGAAACTCAGGAACTGTCCAGTAGTACATCACTTCAGTCTAGTGTAAAATTACACCTAGTGCCGACAAAAATAGGTTTTAAGTAATTAGCAAGCTCGGAAATTGAACCTATAACCTAGAGTTTCATTTGTATCTGTTTTAATTCTGCATTAATGTTACTTCTTAGAATTCTCCCAATAGGAGGCAACCTTAGATTCATGCATGGCTTTGTGGAAACATTTTCACAGTTGAAATCCTATGAATGCATTTGAGGATTTATATTTAAGCAAGCTGATGATTCTATTCTTAGGCTTAAATAGCATTATGTGATGTGCGATTGCATATGGGTAGATTTATGTACCAAAATGAGTACAGTTGACTGATTAAAGTTTTCCTTTAATAACTGGTTCCAAGGGTATTGATTTATTTTAATCATTCTTTATCCCAGGTGCCTGCCAAAAATTGTTTGGCCAATCAAACAAAATATCAATGTCTGTAGAAGCTTTGCGTGTGAAGGGGCTATTAATTGCTTGACAGAATTTGCAGTTATGAGAGTTAACAGAATGATTGATTTCAGTGTTGCTGAAGAACACAAAATTTGTGATAAATTGCAGAATGCCTTACGAAGTAAACTAATATACGATATATACAAATTGCTACATTTACTGAGCGGTAGATATATATTAAAGAACCACATGAAACCATTATTTTGTTTTAAAGTTAATGACATTTTGCTTTCTGAATTATGTTTTCTGTCACAATTCATGTATATCTGCATTGCTGGAGTGTCTAATACAAATGTATTCAGAGTTGGTTATTCTTGTATAACTCACCTGCAAAGGTAGTTTTAACAGAATCGGTTTTTTTTCAATGAATGTTACAAGCATGTCAGTATGTCACAGAAAGACCATTCAATAGATAGCTTGGAGAATTAGGATGCAGTATCATGACTAGGGTGCTTGGTAATATTCATCTGACTTCCTATTATCACTTGCCATGACCCACTCCCATCTAGGTTCTCCTCAGCTCATCTGAAATATCTCTCACTAATGTAACCACCTGACCTGTATACTCCAATAATAAAGGCAATACTTTTTGACAAACTTTATAAACTCTTTTCAGCCTTTAACACCAAAGAGCACCAATTACTACTACAGATTCCTCACACTCCAACAATACAGAATGATTAGTACTTAGAGATCAAGATTCTTTAATTATAGTTTTAGTGATCTTTGACTACATTCGGTAACTGAGCCAAGAATTTATGAAATGTATGCGGCTGTTCTCTCTTCACACCATATTTCTGAGTAACCTTCAGATATAACTTGGATTCACTCATTACACTTTCAATGCAATCTAGAGTAACGCAAAGTGTAAATGTAGCTTCCATCCTTAATGACCTGCCTACAAATATGTCAACATCAATTTATACCAATTAAAAAGTTACAAAATTATCTTTTTAATCCCCTTCACACCTCAGTTTCTCCAAAGACATATCATCTGCCACAGAAATATTGCAAAAGATCCCCTTTCCCTTGAAAAGTTTACTGATCTTCCTTTAATTTTTTTACTTTTACTTTTTACATTTAATACCATTTATATATGAAGCCCTTGACTTGTCAATATCTCTGCATTTACACCATTTCCTAATTAACTGTTAACGATTACTTTTTATTTCCTTTATCTCCTTTATGTACTGTAGTTAACTTAGTAACCCTACATTCCGCTAGCTTATTTATTATTATGTTATATAATACTTAATTACTTAATACTTAATTCCTGCACATTGCTCAGAACATGTGCCGTGTCATATGGTTCTAGAACAATTTGACTCCGTTATCAGGATCCTGACGACAGTTCAAGGAGAACCGAAACACGTTGATGTGGGAGAGTTTGTAAAACTTTAATATATTTACTTTGTATTACATCTGCGAGTGCTCCTAATACTTCCTGATACATGTCTTTAACCAACCAAAAAAAGGACATTCTATAAGAAAATTTATGGGGAACTACCCCTTTAAGCTGATTTCAGCAGAAAACAAAAAAATCTGCATTCGTTTCCAAACTGTGTATTGTCTCCTTGCCTCAAAGGAAATAATATACATGCTTTTGCTTCATAGGAGTTCACTCTAGTAGATGTTGAGGTATTTATTAAATCCCAGCTGTGCCCCTCCATCCCTCTCTCTATGTTGCTATTAAGAAAATGCATTAAAACAGTGCATTCATTAAATACTAGGACATTAAGAATCACCCCATTTATTATAAAGCCTTAAAAAGGCTTATGGTAGATGACTGCCCAACAAATCATATCAAATTGTCTGAAGGAGGCAATTCTAAACCGTAGTAGGGCAAAAATATTGGTGTGCTATGTTTAGATGCTGCTAAAACATACATGTAGCAGAATAATGAAAACAACCACTCTTGAACTAAGGCATTAGATAGCTATTTGGATAGAAAACTGTCCAACAAGGACATTTATATATAGAACATATTGTAATTTGGACTAAAATTATGTAGCTATATGAGAACTATTCCTGATCCTTATCAATCTTCTCATTAATGAAAATATAGACAGAAACAGAGATAACCTCAGTTTTACCCATGAATTGTATCACTACATCAACTTCTTCTGGCTGTCAGCTAAGCTACCATTGTAGAGATTTAAATTATCAGTCAAATGGGGCATGAAATAGCAACATAAAAATGACACTTAACGTATATGTGCCTAATGTACAAAGTGAACTACTGGCATTTTTACAAAGGGTCTACTTTTACCAAGTTTCTAATGGTTACTGCTAGTGATGTAGCGAACTGCCGATTTGATGTTCGCGAACGCCGTTCGCGAACACCGGCAAAAAAGCGAACAGTTCGCGAACAGTTCGCGAACTTCGAACGCTCGATAAAATCGTTCGATCGAACGATCGAAGGATTTTATTCGTACGATCGAAGGATTTTCGTTCGAATCGAACGATCGAAGCTATTCGATCGAATGATTTTAATTCAATCGAATGCTTATAATCGTTCGAACGAATGGAAATCGTTCGATTTTAGCGATCGAACGGTCGAATGGTCGAATGGTCGAACGAAATTTTACTTCGAATCGAACGCGAACACCAATTGGCGAACGTCGCGCGACGTTCGCGAACATTCGGCGGACGCGAACAGTCGAAGTTCGCGCGAACTAGTTCGCCGGCGAACAGTTCGCTACATCCCTAGTTACTGCAAAGAGCAGAGCAAGATGAAAATACTGAATGTTGAAAATACTCATTTTTGAACAAAATATACATCCAGACATGCATAAACCCCACTTCTTTCCCCCTTTGGGAAAAACTGCAGCATATAATAGGAAAAAAAATGTTTTGTATCTTGAAAATGTATTTAATAAAAACACAAATTAAATATTTCAACAGATACTGTTATAAATACAGTAGTAGGCTGACTATATTTGTAGAATACATCTGGCTTTTAGGGATGAGCAAAATATATTGAAAAGTTGGGGAATTAGACTCACTAATAATAAGCCTAGGACAATGTTTGGATGGGTAGGGAATCAACAGATATGGGGTCAGTATGGATATATTTGTGTGCTATATATAGTGTATATACTTAGGGGCATATTTTTTATGCTGTGTAAAAAACAGGCAGCTAATACACCACACATCGCCAGGCTTCACCATGTAAAAAACGACAAATAAAATGGCGTAAAGTTTTTATATGTTTTTTCTTAGAGTGACCAGCCGGAAGCAATGTAAAATATCAGCAAATCTATAGCAGTGCTAATGAAAAAAAAGTGTACCAAAACTCAAAACATCGAAACCATTGTTACTTTATTGCCTTATTAAACAAAATATAGCACATTTACCAAATAAAATCACAGAACTGTGCACTAAAATGATGCGTAATTGCCATTGTTATTTTCCCCCATGACCTTCATATCCAAATACTTGGAAATTAGTTGCTTTTGGTTTGAGGAAGCTAAGACTAAATTCAAAAAAGAGGAACCTTACTTAGACCCAGTGAGCAAGTCATTGTAATGATGCTGTATTTCAGAGTATTCAAATCAGGTCCATGCACTGTACACAGGAAGCAAACCCGCTCCTATAATTCTGAGAGGCACCTAGGAGTTGACATAATCCAAAATGGCAAACTGAGACAAAATTCAGCATCTGTCACTTCCTATACAAAATAGACATTGCACACAAGGGTCTAGGTCTAGATCATTTAAAATGTGGGGCTGTTCACTTTGAAGATAAGTTAGGCAATAAACATATCTGACAGATGTGCTGTATTTTGAAAATACGTAACAATTATACAACTTTGTGCTGTGCTGAAACAAATTAAAGCTACTATTAGTGAATGGAAAATAGATTTTAGAACATTTTTCTATATGCGCATGTTGATGATAGAGTAATGCACAAAACCCCCGTTTATAAACACATACATTGTGAAGATGAACAGTGGGGAGATATACTGTATGTCATTTTCTTCTGATAAAAGTAACAATATATAGATATTGAGGGTTGCAGTGAAGTGAAAGCTTTTAGAATATGTCATGCTTTAAACATGTGTTTGCTGATTTCAAATATGCTTGGTAGCACTTCAAATCTAGGCCTGAAACCACACACTCCAAATAGCACATTTGTAAATGTCAAGAGACCTGTAATCTCTACTGCTTTTGACACAGCCCACTGCATAAAAAAGAGATACAATTAAGTCAGGTAAACAAGACTATTTCTTCAACTCACCCAACTCTTGTTACTCATATTACAATTATGGAAATCTAATTACCACATGCTTTGCTTTTATTAAATAATACGTGTGTTTTTTAGTGCCATATTTGGACACATACAGAATTTAACAAAAATCATAAATAGACACCTATAATGACAAATTTAACAAAAATCATAAGTAGATACCTATAATGACAAAGTGACAGCAAAGATAAGACTTTTGCCTTCTCTATTGATATAAAGTTGAATGCTTTGATATCACCATACTGATATTTACAGCTCAATTACTAATAGAACAGCTAATGCAGGAACATTGCTTGTAATGCCCAAATGCTCAAGACATGAAAAACATCGTGTTTCTTAGGATCTCACAAGGGAACTAAGTCCCTTAACAAACATACAAAAAATACAAAACATTTCTATAAACTGAAAAATATGTTTTTATAAAATACTAAAATATCGAGCATTTTAAACAAGTAATAAAACACCAGTACTGAATAATAGGAACACCGAAAGTAGCCAAATAATTGTTTTGAACTCTTTGAGACCCATTTATTAAAGGTTAAATTTTAGTTGTATTATAGCTTTCTGAAATGATGATTAAACTCTATTTCTCGAAAACCATGAATGTCATAAAATTTATTTCAAAATACCAATACAAAAACTACAAACCGAAAAAAGTGCTGAACGATCTTAAAAAATTACAAATTTCTTTAAAACCTCTAAAAAACCTAGTTTTTCAGGCAATTACAAGCGAAAAAATATTGAAAACCTCAAAGTCTGAACAGTTAAAAAAGTCCAATAGGATCATCACAGCTACTTCTATGGGACCTTGACAGCTTCTACTTGGAAAAGTTTCGTATTAGAGTGTTTTGCAGTTTTTATTCCTTATAAATCTGGAACCTTTAGAGTTTCAAATAAAAAAAAAACACAAATTTTTATAGAAAAATATTATTCATAAAAAAAGGAAATCCAAATGTTAGTAAATAGGCTCCTATATGACCACTGCTGTATCTACAACCCACACCTATCCTGCTGCTTTTCAAAATTTTCAGTTAAGCTTAACCATGGCTTAACCAAGGCAGCTTCATACAACTACCCTTTCTGTGACAAGTGCAAAGAATCCTTAATTACTGATATGGAATTTTCCATAATGCAATTAATCAAAAATAGGCTTCATTCAATGTATCCTTCTAACTCAGGCAACAGTATCTAAAGACATTTCAGTTCATGGAAGATATGATTTCCTTGTTTTCCTGTTGGTCCAATAAATAGCTGAAAGCACCAGAGGTCTCAATCAACCTGCCCATTAATTATATAAAACAGTGCTGTCCAACCGGTGACCTGCAGGCGCATCCAGCTCTCACCCTCCCTTGTAAGTCTGGCTGCTGTTTCTACTTACCTTGTATAAGCTTTAAAAGGTTTCAGTACTGAAATAAACTGCCCCCTGCATTATTTACACTTCAAATTCAGAGGGGTTGGAAACAGCTAAACTAAGCATTTATGTGCAGAACAAAATGGTCATTTTATCAGGTTCTAGAATTTAATAAATTGAAGTGCAGCACAAACATAGTACGTGCGTGTACTTGCATACAAAAATATATTACAGTATACTGTAAAAAAAATAAAAACTGGCTGATCACATACTAGTAAAATAGTTAGAAAAATAAATCAGCTATTGCCTATTGCCCTATCATAAGTATGGAAAATGCAAACTTTTATTTAAATTTTATGAAATAGTATGATCAATGTCAAAGTCAAAAGCTAAAAAAGATGAAACGTTTTTGTGACTGGAGGGTACATTTAGGCTAGAGTTTAATGAATAATGCTTAATGAAAAGAACTGTAGAAGCCAATACATTTTAAATGGGTTCTGTATTTGAATACGAAGTAAATAAAAAAATGCAAAATAGTTATTCTCTGTGCAGACATATAGATATGCACTGTGTTATATCAGTTACTATTAGGTATATATGGCTGGAAGCATTAAGTTGTGTGACATAATGACAACACATTTTTTATTTGATTAGGGATGCACCGAATCCACTTTTTTGGATTCGGCCGAACCCCCGAATCCTTCACGAAGGATTCGGCCGAATACCGAACCGAATCCGAACCCTAATTTGCATATGCAAATTAGGGGTGGGAAGGGGAAAACATTTTTTACTTCCTTGTTTTCTGACAAAAAGTCACGCAATTTCCCTCCCTGCCCCTAATTTGCATATGCAAATTAGGATTCGGATTCGGCCGGGCAGAAGGATTCGGTTCGGCCGGGCAGAAGGATTCAGCCGAATCCGAATCCTGCTGAAAAAGGCTGAATCCTGGCCGAATCCCGAACCGAATCCTGGATTCGGTGCATCCCTAGTTTTGATAAATCAGCACAACAGTCAGCAATGTTTACAAACAGTGTTTTTACATTATACAAAGGGACTAAAAATTTACTTTTTATACATACAATACACATATTTATTACTTCCTGTGTATTATAGAAACAAATGCTGTAGGTATTTAGAAGGAATCAAATTCTGTTGAACATAAAATTAACTTACTCTGTACTAGACAAATCTTGAACCCCTGAAGCATATGCACTTTGGCTTTATGACTTCACTGTAAATGTTGGCTGCAATGCATGATTTGAAAGTGGTGGAGAGAATGGGAATGAAGGAAGGAGGAGAAAAGAGTCAAAGAAATAAGGGAGGAAATCAGGATAGAAAGATACAAGAAAAAGGCATGTAATAAAAAATGATGAGCAGCATAGTATAGTAGTTACATAGTTAAATTGGGTTGAAGACAAAGTCCATCAATTTCAACCCCTCCAAATGAAAACCCAGCATCCATACACACACCCCTCCCTACTTTTGATTAAATTCTATATACCCATACCTATACTAACTATAGAGCTTAGTATCACAATAGCCTTTGATATTATGTCTGTCCAAAAAATCATCCAAGCCATTCTTAAAGGCATTAACTGAATCAGCAGCAACATCACCCGGCAGTGCATTCCACAACCTCACTGTCCTGACTGTGAAGAACCCCCTGAGTTGCTTCAAATCTAAAGGGGTGGCCTCTGGTATGGTGATCCACTTTATGCGTAAAAAGGTCCCCTGCTATTAGTCTATGGACATTTTTAAACATCTATAACGTTATGGATGTGGGCCTGTGCCATATTGAGCATAGTAGTGCAAGACATTTGAAAAGGAAGTATAATGATATCACATTATCACAAATATGGAGCGATCACCTCCCAAAATAGACTACTGTTAAAAATTTGCATCAAAAGGTTTTTAATCAAAAATATACAATCTGTCACTGGGATCCAATTTGGACAATTTTTTTTTAAAATTTTGATTTTTTTTGTATATTTTTGATTAATTTTTAACAATAATTTTAAAATGGTAAATCTTTATAATCACGTGGGATAGATGTGTAACAGATATATAAATAACTGAAATATTGTGATTGGATGTTTACTGGAAGGGGGTGTGGCTTGTGTATACGCCCCTTTCCTTCACTTTAAAAGGAGTGAAGGGCTTTGAATGTTAGTAGAAGGGTTTTATCTGCTATCCTTTGCTTAACAGGCAGCCACGGTAAATATTTTAGTCGGGGTTGAGCAGGTTCCCTTTTAGGAGAGA